>CM019149.1:264564863-265056231 GCA_009733165.1 Naja naja | reverse complement strand
AAACATTGGAAACAAGAACCAGTACAAGAAGATTTAGCAATGTTTCACTTCAACCTATCCTTGGTTTGTGAAAAAGATAGGTATTGATTTGCAAAGTTTCATTCTAACGATGGCAATGTACTAAAACCTTGAAGCAATATTTTGTTATCTTGTTGAAAGGCACCTATGCTGTTTGTTACACAGTTCCATATATAATTTATTATGAATAAATATGTGAGTTTGAAAACTAATTATGAAGTTCTTATATTTAATTATCCTTAAGGTTTTTAAAATAGTGTTAGTCACTGTAGAGAAAGAGTGACATTTTGCAAAATGCCTGTACAATTTTAAATGTACATAGCTGAATAAATAAGAACTTTGGCATCTGCTCTGAGTACAATGTCAACTCCAAAGCTCAGTCATGTCATTTAACTTTCCATTTTTCACGGAATAAAGGAATCTAGTCTGTTCATCTAAAACCCTTCCTTCCTTCTCCCTCCCTCCTTTCAGGGTATAAAACCTAATATTCTATGATCATCTCATTGATTATTGATTATTTATTACTCATCTACTTATTCAACAGATTTTAATGTTTAAATTTGCTTTATCCAATTAACAAATGTGGTGTCTTGCCTGGACTTTTAAAATATAACCTCATCATCTGCTTCCAGAACTGCTTGCTTGCTTGCTTGCTTGCTTGCTTGCTTGCTTGCTTGCTTGCTTGCTTGCTTGCTTGCTTGCTTAATCTTGCCTTCAGTTCTTTGGATGAGTTCATCTGCTGAATAATCCATCCAAATAGTTTTGGGGCTTCTTCTCCAACTCCCAGTCAGCTGCCTTCAGCTCTAACAGAGTACTGCAAGGGAAAGACTGTGCCTAGCCATCACAGTTAGGATTGATGGTCACAGAAGCACTGATAAGTTAAAATATCTTCATAGGCTGTTGATATCCAAGCTATTTTTACAAAGCATGTCAATGTGATAAATTCATGTTTTTATGATTTCTAGAGATCCCATTGGTTTTGTAACTTATTTGCCTGATTTCCATGACATGGCTATGGGAGGGACTGCATATATTTACAGGCATCTATGGATGCTGGTCTTCTTTGTCATTTTCAACAGCCTACAAGTAAGCACTTAATATATTTATCATTTACTTTTTTAACAAAATCAAAGCACTGTATGTTTACTTATGTGAACCCTGGAAAAAAAGCAAGGGTGTGAAAAGGAAAAGTTGTACATCTATAAGTAAAATATAATATGGCTGGTATGTATTCTCACACTTGCATGTACATATTCCTTAATATAAAACAGGGTTCTGATGAAATGACTAAACACTTCAACAGTACAGCAATAAAAAATATAAATGTTTATATACCTATATTCATTCTTGGAAATAGAATTCAGCTGAACTTAAATTTCAACTGGGAAGTATTTTTCTATAAAGTAATTGGAAATAAAGTCTACAATATGAAGCAGTGTAAAATAATCTGCATGTGAGATATAATTTAAAAACTATTGAAATATTAAACATTTAGGTAGAACTTGCATGTTAACAGTTTAACTTGAAAAAAAATACAGGTTTGTGCATGCAGAAATTTTTTGCAAATACTTGTTGCAATGTTTGGATCTCTGTCTTGTGCTCAACTGAAGAATGAAGAAAAAGGAATAGCACAGAAGTAACTTCTTTTTTAGCAAGTTTGAGTGGGAAAATGTTGGAACGGTAATCATATTTAACCAACTAATTGGATAGATTATAGATTGGAGACATTTTAATTAAAAAAACTTTTCTAATTAAATACCAACTCATTTTAAGTTTTAATTATTTTGAATATCAGTACTTATAAAATTGACACATGGCAAATATGATATGAATTTTGCTGTCACTTTAGAAAATGTTTCCTAAGAAACTACTTGGTGCTATATTTAAAGACATCATTAAATAACAACATATTGTATAGATTTTCCCTATCACCAAATTTATATAAAATGAAGAGAAAGTTATAATTAATTGGATTGAGTAATTGAAACAGCCATATCAAATGCACTACATTTCATTCTTAAATTGGTGCTTTCTAGCAGTTGGATTTTACTATTACACAATTTACCTGTATATGGATTGTGAGAGATAACTTAAGGCCACCAAAATTAGGAAGGCTGAACAAATTAGTAAAAATCAGCATTGGTGATCTCTGCCCTGTGCATTTGTCCCAATGATTTTGATGGTACTTATTTTAAGTAAAATGGAATCAGATGCTTTTGGAAGGAATACATCCTGCTGAAGTAAATTAGATTTATTTTAAAATAGAATATAGAATTTGACTTTAGATCTAAAGATTGTAGGCTAAAATGTCTGTTACCACTGAATAGGCGTGGCTGGAAGTGATGTATTAACAAGACTCTTGACTTGTTCACTTGCATTAACATTGGGTTTTGGCTATAGTGGTATCCTATAGCAATTTGTGGAATCATATTATGGAACAATACATTTATTTGTTAATGTAGGCGTCTATAAGCATTATTTATTTTAAATTGCATTTGTTCCACACAAGTATGTTAAGACTATACCTTGCTTCATTCAGTTCCTTGTGTTCTTGGTTGGATTTGGTCACTCACAATTTATTTTATTTATTTGTTAAATTTATCTTCTACCCATTTTGCCATGAGGCTGCTGTACGTGGCTTACAACAATAAAAACAGAGAAATAAAAAGAAGTGCAAACATAAATAATAGTAAAGTGACTGAACAATAGAATAAACAATGAAAAAGAGTACAATGATACAGCAGGCATCCCATATACACAGCCTTTTCTTTTTTTGCCTCTACTGTAATGGCAGAACCCCAACTATTTAGCAAATTACATTTAAAGGGACTTCAGATGACTTGCAGGAACAGTTCCCAAAATCTTGGAATATAATGGAAGCTTTTGAGATGTACACTTTTAATGCAATTCAAATATAAATACACTAAGTAATTAGTTTATTTAATAATATAGTTTAAACTAAAAACTAAATATAGACAAAACAAAAAGTTTGACTGGTAACCCCTCCCCAATCTTTTTAGATAAAATTATGATGAGCAATATTATATATGTTGGTAGTCTGTTGCTGCAAATCACGTGTAGATTTACTTTTGTGTTTACTTTGATTAGAAGAATGGGAAGTTAAATGACAAATGTAAGAACACCAGAGGGAAAATACTAAATTCATATATAAATCAATTGGATTTGAAGTGCTGCAATAAATCAGCAACAGATTTTGGCTGACAGTGAAGAACTTAATGAGATAATCAACACAGTATGCAACTGTAGTGAAAACAAATGTACAGTATCTAGAATTATTCAGAAGAGAATTAACAAACAAATTACTGAGCACAAAGTATTTTTCTTTACCTCTTTTGAGTTGATTGAACAGCTTTTCCTTTAGAATATTTTTTCAAAAGAAGAAAACTTTTGGAGAAATATTTATTTACAATCATATACTGTCTTTCATTCAGGAGCTCAAAGCGGTATACAATGCATAGGCCTCTGTTATTTTTCTCATAACAATAGCCCTGCAAGAAGAATTAAGCTGAGAGAGAATGACTGACCTGAACTCATTAGTGAGCTTCTAGCTTCTGGTTTTCCTTATATATTTATTTGTTTGTTAGGTTTTTTGTTTGCTGCCCATCTCATTTTGAAGTAACTCTAGGCGACTTATAACATAAAACATTAAAATCATCAGAGATAAATATTCCTAACACAATGAAATGTAAGTACAATGAAAGTAAAATCATAGTGACAAGATGGTGAAGGAGGGAGCTATATGGCAGGGAGGTGGGATTGGTTCTTAATTAATCTACCACCTCTAGTGTGATGTTCCCCAATTGGACCCACAAGCCACATTTTAAAGCTCTTGTGGGAGGTCAGAAGGGTGGGAGCTGATCTCACCTCAGGGAATAAGATATTCCAAAAGGCCAGAGCCACATTCTTAGTTCAATGCTTTAATTGGTCAATAATTACAATAGAATGGAATTGTATTTAATCTTGAGGTGGCCAAGATTTATGTTTGAATATCTTTTTTTTTAACTGTACAATCATGTGTAGTGTCGTCCAGCTTCTCTAGCATATCATGCTTCAAACTGCAATATTAAGGAAAAACAACAGGAGGAAAATTCTTCCCTGGCTTTTGGTGGCCACAGTACAGTTATTACTTAAGGAGACATTTTCCTTTGAGAAATTTTTGGAGAACATTTTGCTTTTCTTGGAAATATTTGGCAATACAGTCTGCCCAATTTCTCTGCTGACAAATTTGCTGGCAAAATTTGAATGAGCAATCATATTCAGCTATCGTTATACCATTATATAAGTATATGTTTGGACCATGCTAAAATAATTTCCACAGCAACACTGCCTTTACTCCCCAGCTCCTTAATTTTTAAAATCTGCTGACTTGAAAATGTTAAGAACAAAGAGCAAAAATCACAATCTACCCGAGCTTTCACCTGTCATGTAATACCGTGTTTCCCCGAAAATAAGACCTACCCCGAAAGTAAGACCTAGCACTATTTTCTAAACCTGCCCTAATATAAGACCTACCCTGAAAATAAGACCTAGTGTAAATCTCCAGTTCCAGGAAGACTTTTCAGGGAGCAACTGCACCCGCAAACACCCCCTACACACTCACACCCACTATTTGGCACCATAAATATATAAGACCTACCCCAAAAATAAGACCTAGTGTGTTTTTGGGAGCCAAAAAATATAAGACAGTGTCTTATTTTCGGGAAACACGGTAGCAAAATCTCACTTTTTTCTTCTTCATACAAATGGCAGATAAAATTGGGTTGTTCCACTCCTACCCAGCCACATTCTAATTTCTCTTCACTTTCTGGTCATGTGCCTAAGTAAATAAAATCTTAATAATTTCTATGCGGAAGAGCTGAAAAGGCACCCTTCAAAACCTGAAGCACAACAGCATGATGAGCCAAAATCTTCTGCATATGATTTGGCATGGTTTCAAACATACCACAGCAGAAAAAGTAAATTACACTAAATCTCAAACACAATTAATTCTTTGAAATTTAGAGCTGTTTTCAAACTGATGCAGAATTCTTGTGCGGGTATTCTTGTGCAATATTACAAATAATTTTTGTGCTGCATCTCACAAAGAATCCTGAGAAACTGAAAAGGGCAACCAAAATCACAGAAGGTCGGAGTAATTCTCCTACAAAGAAGGGTTTTGACAACTGGAGGGTGGAGATGGAGGGGTAGTAAAAAGAGGTAGTATAGTGATTCAAGGTACTAGATACTAAATTCAATAAAGCTAAATTATGGAAAATTTAGAAGAGATGAAAAAAGATATAGTAAGAATGCCCACCATGGACAGGATTGTAAAAGACAATTCAACAAATTCCTGAAAATGAACTCCTAATCATGATGAATGTATATGAACCCCAGTTTAGCAGCATATCCCTTAGAGCCAGTGGTTGGAGAACATGAATTAAAGTACTCGGTTCTGGAAAAGTTAATCACCACTGTTCTAAGGTGTCATTAACAGAATCTTGCAAGACTGAAGATACAAATCACTTTTAGTCATCTGAGTGATGGGGAGGGAGGTCTTTCCTAAGTTTCTTCCTCTGACCATTAGTCATCTGGGGACTCCCCTCCCCACTCTGATCATTTTCAAGGCTTTCCTTGTTGCTCAAGTTCATTCTTACATACCATTACAGATAGATAGTGAACAAGCCAAAAAACTAATTATTAAAAATAATTAAGAAAGATTAAAAATAAAAGAAACTGATGCTCATTATTATATTTAAACATTGTGATCTAATCCCAGTTGTAATATTTTGTCATAAAAAACTAATTCTGTTGGAAAAAGCAATTAAAGCCTCTTCTGCAGGTCACTGGCTTAAATCTCCTTGTGAGCATTTTTTTCATTCCTGTAGAGTGCCCAGTTATAAGATGAAATCTGTAGTGACTGGACAAAAATATGTGCTTGGTTTAGGCAGTTTTTTTTTCAGCCATGGGAATTTGTATAAATATCCGTTTCTACTTCCAGAATTTTGCAGTCTGCATGGCTATTATCAGCAATAGGTTGTTGCCTCCCACACCTGAAAGTGGTTAAGATTGGAGAGCCCAGATATATGGAGTTGCACAAGAAAGCTATATGGGGAATCCTATGTGCACTGAAGCACCTTTTTGCCTTGGATTCCAAAACAGTGCACAGACTTAAAGTTTCCTCTACTTTATTTGCATTTAATGAGATTTAACAAATATGAGTTTCATTTTATTTAAATCACAGCATCATTTATTTATTATTTATTAATTTGACTTGCATGCAGCCCGCTCTCCGAAAGGTCTCAGGGTGGCTCACAACTAAAATCAGAACTATCAATTAATTAACTAAAACAATATTAAATAAAACAAGCCAAATTCATCTAAAAAACCCTTACAAATTTAAAGTATAACCCCCCACTAGAGGTCAGCACAGCACAGCCTGTCCAAATAACCAGGTTTTCAAATCGTGGCAGAAGGTGTGAAGGTCAGGGGCCAAATGGAGCCCCAGGGGTAATTGATTCCATAAGGCGGGAACCGCCACAGAATAGGCCCTCCCCCGGGGCACCGCCAAACAACACTGGCTCACAGACGGCACCCCAAGGAGCCCTTGCCTGTGCACTCGTACAGGGCGGTTGGCATTCGATGCCGGCAGGAGACGCTCCCGTAAATATCATGCATACTGAAAATAAACTACAGGGGGACTCTACATGCTACAGTAAAGTTATTTAGTGGTGAGTGTGATGTTATCTCAGGGTTATGCAAGGGATGTATTACCTTATTATTATTAATTTGACAGTTCTTCAAAATCATAAGTAAAAGATGAATCTTAGTGTTATTTCTAAAATTAACATTGACCAACTCTCAGGTAATCAAATCTACTTCCCCCCCATCTTTCAGTTTTTTACAGTCTTAACCAATTAAAACACTTTCTGTGTTGGAGATTTTCATCAGTATTTATAATGTCTTCCTGGACCATAAAAAACCCCAGAAGAGATAAAATATTGATTCACAAAATTAATTCTCCTAAAAGAAGTGAATATTCCTATACTGCAGTTTTTGTTTTTGTTTTTAATTCATATTTATATCCCCGCCCTTCTCTGGAGACTCAGGGTGGCTTACAATTTTTGGGATACAACCCCATGCGCTCAGCAATAGCCTTCCTTCCATTGTATATGCCTGCTTATTACTAAGCGGCATTTTTACAAAGTCAGCTTATTGCCCCCAACAATCTTGGGTCCTCAGTTTACCTACCCCGAGAGGATGGAAAGCTAAGTCAACCTTGAGCCTGGTGGGATTCGAGCCTGCAATAATTACAGGCAGCTGGAACTAAGTGCTAGGCTATTAACAGCCTGCACCACCAAGGCCCTTTGTTCTTGTTCACATTTTCTTCTGGAAGGAAATTGGAAAAGAAATTCACTTTTGTCTAGACGTATACAAAAAAATATAAGGATTGGCTAGCTGGATCAAATCAGGACTTTTTTTAATCCTGTTTATAATGACTGGGAGATGCCTCTTGGATTGCCCAATCAAGTCATGAAGTTGGTAGCAATTTAAGAATATGGTATGTATAGAGTTTGAAGTTGGAGAAGCAAAGTTTCAGTCTTCTACTCATCCACAAAGCTCTTTGGGTAACCTATAAACATTATTTTTCAACCCAACCAATATAAAATTGGGATGGACTGGACCTCTTATGCTTAGAGTAATTCAATTTTTGTAAAACAGACCTAGTGTGGATGCACTTCCTTTTCATCAAAGCACATGAGTGCTATGAAGGTATAAAATATGTCTTTGCATTTGCCTACATCACTGAAGTCTATTGTTACTGAGCCTTTTTAAAAATAGGTTTCCCACCGCTATCTAGAGATTATCCTTAATAAGTATAAGTCCCAAAGGGACCTACTTATAATAGCATTGTCAGGAAACTGTTTCCTTTATACATCATCTGAGGTTGAAAATAATCTAATTTTTCTTTGGAAAGTGTGGTGCAACCAAAGAGGTCAGAGCTTAGCACAATAGAAAGAGCATTATGTTTTCATTATTTTGAGTAAAATGTCAAGTGTTGCTTGTTTGCTTTGACAAAGGTCAGCTATATTAAATTTTTAGAAAGCTCTAAACTAAATTGTGCCATAAATTCATCAGCAATTTAAATCTCAGAAATGTTGTTTTCTGGTTGTCACAGTGACATGGAAAGTTTTAGTTAGTGATAGTCTAAGTGATAAGCTTAAAAGGAACTTTTCCCTTTTTTTTAATCCTTATGATGCCTTTTTTAAAGGAAACAACAGTTAGTTATTATTATCTTGCAATACTTTTTATATATCTGTGGGATGTGTCCATATTCTTAAAGCATTTCCAGAAAAAAGAGAGGGATATAATATGATACATATATTGTTCAACAGATCCTTCTCATTAAAAACATGGTGTCAGGGTTTTTTTCAAACTCTAGACTGGGAATAGGCATTTTTGGACACAAGAGCTTCTGATAAATAGATTTATCAGAAAAAAGTTAATGAAGCCATTATGAAAGAATTCCAGCAGTTGCCATATCTCAAATAGAAGTCCTACATACAATGAAATAAATACCTTTACCTTTTTCATTCATTCACATAGGCTTGAAACTACTTTCTTTTGAATGGCAGGGCAATTTCAACCTAATTTTTATTTGAGTAAGGCATTATTGAGGTTTCAGCTATTTTCTTCTGACTTTGTAAGAATTTACAAATATGCATGGATGTTGTTTCTAAGGCATTGGGTCCCAAAGTACATATAAAAATTACTCTTTATAATGTGGAAGCATTAAAATTAAACATTTTTAGATTTATATTCCACATTATATTCTCCCTCCAACAACAACCATATGAGGTAGGTTGAGTGGAGAAAAATGCTTATTCATTTCATGCAGTGAAATGCATGAAGCAGCAGGCAAGTGAACTTGTGTTAGTCCAGATTGATGCAGAATTAGATGGCTGTTTTGCCATTCTTAAATTTTTCGAGGACTTATTTCACATTTTCTGAATCATTGAGGAATAGGTAGTGTTTGGATAATATTGGAAAAGTTAGCTCCTGTTTTTTTATGAACGCACTTTTGAGCACAGAGATGAATGTCAAGAAGTGAGAAAAACAAGCATATACTCTTATCATTGAAGCTGTGGAATTTACCTTTACTTTGTTGCTCTTGCAGATCAATCTGCAGGGTGCAAAATTAAAAGAACATTTTTTTGGTCACTTTTGTTAAGAGACAGAAGAAAACTGCAGTTTAGAGTTGGAGAGAGTCAGAAACTTACCAGTAAATGGAACAACCTCATTTCTTTTTTCTGCTCAAATATTTTTTCCCATGTGTTCAGTTCTTTAATCACTTCTAATTTTTCATGAACTGAAAATCCATCATCATTTTTCCAGGATGGTTAGATAGCACTTGATTCTTTGAGCTCTTGTAAAATTGTATTTGTGTCATTGATGGTGGTATCTATCCACCTTGTCATCTATTAGCCCTTTTTAATAGTCCTCAATTTTTCCAACCATCAGGGTTTTCTTCAATTTACTATTGCCTTTGCATCATGTCCCAGTAAGCTTTAGCTTCCTTTGTTTGTACTTTTATTGAGTAGCCCAGTTTATTTATTTTATTCAATTTATATAAATGCCCATCTCCTATCTGCTTCATTTTGCATCACCTGAAGCTTCCAAAACTCTCAAAGACAGCACCATGTAGAGCATATTACAGTAATGCATACAGGAGGTGACCAGAATGTGAGTGACTGAGTAGAGAGTCTCCTGTTCAGAAATGAGTGCAACTGGTACACAATTCAAAATTGTACAAAGATCTCCTAGCCACAATTGCTATCTACTCTCTGAGCAGGATCCTGAATCCAGAAGAACCCCCATATTCTGTACTAGGTTTTCTGGGGAAATACAACCCCATCAAACCAGTTACCTTATTACAGGCCAACCTGGCATTCAGCAGCAACACCCGAAACTCTGGGTTTCCCAAGGGTCCATTGACTATGTATTGGTATAGAATTCAGGAGGCTAGAACACAAAATGAACAAAGCTTCAAGAAGGCACTCCCCATGAGTGACCTGTATCCTATCTCCAATCATATTTCCCCATACACATCAACACCGGAATATTCTGACTCATCCCAAGATCTGTTTCCCCCTGCCACCTTCATAACCTCCAGCACTCAAAACAGGAGATCCACATATCATACTCTAACCAACCAAGGGAGGGATGAGTAAAGCCTTGTGCTTTCCAGCCTTTGCTCTCAGCACCTCAAACTATCCAACAAACTAATTTCCACTCCCTGCAGTAGTCAACAATCCACACAGCCCAACCCACCCAGTCTCTTACTTCATCTAGTACTGATTGATATTTTCTTGTTCTATATGGCCCAAAGTATTCTGAACAATTTTGTTGCCACCACTTTTCAAAGCACCTTAGCTAGAAATGGTCAGTGCCATTATAAAATTTAAATAGCTGCAATTACTACATTAATTCAAATGAAAAGCTAAATATAGGCTTATTCTCTTTTCCCAGGAAAGGTCTAAATATAGACCTTTCCTGTTATCCAAGGAAAGCAGGTTCTTGCTTTGATTCTTGTATACCTTTATACACAATATGAATACTCTTATTGTTCTAATGCACTCTGCTGCATACAGAATTTCTTTTTATGTATTTGCTTTATGTTGAAGGAAATGCACAATAAAAATAAAACAAATCTGTCATTAAAGATAGGACATGATATAGATCAGATAATGGTAGGTAGGTAGGTAGGTAGGTAGGTAGGTAGGTAGATAGATAGATAGATAGATAGATAGATAGATAGATAGATAGAAGTGTTGTGCATGGCTTTTCAGAATTAAGTTCTAATGAGTTCATTGGGCTTAATTCCTATCTGAATAATCACTGAATATATTGCTATCTTGGATATTATTTGAATGTAATACATTTCAAAATAAAAGAAAAAACAATTAGGTGGAAAATCAGTAGTCTTGGTTATCTACTGTTGAGTGATAAAATATTGATATCCTTGCCATCCAGAGAACTTTATCAGCTTGTTGGGAAATCAGAATTGGATTTTTAATGATTACAATACCCTCAGATGCTTGGTTAGAAAAATATTTTCTCTAATTAACTTTCAAAGGTTGAAATGTGAGATAGTGCTAAGATTTATGACTCTCTAAATCTGACGTGATATTTGGCTATTTTACTTCTCTCATTAGCTTTGCTTTCATAAATATTACTACCAACTAAGAATGAATAGACTATAAATAAATCTTATAAAACAATTTCATTCTATTCCTAGAAATCTTTTTTAATATGGATCTAAATGTTGAAGTAACATTGAAATTGATTTTGAATCTACTTTTCACATGAAATATGTGTTTTAAATCTAAATTTTTAAATGTTTCTAAATGTGTTTTATTCCAAAATATTTGTTTATACATAATTATTTAGAGCCATTTCATCAGGTTTCAGGCTACAGTTCAGTATGGAGGCCGAATTGGACACAGTATATGAAGAGCTGAGATGGAGACCAAGTGTCCATCATAGTGCTCCTTGATCTACCAGCAGTTTGTATATGATTGACCATAGTGTCCTCCTATGCTAACTTTGGGTTTGGGAGTGAGAGTCACTGTTTTGCAGTGGCTTTTTTCTCTGTGTCCAGTTCCAATTGGTGTTGACAAGGGTGAAAAGTGGCAGCTGCAACCCTTCATTTGTGGAGTGCTTTTGTCTAACTGCTATATGAAATCACTTGATAAAATCTTCTGTTGGTTTGTGGTCAGATATCAATATGCTGATGATACCCAGTTGTATGCACTAGGGCTGACCTAGTGATAGTATCAAAGTCCTGACTCAGTCCCTAGAAGCTATGCATGCCTAGACAGAGAGGAACAAATTCAGGCATAACCCTGACAAAACTGAGTGGCTTTGTTTGACCCCTGTGATACAAGGGACTCTTTTTCTTTAGCATTTGATTGGAATGCACTTCCTCATGCAAGCTTATGGTGCAGTCTGGATATCTTCTTCAACTCATAGCTCCTACTCAAATGTAGCATGTGGTCAGGAGTCTTTGTACAGATTCATCTTGTCTATCATATGCACCTGTTTCTGGCCCAGGAGGATCTTCAGGCAGTCACTCATGCCTTAGTCATCTCATGATTGGATTACTATAATGTAGTCTACATGGGACTATCCTTGAAGACAACTCAGAAGCTAAAGACAATCAAGAATGTAGCACTTCAGGTAATGATGAATGTATTATGGCATGTGCAACTGTCTCCATTGTTTCAGGAGCTACACTGGTTGCCAGTTGGCTTTCTGTACTTGAAATCACCTATAAAGTTGTGCATGGCATACAGCCTGTTTTCCTTATGTTTTCACCTGTTCAATGAGATCACCTAGAGTGAAAATGCTTCAGGTCCCATCAAATAAACAGTGTCATGTTGCAGGATCTAGGAAATGTGCCTTCTTTGTGATGGCTGCAATCCCCTGAAGATTAATTCTGCTACTACCCTTTTCACTTTTCCCAATCTGATTGTTCTTCCAGGCCATGGTCTAAGGTACTCTTTTTTTTCTGTTTGCCTTTGGAGGGATTTATATGCAGTAATTACCTACTTTTTTTCTTGATATACTTTTGTTTTCTTTTCATTTTTATCTATAACCTGCCTAGAGTTGCTATGGAGTGAGACAGTCACAAAGAGAAAATAATAATTTTTTTTTGAAATGCAAGCTGCATCAGAAAATTAGGAGTATAAATATAAAATGAAGAGGCTAAGTACACTATTATTGACATCTATGCATTAACCAATTCTGCATTTAGTATTAAAACCACGAAGAATTTATTCCTTAAATATTTCACTGTCACTTAAGCCTAAAGATATATGAAACAGTCTTAAATTAATTGAGGCCACTGATCCACCTACTCTAGCATTATATTCTAATTAGCAGCTTCTTCTAAAAATCCCATTTATAGGACTTTCTGTTTTATATTCAACCATTTAACTGGAGATGTTTCAGAGAACCATCTACATGAAGAGCACTGTATGATAGAAATACAGCCAATTTAGATTAGACTTAGCTGAGTCACATCTAACACATAAACAAGTAGTAAAATGCCCCTTCACATGCTTCTAAAGGGATGCCTTAATCTTTACCTTGCATATCTATAGACTCAATCTATCTTCCCATCTCTAAGGATATTTTAGTGCAGTTCTTTATGACAGTAAACCATTATTGAGAGTAAGAGTTGCAAAGGACCATGTGCAAACGGTTTGTTTACTATGAAATACTTTACTCTGTGTAAAAAGCCCCAAAACCATTCACCTTCAGTATGGTAGAAAAAAATATTTTTATTAAAGAAAAAATGAGGAAATAATTGCTTTAGAAAATTCTCATGAATGAAAAGCCGAATTCTTATATTTCCTATATGTAGCCAAGGAATATGTGCTAGTCTAAAGAAAACCTTAAGAAAATCTTAAGAAAGGGCATTCGTTCTGTTGGTTGCATCAAACCTAGAAGGATAAGCAGCCAAAGAAAATGTAGAGCTTTGTAGGAAAACCACTGCATTCCCTTTCACCTTCCATAAGTCAGTAAAGCTACCAAAAGAAATTTCAAAGCACCTTGAGAATGAAGCAGGAAAATAGAACTTGGCTCTTTTACTTACTGAAAGAGAATTTTCAGGAATTTGTACAAATTTTGCCAATTTGTTAAGTAGTTTGCACATCTTCTTCAGGCTTTCATTGCTAATGTGATTGCACTCTGTAAACACCTGAGTGGATCTTGGCTAAAAGATTATCAAGATTTGTGAAAAGTTATAGGTTATCTTTAAGAAAACTGAGAATTCACTATCACATCCTGCAGGTATCGAATGAGAGCATCATGGATGTTCTCCATGAGATGAAATTGACTCATCTGGCAAGCTTTATCTTATGGCCACTATGTGGAGCAGTTACTATATGTAATCAGTTTTAAATGATTTTAACAGAGGAGTGCCTTTCAAGATGAAAAGATCCTCCGAGGCCTTAAGATAGCATTCTTATCATATTTGTCTATTCTTTCTGTTTTTTCCTTTTTAGATAGAAAATTTGCTTATCTGTTTGCTGACAATAAAATTTACACTCACTGTTTTGCATTACATATAGAAGCATGTGGCAAACAAAACAGAAAACCAAATAAATTAAAATAGCTAGAAAATCAGATAAATAAAAGCAACAGAACAATGAAAGCTATACATTTAAAACGCTTTGTCTTAAAAATGTGTACTAAACCTAAAACAAAGTTGCCAACTGAATTTTTTTGAGGAGTGTCCTCTACAATCTACATTAATTTTTTTCAGAAATTGTGGTTGTTTTCTGAGGCTTATCTTGGAATCCTCTCACATATGAATGTGTTTAGAGGAAATCAGAAAGGATTCCTCTAAACATTTTCGTATGTGAGAGGGTTACAAGGTGAGCCTCAGAAAACAACCAGAATTTCTGAGGGGGAAAATGGTGGAAACACCTAAATGGAAGATTGAATTATAAAATTAATTAAAATTCAGGAAATGGTAACACTTGTCAGTTGGTCAGAGAAAAGAAAAAATATATACTTTTCTGAAAGATTAGAAATCTTATATGGAATTTTTGATGAAAGAAGAAAAAATGAATTGATAGTTTGGAAATAAAAAAAACAGGTTTAGAGAAATGTTTCAGACAATAGTCAATAGAAGGGCAAAAGATATATTTTTTTCTATTTCTCTATCCTCTCTCTCTCTCTCTCCCTCTCTCTCCCTCCCTCCCTCTCTCTCTCTCCAACTTTTCCCATGTGTTTTTCCCATGAATAACTGCCTATGTTTCAATGAAGTCAAAACTGGAAGATGTTACCAATGCATTGGTTTCCTTTACATCTTCATTTGGAACTATGGACTGGCAGTTTTTTATTAGGAAATTAATAGGAAAGATCAAAAATGTAGAGAAGCCTTTATTGCATCTCTCTCCTTATGCAATCAATATTGTTTGTCAAGATTTTAAGGAAGTCCAGAATTTTCTTTAATTCTGTGTAATTTTTGAGCCACTTTTGAAACACTGGCATGATTATATTAACAACACATTATTGCTTATGGCTATTCTGAATGCATCCTCAGATCCTCTCAGTTCACTCATTATTTTTCATTAACATCCAGTGCATTCTTTTGATTCATGCTTATGTAAATAGCTTGGCAAACCACATCATCACCCATCCTTGTACATCTTACCCTGATCAAAACATGCATGCAATTATTTTTTATTCATTTGCTTGGAAACTTTTTATCTTTCTCTTACCTCTGTGCTTCTAAGTCCTTTAATGTAAAGTCATTTACCTTTGGGCCTTTCCAGTCCAGAAATCTGTATAAAGTACTTCAATTACTATTTATTTTAAGTAGCTGTCATGTCATGAAGATACCTTTCATTCAGTGTAAAATACAGTAACATATAAATTAATAACATATTGAATAAATATTAATATTTAAATAAATAATAAATATTGAAATATATGAACCAACAGACATGCATAGTAGAATATTAGTAACATGATATGGCAAAAAATATCCTAAAAACTAATAAAAGTGATTTATAGGAAGAATCGTCTCTCCATTCTTATATATATATATATATAAATGCTGCATTACATTTCTTGGAAGACAAACTACTCTATTCCAACAGGGATCAGTCTTAACATTAATGTTAGCTAAACATGGCAAATGAAAACTGCAAATTACTAACTAGTATTTAGGAATAATGAAATGTAACCTAAAATGCATGTCATGAATATATAAATAAAAGTAATATTAACTTGACATATAATCAAGGACAAATGCATGCATTATTTCCTTCATTCTCAATCCATCTATCAACTGCTGATATCTAATCTGTTTCCCTCCTGCCTCTCATTTGTTTCTCCTTAGTATACCCCTTTTCTTAGTATAATTTTCTTTTGGAATATCACATTGACTCACACATCCAAGGAGTTGTTTGCTAGCAGTGTGAGTAAAATGTAAACCAGAAAGGAGTCCCACCCTGTTTTATCAGGATTCATGATTATGAGAATTTGTTCAATCAAACCCTTTTACAATGCCTTACAGGCTGAATGCAAAGAGTCACTGGGGCATATTTTGCATGCAGGCCCAGAAGGTAAAGGGGATGACTAAATATTAGGTGGAGAACTTCCCTTACAAGTGGATCCCGGAATGGTGTGTGTGTGTGTGTGTGTGCGTGTGCGCGCGCATGCGCACGCGTGTGCACACACACACACTCATGTGCATGCAAGCTAATAACATGTTTACCTGCCCTATGTATTTCATTAAGCTTTTAATGATTTCCCAATCCATCTCTTTATTTCAATTACTTTGGCATGAGTTGTTCCAAGATCAAGAATATGAACCTCAAACCCATGACCTAGTTTGCCCACAAAAGCAATATATTTCAGGTTTTGAACCAACAGACATGCTCACTGAAAGCCTGTCCCAACCCAGAAGCATCACCCATCTGAAATATTTGCAAGTGCTTTCTTGGGTTGGGCCCCTTCTTCTAAAGAAGATTTCTCCTTTAGGAAACACAAGGATGAATCTATGTGTTATTTTCTGCATGCCAGCTAAATATAGACATCTAGCACAGCATTTGTTTGTTTTTGTGTTTGTTTGTCTATTTGTTTAAACTTCTTTGCCACTCATCTTTCTAGAGGCAAGTTACAGATATTCAATTAAAATGCACTATAAAGAATTAAAATAATAAATAAGGAACATGAATTTAAAATTCAATTAAACTGATCGGTAGATTTTTCTCCATGTTTATCTGATATATGGAGAAAAGTGGGGTGGGTGAGTGTTTCTTTGTATTAAGTAAGAATGAAGACAAATTCCAATTTAATGTACGGGAAATAATCCAGTGGGGTGGGTATTAGTGTTTCTGCTCCATTGAGTGGCAGTCACAAACGTCATCCAGTCCATGAAACCGGAGAGGAACTATATGCAAATCTCAGACATGTTTCAGATTCTACCTGTGCCCTTGATCACCCTCTGGAGGATTATTTCCCAGTACTGGCTGAAAATATATTAGCAAATACTATTAGTTATATTAATTAAAGAGATTATATAATGCTTTGGAAAAGAAGTTACATTTTGGGACACTTAATCCAGTAATAAAACCAGTAGACTGTGATTATTTTTGCCTTTTGCAATGTCTCTAATTGGGGATAGAAACCAATCTTGGGGAGGTTCTAGAATTAGCCACAAAAGTACTGTATAATAATATATTTTATTTAGAAGTATTGAGGGTAGATGCATAAATCAAATATATTTTCTCTGTACTGTAAATACAAGTAGTTCATAGTTTTTGAAGATGTCATTCTGCAGTAGATAGCCCATGGTGATGGGATTTTTTTAGAACAGTTTCAGCCACAAAATGGCTGGAAAAACTGCACAGACCTAGTTGTGGTCTGGGTTACTATATCAGAAATTATTGTGATTTACAAGTTTGGACTAAATTCCAACAGTTTCCTATGCAGATTGTTAAGGTTACTCTTTTTTCTATCTCCCATGCTGTTAATCCATCTTTACAGTTGGAAGCATAATATGCATAGTGTTTTTCATCCATATTGCTACTACTGGTAATTATAAGAATAACAGCATGGTATCCTAACTAACATTTAAAACCACAAAATGCATTTAATAAATAAATCCAAAATATTGCCAAAATATTCAAGAAGGCAAAATCATTGCTAATTGATTTTTAACTTTTTTTCTGCTTTTTGCAAAAAGCTTGAATGATAATGTTAACTTTCTCCTCTATGGGAAAAGTTCATGTAGTATTGTAAAATTTGGGACTAGCTGTAAGGGATTATATCTGAGGAAATAAACAGGGTGTGTATGAATTCAAGACCTAGATGTGCTTTTTCTATGTTCAAAGTATTGAAGGTGGATCGGTCTTGGTAAAGGCGTATTGCCTATGTGAGAGAGTCATGCAAAGAAGCTGCTGCTGGGAAGAGACCTATCTACCACTCTAATTTAATGGAAAGAAGGACTAGGGGTGATTTGATAGCGGTTTCCAATATCTAAGGGGCTGCCACAAAGAAGAGGGAGTCTAGCTATTTTCCAAAGCACCCGAAGGCAGGACAAAAAGCAATGGATGGAAACTAATCAAGGAGAGAAGCAACCTAGAACTAAGCAGAAATTTCTTGACAGTTAGAACAATTAACCAGTAGAACAACTTGCCTCCAGAATTTGTGGGTGCTCAGCAATGGAGGTTTTAAAGAAGAGATTGGACAACTACTTGTCTGAAGTGGCATAGGGTTTTCTGCCTGAGCAAGGGTTGGAGTAGAAGACCTTCAAAGACCTTTCTGTTATTCTGTTATTCCTTTCTCCCTCAAAAAGACGATCAGGAAGAAGCTGAATGAATGACGATCAGGAAGAAGCTGAATGAAAGGATCTAGAATCCAGAGTCTCAATGTTACGTTAAAATGATTTCATGACAGTTGCTGAATTTTAAAAAGCTTGCAGGGTATAAACTGCACAAGCAAAATTTTAAATGCATGCATTATATTTTCTTGTATGTTTATTATATTATGAACCTATAATTTACTGTTTACTGTTAAGATGGTGCAGAAATATTTTAAAATATTTTAAACTAGGTAATAAATGTAAAGGCAAAACAGTTTTAAGATAGTGCTTATTTGAAGCTGAAACATGCTGTTTAAACCCTAACCAGTGTTTTTCTGATGTTGAAATTACGGTTTGAAACTAACAGGTCAGTAAAAATACTTGAGATATTATCTGACAATAAATCATTGCAAGCTTGGCTCTCTATCAGCCATTTCTGATTTCCTTGCTGTTATGTTGGAGCTGCTGAACCATTGTTCTACTTTTGCTTTGCTTCAACAATAAGTGATTTTAAAAAGAAACACATCATCTTAAACTAAACTATCTCATTATGTTCATGGAGGTTATTTTCCAAGGCAATAATTTATTTTGACAGCTTCTCTTGTGTTTTGATTTCCATTATAATCATATGAACAGTCATTGGTTGGGATTCTGGGAAAAAATTCTTGTTCTGCATCTTGATATCCTGAACATATAGATTTCTTAAATACGTTTTGCATTAAACATATGTGTATTTCATACATGGAGGCCTGAATTTTCCTTTCTCCCTCTTCTGTCTTTTAGGGTCTTTATGTCTTTGTGGTATATTTCATTTTACACAACCAACTCTGCTGCCCTGTGAAAGCCAGCTATACAGTTGAAATGAATGGAAATACTAGCTCGGGTTCTACATTTTTCACTCATGGAAGTGGCATGCCCTTGGCAGGGGAAGAGATCAGCAAATCTACTCAAAATCTTATTGCTGCTATGGAAGAGGTACCTTCATTATTTTACCTTTACAAACAAATATACTAACACCTCATATACAGATATGTTTCCACATTAATGTTATTAATAAGTTTTACATCTTACATTTCAGTCAGGAGCTCATCCAGCAAGCATTCTCACATGTTTTTTTTTTCTCACAACCAGAATCCTGTGAGATAAATTAGACAGGGAGAGAGTAGCCAGCTCAAAGTCACCTAGAGAGCTTCTATGGATGAGGGTAGACTAGCATCTTTTTACATACAAGGTCAATTTCTGATCAAAAAGGACATCCAAAACATAAAATGTACAGTAAAACACAACTGTAAATAATAAAAGATTTACAGTGCAACTCTGTTGATATCTCCTTTTTAAATAGTTCATAGTTGAATATTAGTATTTCTAAGAAAACTCACTGGATCCAGTAGTTCTTATCCCAAAAATTAGATTGCAGTTATATACTCAATTGCTTGGTGGAGTACCCCACTTTGTAGTCAGTGGGGTTTGTATCCCAGCATATAATATCAACAATAACAGCTGCACAAGAAAGAAGTTTAAATGACAATGCAAGGAACGGCAGCAGCTTTTTTTTCTCCTTTATAAGTCAGCCAACTATCTCATTGGAAGAATGCGTTGGTCTCTCTTGGGTGATCCCTTTACTCTGGACGAACTTCATGCTGACTGTCATATGAACCTGAGCAATTAGTTTCTGCTTGATCTTAATTCACAGGTCGGGAGAATGAGCAAAGCAAAGAAGGTGCCTCCTTCTGTCTCCAGGCCATTTCAGGCTTCATATAAACAGGTCATCCGTTTTATCTAGAAAATAGAGCTGTAAAGTATACATGTCAGAAGCATCATACGTGTATTATTTTCAGCAATTCTGCTCTATTTCAAAATGCTACCTTTATTCCATTTCTAAACCTATTATAATTGCACATTCACATCCTATTATAATTGCCAGATTAAGAAATTTTAAAAGAACAGAAAGGGATCTAACTTTGAGTCAGGCAAAGGTGAGAGAATATGCTGTAGATGGTGGAAAGTTGGATCTTAGAGAACATTCTTATGACAAATTTTCTATAAAATAATATACATACAGCATTTGCACATTGCTATATTTCCATAGCACCTTGTGCTTATTGTCTTAACTAACATTTATGTTGCTGGAACTAATTGATTCAGACTCCAAGATGCCAGTAACTGGAATCTTTTTTTGCAGCTGGGCACAAATAGGCTTTCAAAAATTCTCCACTAAATTTGTGGCAAGGTAGCTTGGAATAGGAAATTTCTCTAACCATCTTCAAAAAAAGAAAAATTATTCAACATTTTTAATGGACTGCCTGTTCCTTCTTGATGACAGTTGCCTCACTATAAAAAAAATTAAAGGACTTCCTTAATGACAACCTTCCTTGAATTTTACTGAAGTCCTGGAAGTCAGAAAGATGATTATATTATGAGAGGCAGAACATTCTCTCATGCATCTTGGCCACCTCATAATTAAAGAAGTGCAAGTATATAACCTTCCACCCAAAAGAACTTCTCTCTGAAAGAGAATTTGCTTTTAGAAGTTCTTTCATTGCATTAAATGAAAGATTTTTTTCTGCCCAGCTAGAGATTGGGGGTTGAATTAGGATTATTTATTTATTTACTTATTTTATTTTATTTTTATCCTATCTTTATTATTATTATTATTAAGAATATCTATGTGTATGTGGCAAGGGCTGAGGACCATTTTTTATGGACTTTGTTTACTACTTTCAGCAAGAATTTCAATCAAGTACGTTGCTTAGCTTCTTTCTGTATGACCTTTGTAGTTCAGTAGAGCTTTCAGTTTGGGGTAATCATATCCCATACCTAGTTGTTGTAAATTTATTCTATACTTGTAGTAGCAGGATCTGTCACAATACCAGTAAATCAATATATGGATGTTATTCATAAGCCATGTTTGGCAAAAATTGTGTTTATTGTCTATTTAAACATTTATACCCCAGTTTTGCCTAGCTAAACATGTGTTCTTTGTTTTTCCTCAAACAAGCTCCTTTTTCTTAAATAACATCAACAGAACTTATTTACTTTTTATTTTAAATAACAAATTTCCCAAATGCTCCACTGGAGTAATACAGCAGCAGAGAACAATAAAGCTACTCAAAATTATTTAAAAATATTTTTAGCAATTTGTATTTTATTAAAAAGAAAGTTAAAATACCAAATTCCAAGAAATTTAAAACAACAAAAAGCAAAAAAAAGCATACAAGATATTTTAAAAGTGCATTTAAAAAAGAAAAACATCTATACATATTTCTCCTCTCCTGGTTGAATACTGATTTATACATTATTACATTATTAGTTTCCACCTCTTGTAAACCCAACCCTTCCATTTAAAAAAAAATTAATAATTTGCAAACTATTGGTCTGTCATCCATATGCTATATTAATGACAAAATACTGAATAGGAAGAACAATATTAATGAAAAGGACAAGATTAGATTTTCAAAACCTTCTGTTAACAAACTGTTATTGTAATCAACTCATAGAAAGTTTACTGTGGTCTCTTATCTATCCCAAATCGTCCCAAGAGTTAAGAGTAATTTATCCTAGATCATATATCTACATTCATCTTTGTTATCATTTGTTATCAGTTTCTGTCTAGTTAAATATACTACATTCAGTTTCTACAATCATCCCAACTACTATCTTCCTAACAAAGTCCAGATAAAAGTGGTTTGCAATAAATCCATTCCCCAATGTTTCCCATTCCTCCTAAGAAAAATTGCTTTGTCACTTCTCCATGTCAGGCTTCTGCTATTGTAAAGAAATGCAGACTAGAAGTTCAGAGAGTTGTATGGAATCAAGTCAGTTCTACTTCTGTGCATTCGATATCTCTTTGATCTTTGAATCTTTAAGATCCCCTTTCCAAATGGGTCCATGGACAGCCAAAAGTCATCTTCGGGTCATTCTCAAGTGCTCCCATTCAAATCCAGGGAGCAACATTATCAGAAAGACAGCTTAGGTAGCAAAATCAGCAGATTACCGATAAGAGAGAAAAATATCCTTAGCATTCAGCAGCCATGTTGAAGAGGAGCTCCTCTTGGGGAGGAGATCCAATTATTTTAAAATAATTCTATTACTAACCACTCCTTCTGAAATAAGTAGTCATTATAGCAGAAAGCAAGACTTACCCATCCTCTGAAAAGCCATTAAAGAGGCGATGACACACAGCTTCCTTAGACAATAACAACAGCACAAGGTTATTGTCACAGAAAAGGTGCTACATCTTGCTCCACACTAATTACCATTCCTGAGGTGTTCAGAGATGCAGGAGGGTCTTTGACTTTCACTTTAGCAGGCAATCAGTGTTGGCTGAAATAGAACCAGTGTTCACATGTCCAGAAGGTCTCGGTCTCAGATTATAAGGTGGCATTGTAGTTGCTGCTACTGTAATGCTGACAGCTCTGACTCCTTTTCTTTGAACATCTGTTGTGGAGTTACAGAATCCACAGTAAAACACACATAAATCCAAGGGCAGTTTGATATTAATTATGCATTCCATATTTTCTGTGTGTGTAGATGTACCAATTATTATTTCACAAAGAAAGTAACTTCCATCTTGTAAATTTACTACATTATTATTTTATCAAGAACAGTCTGTGTATCCCTAAAGGAATTGGTGGCTAGACTTAGAGAAACAGCCTTCCTTTGATAATGGTATTTTTAGCAATATAAAACCTTAGTCCCACTTAATTTGTGGGCCTGACCTAGTCATTAGGTAAAGTGTCATTAAAAGTCCAGAACTCTTATTTCTCAATACTGAACTGATTTTTACTGGGAAAGGAGAGAGCTTTGTTGAATTGTATAACTTAGGATCCAGCATAATTTGACCACTTTGCTACTTCACATCAGGTGGCAAAATCTTTTGTCCATCCCTGCTATTTTAGCATTGGGAAATGCCATAATGCATAAGGAAAAATCTGTTGCTCTAGTTATTTTGACTGCATGCACATTGCTAGGGCCAGGATATTTCGGGTCAGCCTAGTGCATGTAAATCTAGATAATATTTTCCTTAGTTGCCAAAATAAGTCAATAATGATGATGGTATCGTTTGCTATTTGAAGGATCTTCTAGTCTAGAGAACCAATAACATCATTAGGAAGACAGTGCAGAGTGATTTTTGTGGCACTCTATATAAAAAAAGGATACACTTCTTAATGCTTTTTCTAAAGATGCCAGCGGATTGGGAGAGGGTGTCTCCAAGAACAGGCACTGAGGCCAGGACTGTCTTTAAGCAAAGCCCACAGAATGGCAATGCCTACATAGCTACTGGAGGATTTAGGAACAGTTCTTTGATGGCAGATGAAGAATCACAAGAGTTTGATGATTTAATATTTGCTTTAAAAACTGGTAAGTACAATATATCCCCCTTTCTAAATAATCAGATGTGATTTTTTGCAATTGTATTCTGACTAACTATTCACATCAAAGTAAAAAGTCTGCCTTGTGCTGAACTTAATATGCATTTTATTTAAAGAACAAAAAGGCAATTGAATGAAAACACATTTAGCCTATATCAGGAAAGTAGAATGTGTTTTCTTATTGTGTTTAAAATTTAGGATGAAAAAGTAAATATTATTCTTATATAAACCCCAAGCTACTATATCAGATATAGAAATGGATCTAATTTCACGTTTATATGGAAGCAATTGCAGAAGAATCAGAAATACGATCATGGACTGTGCAATTATGCCATCTTGCTGAGATAGGCTCCCCATAGCTATTTGAAGAAGATTAGCTATCGTCCAAGAGCCAGATTAAGATTAATTCTAAGTAAAAGATCGAGAAAATCCAGTCACAGAGTGTGAAAGTATGTCAAAGAAGACACTGCTGGGATTTCTTGGACATGCAGAAAATGAAATTTATGGATTTCTACAGATCTCTTAGAAGAGTGGCAAGTCAGCATTCCACTCATCAGATGTCTTGCACTTTGATTCACAGTCAAACATAAGACCACTAATACTTTTGGAAGCTACATCCTTTGCCAGCCTCAGAGCTGTCTTAATATGAAGGGACAGGTTTTCAAGCTTACAAATATGAGTATGAATACTGACTTCAAAAGAGCACTTGTGTTTCTAGTTTATATACATCCTGGTTACACGTAGCAGAATACAAGCCAAGCCTGATTATGTTTTGCATGGGTCACTCAGTAGCATAACATATTCTCAGACTTTTTTGTTTGGAACATTCATGGTTGCACAGTGAGACATGGCAGCAAATGATATGACTGTAACACTGCTTAGAAAGGCATAAACTGACACAAATATATATGTATATATGTTTACTGTGTGAAAAGGATAAGTGTCAAGTTATGTAACTTTTTAAAAAGTGCTAATTAAACTAGGGTCAGACTATGAGTGCCCTGAAGAAATATTTCTAAGTGCTTTGTGTCACATAGGCAGAAAGACTAGATTGGCTACCTAAATTCATCTTAAACTTGCTTTACAGGTACGGTGAGTTTCTTAGGCAAACAGGCAGCTGGGAGACCTTTGAGCCATAATCTGCATTTGGTTTCATTGGTGTTCTTTACTCTAAGATAGGCCCTTGTTTATTCATGAAACTTTCACAGCTGAACTGTAGTGTTTCATTCCCTTGTTAGGCAAAAATAAATAAATAATTAAAATTAGTTACTGTTTTAAAAAAATACTAAATGAAAGGAGAAACTCTCGGTTCTGCTAAAGTTACTGAAATGGAAAATAACAGTTAATTGTTTATGTTTCCCATAAAAAAATCTTGTTGGGTCTGTGTAAACACGAAACAGGTGAGAAACTACCAATAATATAATATAGGTTTCTAAACAAAAAGGTGAGATGATATTTAATATTCATTTACCCTCTGCTGTAATGGATACCAGCACACTGATTTTGCAAGCCCAGAAGATTGTAAACATATTTCAGATTTATAATTTCTGGTTAGACTGGAAAGCAGTGTTAAACATGTATCTCAGGTTTTTCTTTTTTGACTGCAAGTTGTGCTCAATTGACAGAGTAGTTGTTCTTAACAAGAGAGCATGAGAGACCAACTTTAGCATTAGTGCTGAAAATGTAAAGGCAATGTTTTTTCAAAAATCAAAGTCCCAGTGTGGAGTCATTACACCATCTTACAGCCCTATTACTTTAATTTGAGAACATGCTGCCCCTAAGAACTCTTAACTATCTTGTGGTAAACATTTCTAGATAAAAAGGTTCTTCCATAAAGGAGTTTAGTTTTATTTCAAAAGATTATCAAATCCTTAAGAATACATTCATGGCATGAAAAAATATAGTCAAGTTATAATTTGGATTTTAACAAAGCAATACACTTAATAGGTTATTTGTTTAAACAATCAGCAACACAACAAAAGCACACATATAAAATGGGAAATGGCAGGTCAATCCATTTGGCTTTGTCTATTGTTTCTTTAATGGTAAAAATGAGTCAAGGAACAGAGGGGACCTATGCTCTAGGAAAGATTTATGTACAGTAATACTTGGTTTTAGAAATTAGAAGTGAATTCACTGCTTCAGGACTTTTATTCTCTACCCTCAAACTACTGTTTGGAACCTATCCTGATCAAACCCCCTCACTGACAGATTTTTAGAAGACACCCAGATTTCATTATCATCTTCCATTTTAATCTTCCTGGGTCTTCAGTCATCAATTCTTTTTTATCTTCTCATTAAACAACTGTGAAGAAGGAAAAGATTGAAAAAAGGAACACTGCTTGCCTAATGATAGCTGTAGGAACCCATCTTGTAAAGCATATTTAACAGTCATTTGATGGGATGGAGAATATTGTAATTTGATCATGTCATCTGCTGTGTTTTAGAATTAAAAACAGACAAATAATCCCTGTTCATGTATAACAAAGCAACTTAATTTTCTGTCTTACGTGTTTTATTAATTGCTAGGTAAAAAAAGGGGTAGCATTTGGTTTCCTGCAAACAGCATATTCCAAATGCAGTGAGCCAGGTTTATTGCTGGTACAGCTCCTTTGAAACCTATGCATTTACAGCAGAAATTATTTCGCCCAGTCCATTGAATCTTTGCAGCCTTTGCTCATTTGTAACTGGTTTTACTGGCAAGTAATGTCTGGAATTAATCTCTTTTGACATTACCATGTTTAATTATGCTTGCATGCACTTCTGCACTTCTGCTTAAATAGGATTTGCAAGTCTTGAAATGTCTAAGTAGGGGTTGGGCAGTTTTTAAATGTTTTATTTACTTGTCCTAAGACCAAAAGCACAGTATGTTCACTCAGGCAAAGCAATCAGTTGGTGCCACTAGAAGACGAGATAATGTGTGTGGGGGAGGGAGTTTCCCACCTTTTTTTGTTCACGAAGAATTCAGACTATGTTAAAAATGCTTATTCCATCATCTTAAAAAGCTATACCAGAAGAACTGTACCACTGTGGAGAAAATATGGAGGCATTACACTGACAACCCCACCCATCTTATTTATTTATTTATTGATTGATTGATTGATTGATTGATTTGATTTGATTTGATTTGATTTGTCAATCACTTACAAAGCAATAGGTATAAGTATAAACATGAGTAAGAATACAGAAAATAGGTACGATTAAATGGGGACAATAGGACAGGGACGGGAGGCACGATGGTGCACTTATGCACCATGATGTAATGATGGTGCACTTATGCACCATGATGTAATGATGTAATGTAATGATGTAATGTTGGTTCAGGAAATCTGCCCACCTAGTTCAGGACTAAGTCAAGCTTTCTAAAGTAGCATAATTGTAAACTGTGATTGTCATTGATGCATGGAGGTCCTGTCCCTCATCATGTAGATGCTATATTTGTGAGGAACTCCACTAGCAGAAAAAACCCAAAGACGCAACCATCATGCTTAGTTTCTTTCCACACCTTGGACTTTTACGTGTATATTTAATAATGTATAGTCTTTTAAAGTGTAGCCTTATAATTTCATGAAAGTATAGAGGTTACATGAAGAAATAGAATACAGCGTGTGTGTGTGTGTGTGTGTGTGACAGAGAGAGAGAGAGAGAGAGAGAGAGAGAGAGAGAGAGAGAGAGAGATTAAGACTGGAGTTAGGCTATAAAATCTGAATGACAAGTAAAAAAAATTAAAATATCTAACAGACTTCTGGATATTTGCAAACCTTAACTCTAATATAGTCTTTAAATATAATGAAAACAATATTGCACTAGTAGAATTAACTATGTAAAATCACAGCATTAACTGTGATTTATGAATGAAAAATTCAGTAATGTAAATGATAGTTAAGAAAGAATGAGGATTCAGATGTGAACTAGAAACAATTTATTATGGCCTAAGATGTTTTAAATTGGAGGAATCTTCTGTATTAATTTTAACAAGAGTTTAGCATTTATTTATTTATTTATTTATTTATTTATTTATTTATTTATTTAATTGGACTTGCATGCTGCCCCATCTCCGCAAGGACTCGGGGCGCCTCATAATTAAAACAGAACAATAAATATTTTAAAAAGAATTAAACTTAACAAGACCAATCACTAAAACCGTTAAATAAATTAAAAAACCCCAGGAGGTCAGTCCAGCCCAGCCTGTTCAAACAACCAGGTCTTCAGATTGCGGCGGAAGGAGCGAAGATCAGGAGCCAAACAGAGCTCCAAAGGGAGTTGATTCCACAAGGTGGGGGCCGCAACAGAGTAGGCCCTTCCCCGAGGCACCACCAGCCGACATTGTCTAGCCGACGGGACCCCGAGGAGTCCCCGTCTGTGCGCACGCACAGGGTGATCAGTATTTGATATTGGCAGGAGATGCTCCCGCAAGTATAAGCTAGCTGCATAATTTTGATATGACTGAATTTTGAATGATATGTCACTAATCCAGCAAGAATGATTAAACCACAAAAAATAGGAAAGCTGATACCACCATCATCATCAGATAAACGTATTCTGTGGAAGACATGGTCTCATTTTCAAATCTCGCAAATATTTTGCTTTCCATTTTGTGTTTCAGGTGCTGGCCTCAACATCAGTGACACTGAGTCATGTCATGGCAGCCTGGATGGAAGTACAATAGCTAATTCCCAAATTGTTGAACTTAGAAGAATACCTATAGCAGACACTCATCTCTAATCCTTTCATCTTTTTAACATGCTGTACTGCTTTCTGCTTTTTATACATGTGTTTTCTTTGAACAACAACAAAAGAATCTCACTACATATAGCTCTGTTACAGAATGCTGTGAATTATATCATTAAAGAATTAACAAGTTTTGTTTTTTTAAATGAAATAACCTAATTTTTTTACAGTAAGCTATAAACAACTCATGTTTTAAACTATTAATTTAGATGAATCTATTCAAGTCAACTAATTTTTAAAATTAACTCCTATGACTATGTGTATTTCTGTTTTAATAAAAATTGATATAATCAGTTTGATGGAGATGGTGTGTTTATCTATGGGAAAGATTTGATGATTATTAAGCTTCAATTTATTTTATTCCTATAGATATATGCTTTGTTTTCTTTTGACCGCAACAGAGTGTTATTTTACATTCCAAGCAAGAGAGAACATATTATAATCAGAAATTCACATGCAGAGATGCTAATCCCATGGACAATTTGAAAACACATATCCCAGTATGAACTAAGACTGGAGTAAAAAAGGAAAGACCTATAGTATCCTATTCTTGATCCTTCCTGAGTATAGGATCTAAAAAGCCCCTCTCTAAGGGAGATGGGTAGTTAAGAAATAGGAAAATAAATAGAGATTGATGGATTAGATAGATAGATAGATAGATAGATAGATAGATAGATAGATAGGTAGGTAGATAGATTGATTGATAGATTGATAGATATTATAGTTATGATAGTTTTTTGCATTTGAGGTTTTTGAAAATTTTTGTTGCATTTAAAAGAAAAATCTTCACATATGACCCAGTATAGCTTAGAGGTCCAGGAGAATACAGAATTATTCTCAAGCTTCTTCATGCATCATAAACTGTGAGAAGTAAGGATGCTAAGCTGTTGGAAATGTAACCAAAAATCTGGAACATATTACCATCTGTGGTGGACTTGTGTTAAAGCAAAAAAAAAAAAAGGCAAAAATACACATATGGTAGAAAAGGTGTTAGGAAAACATATAGATCTTAAACCTGAACTTTTAAAATTAGGTTTAATATCAGAAAAAATTGATAAACAAAATATATTTAATATTGCATATATGAACAGCAGCGAGGATTGTATTTGCTCAGCATTGGAAAAATGAAGAAATACCACTAGATGATGAGATAATTAAGAAGATATTGTGCAGAAATGGATCTCAATGCATTTCTGTATTGGCTAGAAAATGGTTCTATATAAGAAAGTCTTTCTGCCCACTAGAGTTCAGAAATACAGTTGAACTGAGATACTTAAAGTGTAAACTAGTAAATGATGATATAGAGTCAAGAATGGTTAAAGAATGAATGTGTAACGAATACTAAAGTAACTATTACAAGTGTTCTAAGCACCTTGGTTACATAGAAAATTAGAGTTAAATTGCAAAACAATTGTATGAAAAAAAAGTGGGAAAGATTCAGGGAAAAACCAAGAAAATCATGGTTGGATTGAGTTGATCAAATAACAAAAGGTAATGTGTTTCAAGAGAAAAGGCAATAAATGAATCAGTTTGCAGACAGGGTGGAAGCAAGGAAATTTTTGTAAGACTAGAAATTAGGGAGAAGTACAGTGAATGGTATTGATATAAAGTAGCTTTAGTTAGTTTCCCTTTGCTTTTTTATTATATCTGACCTTTATTTTCTTTTGTTCACTGCTTTTCACACTTTGGGCACTTCCCCACAGACATGTTAACGTGTATTCCTCCCATCCTTGAGGCAGCAGAAAAGTAGGTCAACCTAATTTGCACTGCTCCCATGGCCGATCTTTAGATACACAATAAGGAGGCCAGGGAGTGGCATTGTCCTTACACATGTAAGAAGTGGAGATTTAGGACAACAATTGGTGAATGCCCTAATTTTCTTTCCTACTCAGTCCCTAGCATACAAGAAAAATAACCACCAATTGTTCCTTGAATAGTGTGGTGGGGCATGGTTGGGTAGTGGATAAAATCTCTCACATCATACCATTATCTTCTTATGCCCTACTTACTGAATATTCATCTGGATTTGGCGAAGGATGGGGAACAGGTCTGTTGATCTCCTAGGAGACTGATAATCCCATCTCTCTCTCCCTCCCCTCTCTCACACACACCTGAAACAAACCTTGGGTAGATCCATCAATCTCTTTCCAAATTGCAGTAATCACATTCAGAGTCTTTAAGAATAATGCTTTTTTTAAACAGCCTTAACTTCCAGGAGCTTAAGAGATCAATATTTCCATGTCAAGAAGAAGAAGGAGGAGCAACCAGTTGCCAGCCTGTCAGTGGTATTGGTAGTACTTTCCTCAAAAGTCCTGCTTTAAAACTGTCACTTGCTGAACCAGGAAAAGCTACCGTCTAACATGTTCTCCCACAGACCCACAGCCAAAGCAGCAAGGGCACATTTTAAAAAATCTGAAGCTGAACTATTCTCACCTCTTTCCTTGCAGTGCCCACATTCCAGCTATTGTCCCCGGTCTGCTTCCATTTTGAGTGTAGCTGTTACAATTACATGCAGATCCCCTTATACCTTTCCATTTTTGCTTCTTCTCTACTGCTACCATAATACACATCCTGAGACATTGGTATAATACAGGCAGTCTTTGACTTATGACTACAATTGAGCTCCAAATTTCTGCTGTTAAGTGAGACATTTATTACGTGAGTTTTGTCCCATGTTACAACCTTCCTTTTTTTAAATTCATATTTATATCCCGCCCTTCTCCGGAGACTCAGGGCGGCTTACAATTTTTGAGCACAACCCAATGCGCTCAGCAATAGCCTTCATTCCATTGTATATGCCTGCTTATTACTAGGGCATTTTGGCCCCCCCAAGCGGCATTTTTACAAAGTCAGCTTATTGCCCCCAACAATCTTGGGTCACTTTTACCTACCCCGGGGGATGGAAGGCTGAGTCAACCTTCAGCCTGGTGGGATTCGAGACTGCACTAATTGCAGGCAGCTGGAACTAAGTGCTAGGCGTTTAACAGCCTGCACCACCAAGCTCTTAACAACTGCTCCTTGCCACAGTTGTTAAGTGAATCACTGCAGTTGTTATGTTAATCACATGGTTGTTAGATAAATCTGGCTTCCCCATTGACTTTGCTTGTCAGAAGGTCACAAAAGGGGATCACATGACCTTGGGACACAGCAGCGGTCATAAGAATGAACCAGTTGCTAAGCATCTGAATTTTGATCACATGATCATGGGGATGCTTCAAACTGGAAAAGGGTCATAAGTCACTGTTATACTGCTGTTATAACTTTGGTCACTAAATGAATTGTTGTAAGTCAAGGAGTACCTGTAATGTTCTGATTTGCCCCGTGCAAGTGAGAGGAGGGAGGGAGGGAGAGAGAGAGAGAAAGGCAGTACGTACCATCCCCAATTATTATTTGGAATTGGCTGGCAAAGCTTTATCCAGATGTCAGGGCCTTTCAGGGCTTTTTTAGCACTGTCATAGTGAGCCATGAATGAAGTCAGAGTACTGCCTGTCCAATCAGACAAGTATATCCAGAGCTTTGTGCCATAGTCAATGTGATACTGCTGAAGTTCCTTGCCCTGTCATGTGTACCAGCAATGATCAGCCTTTAATGGGGGGAGAGGAGATAATGAAATCCACTTGTGATTTGCATGTACTTGAAATCATTCTGTATGAAATAGCTTCAATGACCTAGACCTAAAGGTACTTCTATGTAATCAAATTGAATTATTTGGCATTTGTCAATGTATTGAGGGCTCATCTGTCCCTTAAAAGACCTTTATATAAACTTTTGTTCTGGTGGAAAATTTTGACACAATCCAGTTCTCTTACTCAATAACATTGGCCCAGATAGTTGAGTGGCCTGAAATTCATGCTACAACACGAATTCACCATTATTATCAACAGACAAAACACTGATAACATTTTCAGTGAAAGCACAAAGTACAAACTGCTCTGATATTTTGCCATGGTGCACAATTGAATTGGTTAAAAGATCATGACAGCTTTGCCCCTGGTAGGAGTGTGTTACTGCTTGTAGTATACACTGGTAATTTTGCCGAAGATTAGCTGCATAGCTGGCATCAGCTTTTAATTTCTCTCACCTCCTTAAATGAGTTGATCCATCAAGTAAAAATTGATTTCCTGCTATATTAAAATGCCATGAGCTGCTTGAAGACATAAAGAACAAAGAAAGAATTACATAACAACACTACAAATGTTGGGTCATGAACCTAATAAGGAAAAAATCCACAACAAGACATTTGTCATAAGAGTAGGTTTAGTGGTGCCTTCTGCTGCTGACTATCTCAAAAACAAATACTTCTCCAAAGAATCCTCAGGGGATATTTTTAAATATATTTTATTAACATTTAATAAAAAGTTTATGCAATCATATTTCAGGCATGCATAACAAATAATCCAGAGAATTGTATTCAGATCAAAGTCAACCAAATCACTAGAAAGCTTGACTGCTCAACACTGGCATTCATATAATTGTTACACACATAGCTTTTTGTGACATTTTCCAAGTAAACAGGAGGAGGCATTTCCAATACTTCTAGATTTCTGATCAAACACATCTGAGGTAAAATTCAAAGGGGCAAGTCATAAAACAACAGCAACAAGGAGAAGCAGCTACAAGACCAGGAAGGATTAAAATGTTGATTCCAATTGTTCATGCATCTGCTTAGATCAAGGTGACAACCTAAAACCCAAAGTCTTCCAGATGTGTTACACTTGAACTCTTATTCTCCTTGACAATGGCCATTTTGGCTGGGGATGATGAGAATTGATCAAAATATCTGGAAGGCATGCCATAACCCACCACTACTTTAACCATACATCTTTCATTATTTGAGACAGTCCAGAAGTCTCTGGGTTCTTTTGCACACTTTTCCATCCACATCAATAATTAGGATCCTCTGCCTCCTATTGTAACTGTGGTCTCTATAATAGCATGTCAAACAATGACATTTTCAGTGACATTTTCAGGTCCTTTTAAAGCTTGTACATTAGCCCAAGGACACAATTTCCCTTTATCAAGGTGGCACTAGTGTGGAGTTGAATATAACTCACCCAAGGCAGTTTTGTGCAACCTGAAGGATCACCGTATCTTCTTTAAGCCTTCTACTTGAGAGCCATAGGAAGAAGCCTTCATTCTATATCTGTTTCATGCCAAAATATCTGCCCTTATCTGTTGGGGAGCAACTTCTGCAGTTATTGCTATTATTGTTCATATTATTTTCAGATGGATATGTGGTACATATCCATGTTACTTCTGTGACATTCATTTACACAAGATTATTTTTATACTACTTTTCAATTTAAAAAACACAAAATGGTTTGTCTAAGAGATATTTGTTTTGCATTTGAGTACATATCTCTAGCTGGCAGCCCTCAGAAGCAAATCTTCAGGAAATATTACTGTATGCTCTTTTCATAACCCTAAACTGGAGATGTAAATTGGACTGGGGCCACATGACCCTCTGAAAAGTTTGGTTTCCTGCTATTATAATGCAGGAAACCTCAAACAACAGTAGTTTAAGTGTTGAACAAGTCCGTTCGACATGATATAAAAAAAACAACAGAAAACTCCTCCCACAACCAAAGGTAGGGTGTGGGAGAGGAATGAAAATCACAGTCTCTCCAGCTGCATTACCACTTTCCTGCTTGCAAACTCTTTGCCTGAAATACACATCAAGCAATGTTTCTAATCACCAAAAGATTATCTATCCCTACTGAATGAATGAACTGTGTCCTTTGCATGCTTCAAAGGAAATTCTTCTTCATATAACAAATTTGTATTTTAACACCAATGGTGATCACAGCTAAATATCATGAGGTTTTTAATAGAATAGATAGAATTAGATAGAATTGCCCATGGGATCTTCATGGTCATAGACAATTTGCCTGTGCCCACCCTACACCAGGGAAAAGGAACATTATGGGGGCTGCTATCTGAATCACCCAGATGGCTGTTCTTGGAAACTGGCTGGTGACTTTTTCTGTAAGTGAATAGAGTTGTGGGGTTCCTGGGGCTCAACAAACATCAATCTCCTGACTAGCATTGGATGTTAATGTCCCTGGCGTTAGGAAGGCTGAATGTTACTTCTTTTGATGGATCTGGGCTATTATATTCCAGAGAATCTGCTTCATCTACCAAGAAAGATGCCTGCAGCAGATTCACGGGAAAAAGGAAATCAGATTAACCCTGTCACCAGTGCTTTAAGATTTAACCCCCCCACTATTCTGCAGAATTGCACCATATGCTTCTGCACTGCTTATAGTTGACATTCCTGTAACAGCAGCCAGATGTTTGCATACTTCCTCATTTATGTGCTTTCTCACAGTGCAGAATCTAGAGGTTTGTACATCACTGCTATGTGCTTCATTTATCAAGCATGTAAAAAAGTCAGGTAAGGAATTGAGAGCACCTGCCTATAATCAGTCATCACTTCAAGCATTAGGGAACCACACAAAGTTAATTATTGCCTTTCCATGAAAAAAACAACCCATGTAATTTAGTTTTAGATTACTTAACTTGAACGTTCCTCACTGGAGGCCTTCTCATGTATATGCCAAGTATTCTCTACAAACAAACATAAAAAACCCATGGTTTTGCATGGGGCTGGCAGAGGGGAATAACAGTTATTCATCCTCTTTGTTCTTATGAGCTCTAGCTCAACTCATTCCTGAAAAAATGGAACAAATGTAGAACTAGGGCCAGGCTTGGTCTGAATTTCTATAATTATTAACTTTAGTCTGGCTGTTAGGATTACTCAGCAGTTCCAGTGTAGATAAAAGACAGGCACTATTTATATATTGCTCTTTAAGAGAAAAGGTCTCCATGTTGCATAGTTGTCTCAACAAACTTGGTTGAAGAAAACATCTGCTTTGGAAACTGACAGTGAGAATTTTTCCTTCAACATCCACCCACTGAGGCTTGAGGCAAAAATTACCAAAAAACAAAAAGGACAATTCAAAGGAATCAGGAGACAGGAAAAACAAATATCTAATCAAATTTCAAAATGAAACTAGTGAATACAAAGTACAGTTGTCTGGACATTGTTAATCTTCAAAGAAGAGACAATTCTCAAAATGTATTGCATTTTAACAATAAATTCTACTGAAGAGATACTGCATTTTTAAGATATCACACTTTTTTTCTTTGATAAAGGCTAACCGATATACTGTTGATGCTACCATAGTATTACTCAAGAACAATATATGACAGCTGTCAGACTTAACTCTTAAAGAATGATTGATCAATGTTTTGTAGTATTAGATTACAAAAATACAAATAAAACAGTTACAGAAAGCAGGAACATGGCAGACAAATTTAGAGATGAGCAACACATTCAAAAATATCAAACAGAACAGCTTTCCGGAGTTATATATCTGAGGCAGTAAAGCTGGCATGTTTGAAGGTTTGCTCATGTTTTTTAAAACACATTGCTAATAGAAGATTTCCAGGTTCCTGACTAATCCTGTTTATTGGGTTAGGACTAGCTAAAAATGCACAATCCTAACCTCCACTTTCCTGCTCTTGCCAAATGTGTTATCAATTAAATTTTTGCAAAGAAACAGTCCACCCTTTACCTCAGGTAATAATATTTTATTATTATTATATAATTTATTTATTTATTATTTATTAATGGGATTTATATGCTGCCCTATCTCCCGAAGGACTCAGGGAGGCTCACAACAGTAAAAAACATACAATACAAAAATTTAAAATTTAAAAAATACTAAATAGAAATCCCAAAAAACATTAATTAAAACCAGCAACAGTGAATATACACTAATAAAACCAATAACCCTGCCCCCTCAGTCCAGGTCGGCCTGTTGAAATGGCCATGTCTTCAGGTCACGACGGAAGGATCAAAGGTCAGTGGCTATGCTCAGCTCCAAGGGCAGCTGATTCCACAGGGCGGGCACTCCCACAAAAAGTCTCTCCCCCTGGGGGTCGCCAGCCGACACTGTCTGGCCGATGGCACCCTGAGGAGGCCCTGTCTGTGGGAGCACACGGGATGCTGGGCAGTCATTACTGGCAGTAGATGTTCCCGCAAATACCCCGGTCCTAAGCCATGTAGGGCTTTATAGCTGATTACCAGCACCTTGAATCTCACCTGGAGGGCAACTGGCAACCAATGCAGTTCACGCAGGAGGGATGTAATATGGGAGTATCGGGATACTTCCATCACAACCCGTGCGGCCGCATTCTGCACCAGTTGAAGCCTCCAAGTGGTCCACAAGGGCAGCCCCATGTAGAGAGCATTGAAGTAGTCTACACCAGTGGTTCTTAATCTTTTTGAAAGAATCGCCCCTTGTGTCATTGAGGAAATTGTCATCGCCCCCCTCCCCAACATAACCGCCCCCCTGCCACCTCTTAGCATCCCCAAGGGGGCCAGCAGAGGGGCGCTAAAAGGTGGCAGGGGGGCGTTTGAGGCACCGGCCCTGCAGGCTCACCCCATTGACTGTTGTACCGCACCTGAACCGGCACCTTGAATGCGGCAGCATGTTGGGAAAAGCTGCCACCACCGCTTTCCCAAAGTGCTGCCGCTCTCACATTCTTTCTGTCTGTCCATCCGTTCATCCGCCCATCTATCCATCCAAAAGGTCTGTTTGCCTGCCTGCCTTCCTGCCTATCTACCTACCTGTCTGTCTTTTTGTCTACCTACCTACCTATCTACCAATCTCTCTCTCTCTCTCTCTTTCTCTCCCAATATATCTCGCTCCATCGCCCCCATATCACCCCCTTCCATTCCTTCGCCCCCACGTCACCCATTTTTGTTCCATCTCCCCCCTGAAAAACAAAATTGCCCCCTGGGGGGTGATATCACCCAGGTTAAGAACCACTGGTCTACACGAGAGGTAACGAGCATATGAGTAACCATATGTAAGGCATCTCGGTCCAGATAGGGGCGCAACTGGTGCACCAGGCGAACCTGGGCAAATGCACCCCTGGTCATGGCTCCCACCTGATCCTCCAAACTGAGCCGTGCATCCAGGAGTTAAGTTACCCTATCTCGGGGGTAACACCTCTCCCCTCATAACTAAGAAGGAATATCCTGGATAACCCGAGATGCCAGTACATACAGCCACTCGGACTTGGCCAGGTTGAGTCGAATCCTGTTCCTCCCCATCCAGATCCGTACCACTTCCAGGCATCGGGACATCACATCGAGGGCATCACTGGGTTGGTTTGGGGTGGAGATAAAAAGCTGGGTATCATCAGCATACTGATGGTACCTCACCCCAAAACCATGGATGATCTCACCCAGCGGTTTCATATAGATGTTGAACAGGAGGGGAGAAAGGACCGACCCCTGGGGCACCCCACAAGGGAGGGGCCTCGGGGTCGATCTCCACCCTCCTGCCAACACCGACTGCGAATGACCCGAGAGGTAGGAGGAGAACCACTGTAAAACAGTGCCTCTCACTCCCAACCCCTCAAGGCGCCACAGTAAGATACCATGGTCGATGGTATCAAAAGCCGCTGAGAGATCTAATAGGACCAGGACAGAGGAATAACCTCTGTCCCGAGCCCTCCAAAGATCATCCACCAGCGTGACCAATGCCGTCTCCGTGCTGTACCCAGGCCTGAAACCCGATTGATATGGGTCCAGATAATCAGTTTTCTCCAGGAACATTGGGAGCTGCTGGGCCACCACGCTCTCAACAACCTTCGCAACGAAGCAGAGGTTGGAGACGGGACAAAAGTTGTTCAAAATAGCCGGTTCTTGAAGAGGGGACTCACCACCAACTCCTTCAAGGCGGAGGGGAAGGATCCCTCACTCAAACAAGTGTTGAAAACTGCCTGGAGCCAGCCTCGTGTAACCTCCTGGGCAGCATAAACCAGCCAGGAGGGACATGGATCCAATAAACATGTGGCGGCACTCAGTTTCCCCATGATCCTGTCCACCTCATCCGGAGTCAGGATTGAATTCTTCCCAGATGGTATCCACAAAACCCATCACTTCGCCCCTGTCAGACTCTGACCAGTCGGAGTCCAGACCGGCCCGGATCTGAGCGATCTTGTCCCACAGATGCTGACTAAACTCCTTGGCCTACCCCCGCAAAGGGTCCTCTCTTGTCTCCTAGTTAAGGAGGGAGCAGGTGACCCTAAACAGGGCGGCCGGGCAATTACCTACGGATGCAATGAGAGCGGAGAAGTAAGCATACTTCGCCACTCCCATTGCTGCAAGGTAAAGACCTAGTGAAGATTCTTAACTGCAATCGGTTAGATTCGGACCAACTGGACCTCCAACTGCTCTCTAGGCCCCTCCTCCGGCACTTCATCTCCCAGAGCTCTGTGGAAAACCAGGGAGCCAGCCGGGATCTCCACTTGGTCAGAGACGGCCTTGAGTTGACCATGAGTTCCAGTCCCACTTTAGCCATGAAAGTCACCTGGGTAACCTTGGGCCAGTCACTATCTCTCAGCCCAACTCCCCTTACAGGGTTGCTGTCAAGAGGAAAATAAGATCATAAGAGCAAGAAGGTGTGCTGGACATGTTTGCTGCGAAGAGTTATTTGGAAAAAGAAAATTAGGATATAAACAAACAAACAAACAGTAAGCTATAATAGGAAAAAAGTACATAGACTTGGAAAAGTATGTGTTTCTCATATATATACCAGTAGTGGGATTCAATTTTTTTTACTACTGGTTCTGTGGGTGTGGCTTGGTGGGCATGGCAAGGGAAGGATACTGTAAAATCTCCAGTCAGAAGTGGTATTTGCCATTTCTCTGAACTACTCAAAATTTCTGCTACCAGTTCTCCAGAACTGGTTAGAACCTGCTGAATACCACCTCTGATATCCACTATCAGCCAGCCCCAACCTTTTGGGTAGCAGATCTGTTCATGTGGTATTATGCCTTTTATTACTGTATCTCTGACAGTCAAATAGGTGCTGCTGTTCTTCTTCTGCCTGGACTATGTACAAGGTTCCCTACAACACCTCATTCAACAGTAATTTGCTTTAAGGTCAGCCCTGAAACACAGTGTTCTTCTGAGCAAGGTCATGTGACACAAGAGGGATATGACACCAACAGCAGGACCAACAGCCACGTCACTGTAGTTGTAAAAATGCTGTCTCAAATTTAACAACAGATGATAATTTTATGATTTCGATAAAATACGTATAGTATCTGCTTCAGCCATTTCTTTGCTTCATTATAATGGGCTTGTGTCAAAGCATAGAACAGAATGTTCAGTGGTGCATGATGGCTATCATCTACCATTTCACTAATTCACTATCTAAAACTTTGTTTTAGAGAAGAAACCATGTTACCTATTCTTCCAACAGTGGGATTATCTCTCTAGCCTCAGTTCCATAGCAAATAGAGAAAGCCTTTAATTTTCCCTGTTATGTATGCAGAGTTTAAAATGATTGGTTGTTGTTGTAAAGTGTTTGAAATCATTGGTTGTAAAAGTGCGGGAAAACCCTGCACTCTGATTGGCTGGCAGCCGCGGCAGCCGGCTATAAGTAGCCACCGCGGCTGAGCCATTCGGGTCCGTTCTGAGCTGAAGTCACAATAAACAAGAGCTGAAGCACTCCGCATCTCGTCTCTCTATGCAAACTTAACACTGGCGACAAGGGTGGGATTTCCCCAAAGAGAAGACAACGCGGAACGAAGAAGAGCAAGATGGCTGCACTGAACACCCCCCCAGCCCCATTCAACCCGAAGAATGAAGACTGGGAGTCGTATGCAGATCGGTTTCAGATGTATTTAGAAGGAAACGATCTGGCCGCCATTTCTGAGCAGCGGAAGAGAGCGGTTTTTCTCACTTATTGCGGTCCTGCAGTCTTCAAGATGGCGAAGGCATTGGCTGGCTCAGCAGACGTGAAGGTAATGGCATGGTCTGATCTGGAGAGACTTTTAAGGGCACACTACATGCCCCAAGTATCGTGCCTCATTAGGAGACACGAGCTTTATCACCACGATCAGGGAGAAGACGAAAGCATCAATGACTTCGTGGCAAGTTTAAGGAGCATTGGGGGCGTGAATTCAGCAGTTTAGAGGAGGCCATGCACGATCGTTTTGTATTGGGCCTTAAAGACAAGGTATTGCAGAGCAAATTACTGATGAAACCCAAAATTACGCTGAAAGAAGCCATAGAAGAAGCATCTTCAGCAGAAGCCACCAAAACCTCAGCAGCAGCCATGAGGAAAATGAACAAGACTACGGGCCATTCTGATGGTGAAAAGACCACCACAACTCATTTTGATGAACTTGAATCCGAGTCAGAATATAGTGAAGGAGAAGAAGGAATTAACAGACTCAGAATGGAGCGGAAACGAAACGACCTGGGAAGAAAGAGGCGAGATTTCCACTGCATAGGTTGTGGGGGAACCCACCCCTGCACTGAATGCAAATTCCTGGATGCCATTTGCCTCCGTTGTGAAAAAAGAGGGCACATTGCAAGAGTCTGCAAATCATCCAGAACTCCACCCAACAGAAGGAAATTTGTTGCAAACAACAAAGACAGAGAAGTCAAGCCAAACAACAACAGTGAGAGAATGAGGCACAGCACAGAAGTAAATGGAAAAAATGAAACTCATCAAACAGTAACTATTGGTCATTCCTCTTCACTAAACAGAAAAGTGCATGTCAAGGTATTTATTGAAGGAAGGCCTTGCCAAATGGAAGTGGACTCAGGTTCATACCTGTCCATGGTGTCATGGGACACAATTCAAAGACTGATACCAGACATTCAGAAGACTCACTTCAAAAAACAAGCACTAACTCTTAAAGACTACCAAGGGAACAAGATTTCAGTAGTTGGAACAAGAGAATTCAATGTGAAATTCAAAGGCCACACCAAACACCTGCCATTGACCATCGTAGGTAAAGATCGCCCAAGCTTGCTGGGACTGGAGTGGTTCAACCCGCTGGGCATTGAAGTAACTGGCATTGATCACGTGAGCAACACTGATTGGGAAGAATCCTTGAAGTCTGAGTTTCCAGAGGTCTTCAGCAATGGATTAGGCAAGTACTTGGGGACCCCTATCACTTTTAACCTAGATCCCAAGGTACAACCAATCCGTTTAAAACCCAGGAGGGTACCATTTGCTTTGAAGGAAAAAATAGATGAACAATTAGATAAGCTAATAGCCCAAGGGGTACTAGAGCCCACAGACCACTCCAGTTGGGAGATACCCATAGTCACGCCAGTCAAGGCTGATGGTTCTGTGAGAATCTGCGGGGATTACAAGGGGACATTGAACCATGCGCTTCAACAGAGCGCATATCCGGTTCCAGTGGTTCATCATTTATTACATTCTCTGGGCGAGGGCATAGTCTTCACCAAACTGGACCTGGCCCAAGCATACCAACAGTTAACAGTAGATGATTTAACTGCAGAAGCCCAAACCATTGTAACCCATCGGGGTGCATTCAAATGCAAGAGGTTACAATTTGGAGTAAGTGTGGTGCCAGGCATATTTCAAAGCCTTATGGAAAGGATGCTACAAGGGTTACCTGGGGTGGTGCCCTATTTTGATGATGTTTTAATTTCTGCTGAAAATGACACTCAATTACAAAAGAAACTCAGAGGAGTCCTGACCAGGTTCAGAAAAGTGGCTGAGCCATTCGGGTCCGTTCTGAGCTGAAGCCACAATAAACAAGAGCTGAAGCACTCCGTGTCTCGTCTCTCTATGCAAACTTAACATTCCCCATGATAAAATGCTTGTGAGATAAGGTTAGGCTGAGAGATAATTGATGGACTCATATTTACTCAAGGGGTATACCTGACTGAAGATGAATTGAACCTGGATCTTTCATTTTTGAGGTCAGACTAAAACCAAAGTCTTCTGAGACCAATGCCCTAACCACTACCTATTACTGGCTTTTAAAGTATTTTTGGATTATTGGATTCAAAAAAATTATTGGATAGTTGACTTGTGCTCAGAGTGCTAGAATGTGGGAGGATTGGTCATGCTCTCCATCCTTCAAAGAAAAATGTAGTTAACTTGCCATACATTATTAAAACTTCAGGAAGAATTATAGGGCTATTGCTTAGGCCTCAGGCATGCCAAACTCCCCCCTCCCTTACAAAAGCAGAGATTATTTTTAACATTTTTTCTACAGGTATGCAAATTAGAATTCAGATCTAGAACTATGAGAAACAAAGCTGAAGTTCCTCCCTGACTAGTATCCTCATAGATATTTGCCATTAATGTGAATCCAGAATGTTAGGATCTCCTGCACTCACACTCTGTTGATTTCTGTTAATGGTGTGTTGGTTAAAGAATGCACACCTGCTTTTTAGTAGCAATATGGACCCAAAGTATTGCATGCATGCTATATAACATTGTAAACTTATTAAAATATCTAGTGGTTTCTTTTTGCTTCTGCTCTCATTTGCCCTGGTACTTATTTAATAGATGCTCTTCTCAGCAATATTATGGGGCACACCAATTTTTTAGGAATTACAATATCTTAAATATCTAAAAACAAATATTATTTAGAATCAAACAGAAAAAAAGTGGTTTCTTGCCAGTATCTATTCCCAACCAGTATGAAGTTCTTACTATAACAAACAAGAAAAGTATTCAATGCTGTAATAGAATATGTTAGAAATAGGTAAAAAACAGAAGCTAACATTAGTGATTGTATGTTGTGCAAGACCGAGAGACTGAGTTTAAACGATATAACATTCAGAGCCTCCATGTAATCTTTGATTTTGTCATTTATTGCTGTAGGAAGTTTCTTGTTATGTATAATAAAAAATGAGGAAGTATATCGTCCCCATGTTTGTGTTTAACTTTAATGTGTTACTACACACATACACACACACTATCACCTCAATTTATTAAGTAAACTTTTGGTTTAAAGGTTCAGCAAAAATAACTCTCACCTGAAAAAGTATCCAATAAAAGGATTAAAATGGTGCATACGAGTCATATGCAGGACTGGAAGACTTTGGAGGTTATTTAACGTAATCTCCTGCCCTGTTCCAAGATCTGCTGACTACAGCATTCCAAGAGATGGCAATCCAGCCTTCAGCTTTCCAACTGAACAATTTTTATTTTGTTTTATTATTTTTCCTGATTTCCAACCAATCTTTTTCTTAAAATCCATCTAATGGTAGCATAATCCAGCTCACATTTTGCCATCTTATCAACTAGGATCACATGGGAGTTTTCATTTAATGTTTTACAAAGTCAAGACACACTATGTATATACATTATTACAGTCAGCTGAAATGGTCACTCTATCAAAAAAGGAGTTCAGAGTAGTTTAGTATGATCTATTCGTGACAAATCCACTGTCAAGTAATGTACACAAACCAAGTGCAAAATCATATTTCAAACAGTAGTAGTGTTATCTGGATCTTTTCTTCTTCCCTTCTTTCTGAAGACAGGAAGAACATTTGTGAGTTCCCATTCTGCCTTCATTATGCTCATATCAAGAGCCACAGTGGCGCAATGGTTAGAATGCAGTACTGCAGCTAATTCTGCTGACTACCGGGTGCCAGCAGTTTGGCAGTTCGAGTCTCACCAGCTCAAGGTTGATTCAGCCTTCCATCCTTCTGAGGTCAGAACAAATGAGGACCCAGATTGTTAGGGGCAATATGCTGATTCTGTAAACTGCTTAGAGAGGCTGAAAAGCATTGTGAAGCGGTATATAAGTCTAAATGCTATTGCTATTGCTATCTTCAATGACTTCTGAATGGTTTTTCAAAAGCAAATATTCTCAGAGATAACATGTAGGGTTTTTTCAAGATTCTTAGAAAGAAGTGGGCAAGTATGACAACTTTATGACATGTGGACTTTAATTCCCAGAATTTAGCTCAGGAATTCTGGAAGTTGAAGTCCATAGGTCATAAAGTTGTCATACTTGCCCACCCCTATTCTTGGAAGTAATTAGTCTGATACTGGAGACTAATTAAATTTGTTCATAGTAGCAGTTCACCCTAACCATCGCCCTACTTACTTTAGACTGTTAGTGTCCCCCCCCCTTTGTCATTTGTTCTGCTTTGGGGAGATGGCTGAAAATAAGTAGGAGTGGTCTGCCTTCCCTCCATCACCTATTATAATGCTATCTTTTCTAAGTAGCAGATCAACCACTTCCCTTTTCTTCAGTGCATAATTGACATAGCTAACATGTTTTGTTGCTTTGACTCTCACTCATAAGCCAAAGATATTTTCCTGTTTTACCCTTTTGATTTTCTATTTTTTTTTTGCAAAAATTGACCAAAGGTGTTTGCTGATATAATTTAGCTTATTTAACTCTTTCCTCAGTTAAAAGTCATCTATGCATACCTAACTATATCATCAGCTGACCTTGTTAGAATAGGTCCAGTTGTATTTCTGATATCTTATTTTTGAGAACGTACCTTTTCTCTTTAGGTACTTCTCTAGTACCCTCTAGTACTTCTCCAAACCTGTGGAAATTGAACCTACTTAAACCTAGCATGCATATATGGCTGTGCACCAATTTCGTTTTCTGCAGGTCTCTTGAATCCCTAAATATGTAGCTTTCAATCATTTCTCTCAATAAATAGAAAGAATGTTTTTGACACTTTGTTTAATTGTCCCTTTGGGGAGGGTTATTTTTTAAATTTTTAATTCATTTTATAAATATTTGGGCTTATAATTTAATCTAATCGTTTTTTAATGTATTTATTGTTCCTTGTTTTTAGTTGTAAGCCGCCCCGAGTCTTCGGAGATGGGGCGGCATATAAGTTCAAATAATAAATAAATAATAAATAAATAAATAATTGGGTTCTCTTTATCTAGTGTTAGGTCTTGTGCAGAGAATCAATCATGTTTTGGATCCTCAGGTCGCTGTAAGAGATAATCAGTTTGAGTAGTTCAAGTCTCTCCATAGTGAGACAGCATTCATACATGTGGGTTTGCTATTCTTTGCTGGTTTGCAGAAAGGGGTAACTGTACTGTCAATCAATGATAGAAAGAAACTCAAAGACATATTGCTCTTTTGAGTGATGGAGACTTGTTAATGAGATTTTCATTTTTGTGAGTTAGAAAGAATCTCACTTACTGCATACTTTTATTTGCATGCAGACATAAGGAGGAAATGCTGATACAGAAATAAAGGTGTTTACACAGAGTGAAAAGCAAGCAGGACTGGGAAGGTTATAGCTAAGATTCTTTTGCTTTCTAACTGATACCCTAAATTAGTTGTAGCTACCAATTGCAGAAAGAAATGCAGCACTCTTATCTTCATAGTATTAGCCAACAGCCATAAGTTTAATCTTGTATCTGATACATAGCTAATTGGCTGCAAGGGTCCCTGATATGGTTATCTGGAAAGGTTAAATTCTCTTGGATTAAGTCTTACAAATGGGCAATGGAAATAGATCATCATTTTTAAATCTTTCATTTTACATCACAGATCAGGAGAATAGGAAAAATTATTAACATTGGTTATATAAGCAACAACAGTATTAATTCATTAAAGAAGTTAACTGTTGAGGTTTAAATGTGCATGGATACCACAGTATATTTATTTAACCTTACCACGATCTTCATGTAGAAATTATTTGCACTCCATTTTTTTCCATCGCTGGACTAGGGAGCTGTACTGTATGTAGAGTGCCCAGAGTGTCCCATTGATGTCCCAATCTGACCAGGTTTTCTTAGCTTTAACAAGGTGACCATTAGATGGCCCCACACCAAATCCTAAGGCAGACAATTCCAAAGAGCTTCTTCATAGCTGTAAAATCAGGGCATATGACTGGGCTGTCACAACCAAATATTAGCCTTGTATAATAATTGGCTGCACCCAAGTGATATGCTTATCATTGCCCTTGGTAAGCGTACCCTTGGCCCTTTAAAGACACCCTTTTACCAGGCACAGATTAGCCTTGTATTCCTTTTTTTATTGGAGTAATAAAATAGCATTTATTGCTTCAGAGGAATTCCATTTTGGTTTTGAACTCTAATCACTTAAGTAGAATCATATCCAGATAGCTGATTGCAGAAAACTGAGAAAAGCATAATTTTATTGAAACTTTCAGCCTGGATTTTGAAATAGAGCACTCAGAAAATGAACACAATAAATGGAATTATTTAGAACAAGAAATGCATATTTTGAAGACTTTCAAAATTCAACAAATGGTTCTTGATCAGTCAGTTGAACAACTAGGAACTTTTATAGAGAATTTTAATAAGTGGTAACCCCACATTTAGTAATACCAAAATTCTATCTACATTTATTAAAACTAAACAATACTAAATTTAGCGAAAAAATGTTCTGAATAGTTCTAGTTAGAATCAAACCTGGAGGAACCGATTCAGATCTGCAGGAAGGGCCACCTAGATCAACAGGAGAATCTCTATGGGTTGCAGAAGGGTTTGTTTGTTTTTTTGAAAAAAGTAAAAATGGCAGCCATTACCATATGATTGAAGCCCCACCCACCTTTTGTATGTCCATTGCAGGTGCAACACACGTAAAAGAGAGAATTTTGATCATGTGGCCACTATTAAGATTTATTTGCTCCATGGAAGCTCTTGTACAGAAACTTTGGAAAGATTATTATAATGTAATAATGTAGTTTAATGATATTGTTAAGCAACTGTCTTTTCTGTGTGTGTCAAACATAGACAGAGAAACATATTCGCTCCAAAAGATCATAAGTTTGTCATAACTAGATTCCATGGATTTTTATGCTAACATGAATAATCTAAGCTATATTTTTAACATCTTTTATTACTATGAGGAAGAAGGCACATTTTTGTTTATTCTAGAGCATAAACTTTGTAGGGAAGCTATTTATTCTAGATAACTTAAAATACAAAAGTCATCTTTAAAATATTTTTTATTGAAGACTTTGATTACAATAATAAAAGGAAATGCAAACTAAAGTTAGAAAAAGAAAGGTACAATATAAGAACAGAAAGTGCAAGAAAAAGAAGTAAGATAAAGAAAGAAAGAAAGAAAGAAAGAAAGAAAGAAAGAAAGAAAGAAGTGACTTCAAATCTTCACCACAAGTGTAAACAAATGTAATAACTCTTTAACCCTAGGATCAGCTTGGTCAAGTAGTTATGGCACAAGGCTAGAAAGTTGGAGAGCATGATTTCTAGTTCTGCCTTAGCCAACTGGGTGACCTTAGACCTGTCATTCTCTCTCAACCCAACTCAGAATATCACAGGGTGATATTGTGGGAGAAATAGGAGGAAGGAGTATTAGGTATGCTTACTGACCCTTTAAATAGATAGATAGATAGATAGATAGATAGATAGATAGATAGATAGATAGATAGATATTACAAACAAATAACTCTTCGTTCTATAATCCTTAAAGTATGCTTAAGTATGCTTATCCTTAAAGTATGGGGTAAAGTTGCATTATATTTTTAAAAGCTGAGGGATTAAGGGTATTGCCTTATCTCAGTGTCAAACCCCATTTTACAAAACCCGGTTGGACTAGTTCAAGGAAGCAATAATTATATGGAATTTAGTAAGGTATCTTTAATGCTAGTTGGGGTACAGTCTTGGAAACCACAAAAGGAATTTGCCATCCTCATTTATAATGAGCTAATTGAAGTAGAAGAGCCAGTTTGGTGTAGTGGTTAAATGTTCTGAGCTCTCCACAAAAGCTAGCTGATCAGTTTGGAGCCAGTACTCTCTCAGCCCTAGGAAGAAGATAATGGCAAACCACTTCCAAAAAGGTTGCCAGGAAAATGAGGGATTTGCCATATAATTGACAGAATAGGGCTACCAGAGATCTGGTAAAAGGAGGAAATGTCCTCCTTTTTGTCTTTGTGCCCTTCATCTGGCAGGCACAATCTTAAAATCAAATATTGTTTGTGTTAAGTTTGCATGAAGAGTCAGACGCGAGGAATTCCAGCAAAAGACTTTATTAATGACAACAGCTCGAATGGACCCGTCCGGGTAAGGCTACGGCTGCTTCTTATAGCCGGCAGCCGTAGCTGCTAGCCAATGGGAGTGCAGGGTTTCTTCCCGCACTATTTAAACCAATACCATTTGACATTTTACAAGACCAATTCAAATAAACCAATAACATTTAAACCTACATACATAACACCCCTCCCCACTAGGTTCAGTCCATACCAAACCCCAACCTATCTAATGTATTCCTTTAAATAGGTGGGGCTCTTACGGTAACGTTGAGACCTTCGTGGTTCAGAATCTTTATTGTTCTCACCCAGTGAGAGGGGAAATGTGTCTGCTGACATTTCCTGTTAGGACTTCCTGTGAAAGAAGACCCTGTTAGACTGTTAGAATCTGGTCTCTCCTCCCAACCCATCTCCATTCCAATGTCAACACCCAAGTCTGGTAGTGATGTACAATCTTCCACTTCTAAGGATGGATCTAGGCATTGTGACAGGGTTCGGGATGGTTCCTGTCGTAATGACTCTACTTCTAAGGATGGATCTTGGCATTGTGACAGGGTTCGGGATGGTTCCTGTCGCAATGGCTCGTTACACAAGGGTTGATTCCTGTTTGCTGATATTCTTCCTGTTCCTCCCCTTCCCCCTAGAAGAGACATCAGGTGAGGGACCCAGAGAGAGACAGGGCGATGTTCCTGAGTGAACCGGATCTAAGTTGGTCAATGTGCCTGCTCCAGAGGAGGCCATCCTCTGTTTGAACCCTGTAAGAGGGCCAGTGATGTGAGTTATTTCAGCAGGAATCACAAAGGTTCACCTGTAAGGTTCCTAGCATAGACAGAATCTCCCACACTAAAAGAACGAACTTTGGAAGTGGAATCCAGTGTATTGGGTGCATAAGTGGGATGAAGTCGGTCAAGGGAAGACCTTCCTGCCCATTAACAACTCTGCGGGACAAGTTAGTTGATGGGCAAGGGAGTGCTGAAGAATTCAGAAGCTTTCAAGCTTCTCAGTGATGTCCCCAGGACCCAGCTGCTGAAGCTTTTCAAAGCGCAGCATGTACCATATTCAGGCCCGCCGTTGGCGAAGGTGCCCAGGGGCTGTAAGGCATGTCTGATGCCCTGTTGAGCTAGAAAAGGATTCAAAAATGTTAGACGTGAATTGAGGCCATTGTCAGAGACAAGGACATCTGGTAACCCATGGGTTACAAGAGCTTTGAGCTGCTTGATAACAGCCTCAGTAGTAGTAGAAGTCATGAGAATAACCTCCAGCCATTTGGAGTATGCATCTACAATTACTAGAAACGCAGGCCCTCTTGTAGGGCCTGCAAAATCATGGATTCTAGACCATGGGCCCCTAGGACATTCCCATTCCTGTGTGGGGCGTGAGGTAAGGCCTGACTACCTGGCAATTGGGACAAGATGCAACCCAGTTTTCAACCATTTTTGTCAATACCTGGCCACCATACATAACTCCCACAAACTTTCATCCTTACAATCCCAGGATGACCCTCATGTAACATTTCCAAAACCTCCCTTTGCAGTTTTGCAGGAATAACCACCCTGTTACCCCACAAATACATCCTCTTAATGACTTTGCCATTTGAAAGGTTGGCAGAAGTGAGGTAGATCTTGAAGAGGCCAACCTTTTAATCCAGCCCATGGAATAGGTGCCAACACAGCATCTTTGGCAGATTCTCTGGCAATCTCCAGCAGCATGGACTGGAAGCTTAGCAACGGTCTCCAGGAAAAGGTGTGAGTCTCAAGTTCACAGTCCTCCTTGTGGCGGTAGTGGCACCACTCAGTGCATCAGCATGTCCAATGTCCCTGCCAGGCCTGTGAATCAGTTTGTAGGAGTAGGCTGCAAGAAATTCAGTCCACCTCAGCATTCTTGGTGACAGGATAATAGGTGGTTTGTCTCCTGCCATGCCTGTGATCTGTAACAATGGTGAATGACCTGCCATACAGATATTCATGAAATTTTAACAGCTGCAACAACTGCTAAAGCCTCCTTGTCCAATTGGCTGTAGTTCTTCTCTGCTTTGGACAGTGCGCTAGAGTAGAATGCAATTGGGGCTTCCTGCCATTGGGAAGCCTGTGGCTCAAAACCCTCCCACTCCAAAAGGGGATGCATCACAAGTCAGAACAACAGGTAAATTCTCAGAGAATCTGAATCACACAGCATCAGACGGATTAGTCTCTAATACTGTTAAATGCTGACTGTTCCTCCCCCCAGATCCAAGCAGCCTTCTTATCAAGTAACCATGTAAGGGTTCAGCAATAGATGCTTTGTGGGGTAGAAACATGTGATAAAAGTTAATAAGGCCAAGGAAGGCTTGCAGATCTGACTTGGCAACGAGGTTTAGGGGCTTCCTTGATTGCTTTAACCTTGGCATCAGTGGGGTGGATGCCCTGTTTATCAATCATGTACCCCAGGAATTCAACTCTGTCTGTTTTGAGAGTGCATTTATCTTCCTTGACTTTCAAACCTGCTTTTCTGAATCTGGTAAGGACTTCTCTGAGTCTCTCTTGAAGCTGAGTGTCATTCTCAGCAGAGATTAGCACATCATCAAAATAAGGCACTACCCCTGCAGTCCTGCAATATTCTTTCCATAAGACTTTTGAAAAATGCCAGGTGCCACGCTTACTCCAAATTGTAGTCTTTTACATTTGAAGGGCACCTCTATGAGTCACAATTGTTTGTGCTCTTCCAGCATCATCAACTGTTAATTGTTGATATGCCTGAGCTAAGTCCAGTTTAGCAAATACTGTACCCCTGCCAAGGGAATGGAGCAGATGATGCACAACAGGTACAGGGTATGCGCTCTGCTGCAGCTTACGGGTTAGTGTCCCTTGTAGTCACCACAGATTCTCACTGACCCATCAGCCTTGACTGGTGGGACTATGGGTGTTTCCCTATCTGAGTGGTCAGTAGGTTCCAAAACCCTTGGGCGATGAGCTTATCAATTGTGCATCAATTTTTTCCTTTAAAGCAAATGGAACCTCCTGGGCTTTAAACGAATTGGGGCACCTTGGGGGTCTAAACTGAAAGCAATAGGGGTCCCCATATACTTCCAGTCCTCCGCTGAAGACCTCTGGAAACTCAGACTTCAATGACTCTTCCCAGTCAGAACTGCTCACGCGGATGGATGCCAGTCACCTCGATGCCAAGTGGCTTGAACACTCAAGTCCCAGCAACTTGGGCCACATCCTTGTCCACGATGGTCATAAAAACGTTTGGTGCACGTTGAATTCCCCTGCTCACTGGAATCTTGTTCCTTGTAGTCTTTGAGGGTCAGTGCTTGCTTCTGGAAATGTTTTTCTGAATTCTGAAAGAGTCTGTGTATAGTGTCCCATGACACCATGATAAATAAGAGCCTGAGTCTACTTCCATGGCACGGTCTCCTTCAATAAAACACCTTCACATGTACTTTTCTGTATTTAAATGTGAAGAATGACCAATGGATATTGTTTGGTGAGTTTCAACCTTGCCATTTGCTTTTGAATTTCACATTTTTTCCACTTAAATTGTTGGGCTTAAAATCTTCCTCAGGAAGTTTCTTCCTGAATGGTGGAGTTCTGGATGATTTGCAGACTCTGGCTATATGACCCCGCTTCTCACAACGTAGGCAAATGGAGTCAAAAAACTTGCATTCAGTGCGCGGGTGGCTCCCCCCCACATCCTCTGCAAACGCATCCTTGCCTGTTTTTTTCAGAGTCTTTTCTTTTCTTCTCCATTCTGAGCTTAAAATCCTCTTCTTCCTCACTGCTATCCGAATCAGAGTCTATTTGTTTGCAATGAGTTGTTGAGGATTTTTCCCCATCAGAATGGCTTGAGGCCTGGCTCGAGGCCTTGTTAATCTTTTCATGGCCGCAGCTGAGGACTTGGTGGCTTCTGCTGAAACAGCCTCTTCAATAGCCTCTTTAAACGTGATTTTGGTTTCATTAACAGTTTGCTTTGTAAGATCTTATCTTTAAGGCCCAAAACAAACCGATCACGCGATGGCCTCTTCTACGTTGGTAAAGTCACAAGCACCCCAATGTCCCTTAAACTTGCCACGAGTCATTAACACTCGCTATCCCCTTGATCCCGACGGTAAAATTTGTTCTTAATGAGGCACGATACTTGTGGGGCGAATGGGCTCTTAAAAGTCTTTCTAATTCGGGCCATTCTATTACCTTCAATTCTGCTGCTCCGCCAACGCTTCGCTTATTTTGAAAACTGCCGACCGCAGTGTGTGAGAAAGACCGCCTCTTCCGCCTCTCGGGATGCCGGCGAGATCGTTCCCTTCCAGGAACATGTGGAACCGGTCGCATACGATTCCCAGTCTTCGTCGCCGGATCGAACGGTGCTGGGGTGTTCAGCGCAGCCATCTCGCCAGTTGCTTGTTCGCCGTCGTCTTCTTCAGGAAATCCCACCTTCGCCAGTGTTAAGTTTGCATGAAGAGTCAGACGCGAGGAATTCCAGCAAAAGACTTTATTAATGACAACAGCTCGAATGGACCCGTCGGGTAAGGCTACGGGTTGCTTTATAGCCGCAGTAGCTAGCCAATGGGAGTGCAGGGTTTCTCCCGCACTATTTAAACCAATACCATTTGACATTTTACAAGACCAATTCAAATAAACCAATAACATTTAAACTACATGAATGCCCTTTTTTTTTGGACAGTTTTCAAAACAGTAGTCAATTTAAACTTTCATGTATTGTGACCTTGTAGATAGTCTGCTTCTTTCTTTTCATCATCTGTTGACAGATTCAACAGGTTAGATTTATGTCATGTCATTTATTTCTTGATCCCAACAATCAGCTTCAGCCAGACCTTTAAAATGTATGATCAGTGTATTCTGTAGATCACATGACCCATCCTTATGTTTCTGTGGTAAGATTTGAAAAGACACCATCACTTCTACATTATTTCTAGCGTATGTTCTTAAAAATTCGCTGGAAAAATATTGCAGTTGAAAAAATTTTCTGATGATGATAGAAAAAAATAATTTAAAATATACATAAGTCTAAATGCTTTTATTTATTTTTTTCTTTTCTTTGTTTGTTTTGCAGTTTACTGTAATTTTTATTGCAGATACCAAGAAAGTCAGTGTGTCCTCCTTTTCTTCCCCTCCTTTTTCAATTTCCCATGCCCTCTTTTCCCTGTTTCACTATCTAACTCTAACTGAGTACAAAGGATTCACTATAAGTCATGTAGCCTGTCCTAGAAGAAGTCTGACAGACACACGTCCAGGTGAGTGGAAAGGGAGGGCGCTCCTGAAATCTTTTGTGGAGAAATTTAAAGATCTTGCCAACTGCATTTAGCTTGGTGGGCCCCAAATGCTATTCTTTCTAAAGTCTTTTTGGGTTTTTTAAATTTTAATGAAAGAAAACTTTGTGTTTTGTGGTAGGTTAGAAAATGTCAGAAACTTAGATAATTTTCAAAACTGGGACCAGAACTATGCATCAGACCAAATGACCCATAAGTGGCACTCCAACTGAGCTTTGGGGCAGCGGTACCTTAAACAAGTCTTTCCATAGTTTATCAGTTTACTTTTCAAAGGAGGCTTGTCTCCAGTGGGAAATAATGATTTTCTGAAACCGCTACATATAAACTTTATCAACATTTCTGTCTTGTGTTCAGGAAAAGAAAAAACTACACATAGACACATTTCCTGAATTTTGAAACCACTGGGTAATAAAAACAAGAGGTTATTTGAGGGCATTAGATGATTTCTTCACAATGGCATTCAAAATGCTGACAATGAATTGGGGATTGGCCAACAATAAAATTGTTAATAAAATCTGACCTGTGGGAAAGAGCAGTTACATATGATAGGCTGCAATTATAGCTATCTTATAGGACCATATATACTTAGAAGGTTGCGGACATATATTCATCTATATGGAAGATCCTATTGAAATCCAGGAAATATACTATACAAGCACACGAACTGGATTATACTCCATATCTTTCAAATTGTTATAAATTCTTGCTAAAATATATTTTGGGAAATTGGAAACTTTCATGCTAGCCTACTTATTTCTGTTTTGCATTATTTTAATACGAACTGCTATGAAGTTTCTTGCACATTAAAAAAATGACAAAATACATTTTTGATACAATAGTAAGTAAACAGATTTCATGCTTAGTTCCCCTAAGTATAATAAACGACCACCAGTATTTTTAAATACCCCACCTTTTCAGACCCATCCCACCCAGAAAACAAAAAAACAGAAGGAAGAAACCAGTGGTGGGATTCAAATTTTTTTACTACCGGTTCTGTGGGCATGGCTTGGTAAGTGTGGCAGGGGAAGGATCCTGTAAAATCTCCAGTCAGAGGTGGTATTTGCTGGTTCTCCGAACTACTCAAAATGTCTGCTACTGCTTCTCCAGAACTGGTCAGAACCTGCTGAATACCACCTCTGGAAGAAACATAACATGGCTAAATTTTCCAATAAGAAAAACAAAACAAAGCAAGCAAACAAACAAAAAATCCAAAAAATATCTTTGCTGGTTCTGTATTTATATGCATATATCAGAAGTGGTATTCAGCAGGTTCTGACCAGTTCTGGAGAACCGGTAGCAGAAATTTTGAGTAGTCCGGAAAACTGGCAAATACCACCTCTGACTGGCCCTGCCCCATCTATCGCTGCCTGAGTCCCAGCTGATTAGCTGGGTCTTCTTTTGTTGCCCTGCACAGGAAACGGAGCTGGAAAGCAGGTTAATGGGGTGGGGAGGGAATGGAATTTTGGAGTATCCTTCCCCTGCTACGGCCTCCAAGCCACGCTATGTCCACGAAGCCATGCCCATCACTGGCATATATGTGTGTTTTTCCAAATTCAACAACTTTAAAATGTGTTAACTTAAACTCCCAGCAGCCTGGGGAATAGTCTAAACCAGGGCTGTCAAACTCGCAGCCTGCAGGCTGGATGCGTCACATGCCGGCCATGCCCACGCCCAATTTAGCGAAGAGGAAAAAAGTCCCAATACATCACATGACACCACTGTGACAACGTGAGTTTGACACCCCTGGTCTCAAACAAAATAAATGTTCTCTAGCATAGTTTTAGTCAACTGTTCTGATTTTGCATCTCTCTGAATTTCTAATCAATATGTCCATTCTGGAAATCACTAGGTTAAAGAAGGCTGTGATAAGTTGGATCTGTTTTATAAAGGCAATTTGGAAAGCTTAAAGTGTGAGCAAATTTCTGGAGGCATATGGGGCAAATTATCCCTTTATGCTTTTTTATGTATTTTGATATTGTCCTTAGTTTTTGAGTTTATATTCTACAGGGTGATTTTATTGAGCTACAATATTAAGCAATTTACTTTTTAATTTTTTTTAAATATAGTCTTTGGGCAGTCTAAGGACTAATCTAAACATGTTCATTATCATAATGGTATTAACATACAAATTCTTTTCTGGCAATTTTTTTTAGCACAACTAATTTCCCAGAAATCAATTTAAAAAGAACAGAAGGATTTGCTTCAATTTTCTTGCAAAATAAGCAAAATAGAATGGAAATGTCAGCCATAAGAATTTATTCTGTCTTAACCAGCAAATCATTAATGAGTCACTTGCTTGTTACCAGTTTGTTTTTATTCTCTATTGCTCTGGGCTTTTCTTATTTTTTTTTCTTGCTCAGAAGAAATATAAAGTACTGCCACTGGGCTATTTCATAACATCAGTAAAATAATTGCAGACAAGAGTGTTCTTGGATAGTGTGACAAAGGAGATGAAAAGTCCAATTAACAATCAGTTCTGATGCTCTCACTCGCTTTGTTCCTGTAACTTCAACAACTACTTTGCATGAATTAAAAAAAACCTTCTCCATCTAAAGTAGAAGTTTCAGTGAGCTTTCCTTGAGCATGTTAAATATTCTGAGAATCATTTGGAGGGATCCCAGTGGTGATGGAGCAATTCACTCTATGGCTGCCACAGAATTGGCCCTATGTGTGGCTGCTTACAGACCATCAAGAGAAGATTGAAAGAGAACATAGATTTGAGTTTAAAGTCATACTTTTTAGAAACAGTAAGCATACATTAAATATAAATCCCACACTACGGAAAACAATAATTCAGACTGGATCTACACACTATGTCAACTTCCTCACTCTAGAAACACATGCTAATCTGCCTGAGGTCTTCCACCCCCACTGAAAACAACTCTGACTGCTTTTAGCAAACATTTGATTACTGGCCATTGCACTTGTGGTATGTTGGTTGAGGAAGATGAATATTGTTTAGATAAGCAAGAAAAGTCAACTTGAGCCTTTTTCCATAAACTTTGTGAAGATAATTAGAAAGGGTTAAGATTGAGTTTGCTGGTAAACTAGGGTTGTGAAGTTGACAAGAGACAAGGTAAAGAAAGATATTATTTCCACTCTCAAGGACTGCGTGGTCAGAAACTCACATAGTAGCTACTGGAGCTTGCAACTTTAATGCTACTGATTGCCGTAACAGGTGGCTATTTTTCTAGCATTTCCAACTTTTCCTATAGTTATGTGCTTGAAGCTTAATTTCTAAGTTATGTATTATTTATCATATGATTACTAAATAGGAACCATATTTTAGAAAATTACCATTATCTCAGTGTTTCTCAGATGAAAGGGCTTCCAGTGTAGATCCTGTCAAGCTAACCCAGATATCTGCTGAACTTGCTGTCAAGCTGCTGAAAACCCAAAATAGGGTAAAATCAAATGAAGTAGTTCCACTGTTGGAACTCTATCATTTGGTGGAATATATTTCTCATTCATATGAAAAATGTTGGTTCCGGAAGATTCAGAAGCAGATAATAAAAAGCAACATTACACAGTTTACTGTGAGTCATAGTTGCTTCAAGTAAACTAAACAGTCCTTTTTGAAACCATTTCCTGTTTTGTTAATTCAGGATTCTGAGAGGACAATTAAACTTTTTCCAGCTATACCTCACTCTAGGCTAAAATAGTATTGGTATTGTTTTTACAAACATAGGCATACTTTGGAGATATTGTGAGTTTAATTCCAGACCACCAAATAAAACAGGCATCATAATAAAGTGAGTCACAATTTTTTGGGTTTCCCAGAACATATGAAAATTATGTTTGCACTACTGTAGTCTATTAAGTGAGTAATATTATTTTGTCTAAAAGAAATGTACATATCTTAATTAAAACAGTATTGATAAAAATGCTAATTATTATCTGATTAATTAAAAGAAAAAAATGAAAAATTTGCAAGAATTACCAAAATTACAGAGAAGTGAAGATTATAGCACCAATAGATGTGCTCAACATAGGGCTACCATTTGTAAAAAAAAATTGTGAAAACCCCCCACAATATCTGGGAAATGCAATAAAGCAAAGTGCCCAAGGTATTTCTGTATTTTGATTTATAAAGCATAGAGCTCTCGATATTTATTTACTTACCTATCAATATAGCTGCCCATCTCACCCAAAGTGACTCTGGGCAGCATACAATAAATTTATTTACTTGAGATTCAAATGTATCATTTATTTCATGCATAACATTAGGGTACTTAAAAGGAGTGGATGATCACATTTATTTGACCTTGCCTTTCCTGATTTATTTTTTGCAAACAGTTGCATTACATAACAAATGAGTCTGTTCTCATGAAAGTTCACTATGAACTTTGCAGGAGGCTGTTGAAAGATATTTTAATATGGTTCTTTTTTTAAAAAAAGTTAATGTCTCTATATATTGGACTACAATTCCTATTCCTGTTGGCTGGGATAATGATACTGATTAACCACCGTTGTATGGTGATGTACACATTAGTATGTGCTAATGTTTGCTTGAGTGATATTTTATATTCACAAAATTATGCTAACATGCCACATATTTATGTAGGAAGAGGTTAATTTTACAATGTATTTATAGGTAATGCATTTAAAAGTGTACACCTTTGTTTGATGTTTACCATTAAGAAATAGGTTGTTTATATACCCCCTTTTTTTAAACAAAGAAGTGATACCTCCTGCCAATTCAATAGGTTGTCATATTTATGTTCTAGTTGTGCTCTTCATAGATATGTGACAAGCAAATCCTAAATCTTAATTGAATTTTCACATGTGCAAGTTGAAAAAGCTCCCCTTCACTCTGACTGTAGCGAAAGAATCAGTGTATAGGTAGAAAAAAGAACGAATAAAACAGAGAGGGGGAGAGAAAGAGATGTGGGCCACCCTTTTGTCTGTGTAATCTCATAGGTTTTGTGGTGGTGTTAAAGAAAACCATGGAACACTCTTTTTGATGTGTGCATTTCTTTTTTCTTCTGACACCTCTCTTTATCTCATTCTCACTTTTTCATACTATCAGGTGTTTTGGTGTGTGTGTGTGTGTGTGTGTTGTTTTGTTTTGCTTCTAAGCCATAGAGCAGGGGGTCTCCAAACTTAGCAACTTTAAGACTTGTGGACTTCAATTCCCAGAATTCACCAGCCAGCATTGCGAAGTTTGGAGACTTCTTCCATAGAGGTTTGCATTGTTGCTTTTTTCCCAGAGTTCTGACCTGATCAGTTAAAATAATTGGCTGAAGCCATTACACAGGCTACCTTCCCATCTCTACCTCTATCTAATTATGTGAGATATATTCTAGACCAACCTTTCTCAACCTTTTCACCCTGGAGGAACTCTTGAAATCATCTTCTATTCTTGGGGAACCATGGCATAAAAATTGTTATCTTTACAAGTAGCACTGCACAGTGCACAACACTCAAAAAGTGATTTTATTTTTAGTTTTTGCTTTATGTTCTCTCCAGGAACCCTTGGTGGAGCAATAGGCTACAGCTGAGTCACAATGCACAGAAATTACAATACAAGTGCTATCATGCTGCAAATTTCAAAAATAATGATGCTCCCCAACTCCACAATTCTCACAAAAACCCTAGGGCCTTTCACAGAACCCTTGTTAGTTATTGAATAAAATGACCACTACTGTTCAACAGAAGCCCTGCTGAGAAAGGATGTTGTAGACATATATAGTTGGGCAAGCAATCAGATCACTCTAATAATTTTTTTTTTCCAGAAAATGATGAAATATTTTACTGTAATAGAAGTGGTGACTGCAACAAATCCAATTAAAAGAATTTTCCTTGAAAAACTAGAACAGTTTTTCAGTTAAAACAGTGGCTCCATATAATTAGAATGATATTCTATCTCCTTTGCATCTTTATCTTCCTTCAATTGTAAAAATCATTTTCTCAAATGATTTACAAATAAAACAATATACATATTTGTATTGATTTATTGATTTATATGTCACTCATCACAGACATTGCAACTCTGGGCTACATATCCTAAACAAGCGAATAAAAAACAAAAAATAGAACAAGATAAACAATTCCATTTAAAATCAACTGACATTTAAAATCAACTAGACATCCACTCCATTCAAAATCCCAATCATTTTGCCCAAAATATCTGAGGAAAAAGCCAGATTTTGATTGTGTTATGTATGTAGGTTTGAATGTTATTGGTTTATTTGAACTGTTCTTGTAAAATGTCAAATGGTATTGGTTTAAATAGTGCAGGAAGAAACCCTGCACTCCCATTGGCTGGCAACTATGGCTGCAGGCTATAAGAGGCAGCCGTAGCCCAGTCAACTCGGGTCCATTCGAGCTGTAGTCACTGAATAAACTCTTTGCTGGAACTCTTCGCGTCTGACTCTTCATGCAGACTTAACACTGGCAACGAAGGTGGGATTTCCCTGAAGATGATGTGAAAGATAAGCAGAAGAGCGAGATGGCTGCGCTGAACACCCCCCCAGCCCCGTTCTATCTGGCGGCGGAAGACTGGGAATCGTATGCGGATCGCTTCCAGATGTACCTGGAAGGAAACGACCTCGCCGACATTCCCGAGAGACAGAAGAGAGTGGTATTTCTCACGCACTGCGGTCCGGCAGTCTTCAAGATGGCGTTAGCGGGAGCTGCAGAACTGAAGGTAATGGAATGGCCTGATTTAGAGAAGCTTTTAAGAGCCCATTACGCCCCACAAGTATCGTGCCTCATTAAGAGACACAAATTTTACCGTTGGGATCAAGGGGAAAGCGAGAATGTTAATGACTTTGGCAAGTTTAAGGACATTGGGGTGCTTGTGACTTTACCAACTTAGAAGAGGCCATGCGTGATCGGTTTGTTTTAGGCCTCAAAGATAAGGTCTTACAAAGCAAACTGTTAATGAAACCTAAGATCACGTTTAAAGAGGCCATTGAAGAAGCTGTTTCAGAGGAAGCCACCAAGTCCTCAGCAGCGGCCATGAAAAAGATTAACAAGGCCTCAAACCAGGCCTCAAGCCATTCTGATGTGGAAAAATCCACAACAGCCCATTGTGAACAAATAGACTCTGATTCAGATTGCAGTGAAGTGGAGGAAGGGATTTTTAGACTCAGATTGGAGAAGAAAAGGAAAGACCCCGGGAGAAAGAGGCAAGAATATTATTGCAGAGGCTGTGGGGGGGGGCCACTCCCGCACTGAATGCAAGTTCTTAGACACCATCTGCCTACGTTGTGAGAAAAGGGGTCACCTAGCCAGAGTCTGCAAATCATCCAGAACTCCACCTAGTAGGAAGAAATTTCCTGAAAAGGACTTTAAGCCCAACAACTTCATTGAAAAGATGGGGCGCAATTCAGAAGCAAATGGGAAGAATGAAACTCACCAAACAACACTATTAGTCATTCTTCACCCTTGAGAAGCAGAAAAGTACACGTGAAGGTGTTCATTGAAGGAAGGCCTTGCCAAATGGAAGTGGACTCAGGCTCTTATTTATCTATGGTGTCATGGGACACTATTCACAGACTACTTCCCAACATTCAGAAGAAACATTTCCAGAAGCAAGCACTGATTCTTAAAGACTACCAAGGGAACAAGATTCCAGTAGTTGGAGCAAGAGATTTCAATGTGCAGTTTAAAGGCCACACCAAACGTTTGCCCCTGACCATCGTGGACAAGGATCGCCCAAGCTTGCTGGGACTTGAGTGGTTCAAGCCACTAGGCATCGAGGTGACTGGCATCAATCACGTGAGCAACTCTGAATGGGAGGAGTCCTTGAAGTCTGAGTTTCCAGAGGACTTCAGCGAAGGACTAGGCAAGTATATGGGGACCCCTATCACTTTCAGCCTAGATCCCAAGGTGCCCCCAATTCGTTTAAAGCCCAGGAGGGTTCCATTTGCTTAAAAGGAAAAAATTGATGCACAATTAGATAAATTAATTGCTCAAGGGGTTTTAGAGCCCACTGATTACTCCAGATGGGAAACACCCATAGTCACACCAGTCAAGGCTGATGGGTCAGTGAGAATCTGTGGAGACTATAAGGGGACACTTAACCATGCGCTGCAGCAGAGCGCATACCCAGTACCAGTTGTGCATCATCTGCTACATTCCCATGGCAGGGGTACAGTCTTTGCCAAATTGGACTTGGCCCAGGCATATCAACAACTAACAGTTGATGATGCCACTGCAGAGGCCCAAACAATTGTGACTCACAGAGGTGCCTTCAAATGTAAAAGGTTACAATTTGGAGTAAGCGTGGCACCTGGCATTTTTCAAAGTCTTATGGAAAGAATGCTCCAAGGACTGCCTGGGGTAGTGCCTTACTTTGATGATGTGTTAATCTCTGCTGAAAATGACACTCAGCTTCAAGAAAGACTCAGAGAAGTCCTTACCAGATTCAGAAAAGCGGGGTTAAAAGTCAAGGAAGACAAATGCACACTTAAAACAGACAGGGTTGAATTCCTGGGCTACATGATTGACAAGCATGGCATCCACCCTACTGATGCCAAGGTTAAAGCAATCAAAGAAGCCCCTAAACCTAAATGCAAAACAGATTTGCAAGCCTTCCTTGGACTCATTAATTTTTATCACATGTTTCTACCTCAAAAAGCATCCATTGCTGAACCTTTGCACCGTCTGCTTGATAAGAAGGCTGTTTGGATCTGGGGGAGGAAGGAACAATCAGCATTTAAGATTATTAAGAGACTAATCACATCTGATGCTGTATTGATACAATTCTCTGAGAATTTGCCTGTTGTACTGACTTGTGATGCATCCCCTTTGGAGGAGGGGGTTGAGCCACAGGCTTCCCAGTGGAAGGAAGCCCCTATTGCATTTTACTTGCACTTTGACCAAAGCAGAGAGGAATTATAGCCAACTGGACAAGGAGGCATTGGCAGTTGTTGCAGCTGTCAAGAAATTTCATGAATATCTGTATGGCAGGTCATTTACCATTGTTACAGATCACAAACCTTTATTAGGCATTGTGGCAGGAGACAAACTACCTACTATCCTGTCACCAAGAATGCTGAGGTGGACTGAATTTCTTGCAGCCTATTCATACAAACTGATTCACAGGCCTGGCAAGGACATTGGACATGCTGATGCACTGAGTCATTGCCCACTACCTTGCCACAAGGAGGACTTTGAACCTGAAACACACACTTTCTTCCTAGAGACTGTTGCTAAGCTTCCAGTGCATGCTGCTGAGATTACCAGAGAGACTGCCAAAGACACTGTGTTGGCTCCTGTTATAGGCTGGATTAAGAAAGGTTGGCCTCTTCAAGATCTACCTCACCTTGCCCAACCTTTTAAGTCCAAACTGAATTATCTGTATTAAGAGGATGTATTTTGTGGGGTAACAGGGTGGTTATTCCTGCACAACTGCAAAGAGAGGTTTTGGAAATGTTACATGAGGGTCATCCTGGGATTGTAAGGATGAAGGGATTGGCCAGGAGTTATGTATGGTGGCCAGGTATTGACAAAATGGTTGAAAACTGGGTTGCATCTTGTCCCAATTGCCAGGTAGTCAGGCCTGCCCCACCTCATGCCCCCACACAGGAATGGGAATGTCCTAGGGGCCCGTGGTCTAGGATCCATATTGATTTTGCAGGCCCTACTAGAGGGCACACTTTTCTGGTTATAGTAGATGCATATTCCAAATGGCTCGAGGTAATTCCCATGACATCCACCACAACTGATGCTGTCATCAAGCAGCTCAGAAAACTGTTTGTAACCCATGGGTTACCAGATGTCCTTGTCTCTGACAATGGCCCTCAATTCACATCTAACATTTTTGAATCCTTTCTAGCACAACAGGGTATCAGACATGCCCTCACTGCCCCTGGGCACCCTTTGGCTAATGGCCGGGCTGAACGATGGTACGCTTTACCAAAGAGAAGCTTCAGCAGCTGGGTCCTGGGGACATCACTGAGAAGCTTGAAAAACTTCTTAGTGTTCAGCACATCACTCCTAGCCCATCAAATAACTTATCCCCAGCAGAGTTGTTGATGGGTAGGAAACTTAGGTCTTTCCTTGACCGCCTTCATCCCACTTACGCCCCAGCACCACTGGATTCCACTTCCAAAGTTCGTACTTTCAGTGTGGGTGATTCTGTATGCTAAGAACCTTATAGGTGAACCTCTGTGGATTCCTGCTGAAATAACTCACATCACTGGCCCTCGTTCTTACAGGGTACAAACAGAGGATGGACTCCTCTGGAGCAGGCACATTGACCAACTTAGATCCAGGTTCCCTCAGGAACATTGCCCCTGTCTCTCTCTGGGTCCCTCACCTGATGTCACTTCTAGGGGAAGGGAGGAACAGGAGGAAAATCAGCAAGCAAGAATCAACCCCATGTGTAACGAGCCATTACGACAGGAACCATCCCGAACCCTGTCACAATGCCAAGATCCATCCTTAGAAGTGGAAGATTGCACATCACTACCTGACTTGGGTGCTGACATTGGAATGGAGATGGGTTGGGAGGAGAGACCAGATTCTAACAGTCCAACAGGGTCTCCTTTCACAGGAAGTCCCAACAGGACTTCAGCAGACACATTTCCCCTCTCACTGGGTGAGAACGTTAAAACTTCTGAACCACGAAGGTCTCAGCATTGCGTAAGAGCCCCACCTATTTAAAGGAATACATTAGATAGGTTGGGGTTTGGTATGGACTGAACCTAGTGGGGAGGGGTGTTATGTATGTAGGTTTGAATGTTATTGGTTTATTTGAACTGTTCTTGTAAAATGTCAAATGGTATTGGTTTCAAATAGTGCTGGGCTGACTCTTCATGCAGACTTAACAGATTGCTTTTCAGAAAGGCCATGGTGAGGGCCAACCACATGTCAGAGGACTGTTTGAGAGGGAAGATACCACAATGCAAAAGACATACTTCACATGGATAGGAAAGAACTTGAAGCATGTCCACCCTGTTGAAGTATGTGGGACAGGCAGATAACATTGGACAGGTACAATCCAACAAACAACTCAGTTCTCTTTCATGTAAAGCTAATTAAGTGATAACCAAGACCTTGAATTGGAGCCAGAAGCATACAGAAAGCCATTGCTGCTCTCACAGTAGTGATGTCACTATGCCACAGTGTTATAAACAGTTATAGCTTCTGGATGGTCTTCCTGGGCAGCCCCATGTACAGCACATTGTGTAGTCCACTGTGGGGTTAACTAGGGTGTGAGTGACAGTGAATAGGGCCTTCTAATCCAGGTACAGATGCAAGTAACACACAGGACAAACTTCTGCAAAAGCAAACTGTGAGTCCAGGAAGATCCCCAAATTCTGTACTAATGGGGCAGTGCAATCCATCCAGAACCAAAACTCTCCAAAATCCAGGAGACCCCAAAACTACAACCACTCAATTTTGGCACAGTTGAGCCTGAAAAATAATACAGAATATTGATAACATGTAATAGTAAAGCCTATTGGAATCCATTTGATTAAGCTAAATGTAAATGAAAATATTCAATAGGATCAAACCGTTCTTCTGTAACCAAGGTGCCTATCCCACAGTCTAGAACCCAGAACTCACAAGTTATTGCCAGCTGCACTTGTCAGATTGGGGCTCAAACTTTGCAATATATGTGACAGGGAAGCATAAGAAGTTAAAGATCAAAAGAAGAACTCTTTATCTTGATTGCAGGAACATTTGACTGTAATAGAACACCAGATGCCTCTTGAAAAAGATTAAATAGAAAAGTTTCAGCTCTAATAACCAAATTAGGAACTAAAATTAGGAGGATTGATTGATAAGATTCATAGGCAGCTTCATAGACCAGAAATCCCACAAGGCAGTATGCAACAACACTTAAAACATTAAAATACAAAGTTATCTATACCGGCAGTGCATAGAATATGCCAGCTATTACTCTGGAGATGTCCATGTTACAAAGTGGCTGGGTGACACTATAGCTGCTAATAAGGATGGTTCTACATCAAAATGATAAAAAGTAAACTGAAATTAATAATTAAAATTGAATAACAATATACAGAGATGTCCATCAAGACCAACTCAGAGCAAAGCCAAGGTGAATAGACCCAAGCCTGCTTGAAAGCTAGAATGTAGAAGCTTGACGGATGTCACTTAGAGTTCCATAAAATTGGGGGCCAAGACATTAATGATCCAACCCTATGCCTTATATTCACTAGTGTAACCTAATTCCAAGGCTTTGGAATGTTGTCTATCAAGACAAAGTTTCCCTCCTTGGAGCTTCTAAGAAGCATTGCAAGACATCAATTTTCTACCTCTTGGCTGATTTATTTGCTGCTTGTCCATTAATTATTTGGTAAAGCAGTTCAGGAAAGTGGTTCAAAGTATGGACAGGGCTCAAGGTTGACTCAACCTTCCATCCTTCTGTGGTCAGTAAAATGAGGACCCAAACTGTTAGAGGCAATATGCAAATAATGCTTCACCTTGTAAACTACCCAGAGAATCCTGTAAAACGCTATGGGGCTGTATATAAGACTAAATGCTATTGCTATATAAATATATATTTAAATAAACTTAAATACAGAAACAACATATATCAATCTGCTGAACACATAATCAGTCCTTTATTATAGGTAATGTATTTCTTATACCCTGTAATTTTTTTCACTTCACTTGGTTTAACCTAATTTATTTTAAAATAACACTTTGTTCTTATGACTGCAATTACATTTGAGAGGGAATGAATTTATTTACAACCCTGTTTGTTAAGAAGTCCTGGAGGCAATCTATGTGAGTAAGTTCATGTGTATTCTTATAAATCTTATGTTTCCCAGACACAAATTAAGAGCAGGCAATGCATGAATACCATGCTTGAAGGGTCTCCATCTAGTGTTTCTTATTGACTCATTTCAGAATATGATGGTTTCGATCCACTTTTTTTAAGGTAGCTGGGTTTGATTTACACTATGATAAGATATCTTAATGTGTTCTTTGGATATTTATTAACTCTGGTTTTGTTTTCATTCATAATGTTGCTCAAGTCTTCAGGATGTTTTGCAGCAAACTGGAGTCATGTCTAAAGCATAAAGAGATTGCACAGTAAGCTGAGTAGACTTTATAAGTAACGTGAATATTAGCAATAGCAATAGCATTTAGACTTATATACTGCTTTACAGTGCTTTATAGCCCTCTCTAAGCCATTTACGGAGTCAGCATATTGCCCCCAACAATCTGGGTCCTCATTTTACCTACATCAAAAGGATAGAAGGCCAAGTCAACCTTGAGCCTGGTGAGACTCAAACTACCAAATTGCAGGCAGCCGGCAGTCAGCAGAAGTAGCCTGTAGTATTTATTATTTATTTATTAATTTGACTTGTATGCCGCCCCCTCTCCAAAAGGACTCATACTAGTACTGCATTCTAATCACTGTACCACCATATTTATTTATTTATTTATTCAATTTATATGCTGCCCTATCTCCTGAGGGACTCAGGGCAGCTTACAATTAATAGGATTCAATACAATAAGACAATAAGGCAAATGGGCATTGGGTTGTATCCCACAAATTGTAAGCTGCCCTGAGTCTTCGAGAATTTAAAAATGAATTGATGAGTCGAGGTCTCACTACTGGTTAAGATAATTTGAGATATGTTCAAAACCCTTTCCCGCCCTCAGGGTAGGCTAGTTGGAATAGCTAGGTTTTTAACTCACGGCGGAAGGAGCGGAGGTCAGGGGCCACCTGGAACCCCGGGGGAAGTTGATTCCATAGGGTGGATGCTCCCACTGAGAATCTGGGGAGCTCGACATTGTTGTGTCAATGACACCTGGAGGAGGCCCTCTCTATGGGAGTGCACGGGACATTGGGACGTTGTTATTGGCAGTAGGGTCTCCCGTAAGTATCCTGGTCCAATGCCATAAAGGGTTTTATAGGTCAGTGCCAGCACCTTGAATCTCACTCATGAATGAATTTCTATCACTGCATTAATCTAGCAATAACGTGGTAAATATAATTCTACTGAACAACGTACAATATGTGTGCCTGTATCTATTCAGCATATACTAAAAGCCAATTTGATCTAAAGCTGTAGGCACCATCGCTAGAAAGAAGAGATTCTGAGTTCAAGTCCTGCCTTAGCCATGAAAGCCAGCTGGGTGAATTTGAGCCAGTCACTCTCTCAATCTAACTCCCCTCACAGGGTTGTTGCTGTGGGGAAATAGGAGGAGGAAAGTATGTTGGATATGTTTGCTGCCATGTATTTGTAAAAATAATAAAGGTGGAATACAAATTAATTAATTAAACAAACAAACATCTGGCCAGGCCGCCATTAAGGCTTCTGTCTCTTGAAAGCTTTTGAGCCAATAGAGGAAGAGATGCAAATGTTTCAGTGCTACTCTGGCAAACAGAATAACTGATGGATCCAATCCACTGGTTGTTTATTGCAAGCTGATTGAAAGAAACAGCGCCCAATATTTAGGAGAGAGTGGGTGTTTTTTCCAACCAGAACAAGCACAAAGTAGATAACCTGGCTTTTAAAAGAGGTGTCACTCTTTATTTAAGGTAAGAAAGATATGGGAAAAGTATTAAAAACAAATGTCTATGGAGATTCTCAATCACCCAGCTCATGGTTGCCCCAAAGGGTTTTTTTCAATAAGCCAGTTGACTTTGTTTTTCAACCAAGACCCAGTTGCCTTTTAAAAATATACCTTTGGGTATTAAAAACAAAGCCCTCTTTTTATACAGGTGAAACTCGAAAAATTAGAATACCGTGCAAAAGTTCATTCATTTCAGTAATGCAACTTAAAAGGTGAAACTAATATATGAGATAGACGCATTACATGCAAAGCAAGATAATTCAAGCCATGATTTGCCATAATTGTGATGATTATGGCTTACAGCTCATGAAAACCCCAAATCCACAATCTCAGAAAATTAGAATATTACATGCAATCAATAAAACAAGAATTGTACATAGAACAATAACCTCTGAAAAGTATAAGCATGCATATGTACTTGGTTTGGGCGCCTTTTGCAGAAATTACTGGCTCAATGCGGCATGGCATGGCATGGCATGGAAGCTATCAGCCTGTGGCACTGCTGAGGTATTATAGAAGACCAGGATGCTTCAATAGCGGCCTTCAGCTCTTCTGCATTGTTCGGTCTCATGTCTCTCATCTTTCTCTTGGCAATGCCCCATAGATTCTCTATGGGGTTCAGGTCAGGCGAGTTTGCTGGCCAACCAAGCACAGTAATCCCACAGTCATTGAACCAGGTTTTGGTGCTTTTGGCAGTGTGGGCAGGTGCCAAGTCCTGATGGAAAATGAAATCAGAATCCCCATAAACCTCATCTGTGGAAGGAAGCATGAAGTGCTCCAAAATCTCCTGGTAGATGGCTGTGTTGACCCTGGACTTAATGAAGCACAGTGGACCAACCCCAACAGATGACATGGCTCCCCAAATCAACACACTGTGGAAACTTCACACTGGACTTCAAGCATCTTGCAGTGTGTGCCTCTCCATTCTTCCTCCAGACTCTGGGTCCTTGGTTTCCAAATGAGATGCAAAAGTTGCTCTCATCAGAAAAGAGGACTTTGGACCACTGAACAACAGACCAGGTCTGTTTTTCTTCAGCCCAGGTAAAACGCTTCTGATGACATTTGAAGCCCATGTCCAGGATCCGTCTGTGTGTGGTGGCTCTTGATGCACTGACTGCAGCTTCAGTCTACTCCTTGTGAAAGTCCCCAACATTTTTGAATGGCCTTTAACTGACAATCCTCTCCAGGCTGCAGTCATCCCTGCTACTTGTGCACCTTTTTCTTCCACACTTTTCCCTTCCACATAACTTTATGTTAATGTGCTTTGATACAGCACTTTGGGGACATCCAACATCTTTTGCAATTACCTTTTGAGGCTTTCCCTCCTTATGGAGGGTGTCAATGATGGTTTTCTGCACAGCTGTCAGATCAGCAGTCTTTCCCATGATTGTGATGCCTACTGAACCAGACTGAGAGACCATTTAAAAGCTCAGGAACCCTTTGCAGGTGTTATGGCTTCATTAGCTGATTAGAGTGGGAGACTTTGAGCCTAGAATATTGCACCTTTTCACAATATTCTAATTTTCTGAGATTGTGGATTTGGGGTTTTCATGAGCTGTAAGCCATAATCATCACAATTATGACAAATCACGGCTTGAACTATCTTGCTTTGCATGTAATGAGTCTATCTCGTATATTAGTTTCACCTTTTAAGTTGCATTTCTGAAATAAATGAACTTTTGAACGATATTCTAATTTTTCGAGTTTCACCTGTAAACCTACAAAGTATAAGAAAAGGCAAATCAGACCAATATTTGTATAAGGCGTATTTGAAGACTTAATTCTTTTTAATCTGCTTTATGTGGCTAAAGGGGAAGCAGGCAGGCCTGTGTTCATTCAACTATTGTTGAGTCCTGAGAAGCATGGCCAAGTACAGGAAGTGTAATCCACTACAAGGATATATGAAATATGACTTATTTTCTTCCCATATGACCTTTGAATTACAGCTCCAAATGTACAGTATACTGTAGATCAAACTTAAGCATTCAATGGACTTTGCATTTTTCTTATTACCGAACACTGTTTTTTGAAACACACTGAAATCACATGTATTTAAATATATCATTTAGAGGAGGAAAACACAGTTACAATTACATTAAAGTAATGCAGTGTTAGAAACAGGAGGATTATTTAAGAGGATTATCTTTCTACTACAAGAAAAACAATGCAGACCAAAAGTATGCATCACAAATTTGCACACTTATGGGCAGAGCAAGTTTAATATTCTGATATATGCCGATTCCAAAGCAAAATCATGCCTCCTATTCTCAGCACTCTGCTGACAACAGATAGGCAGATGAGTAGAAGTCTTCACTGCCCTTGCTGTTATTATCCAGATAGTTCTTTGAGTGGGTGGGATGATCTTTCCTATTCTGAACAATGGAAAAGCTTGTGTCCATTCCCATGTTAGTAGAAATGTTATTGGCAGTTAGGGATTGATTATTGATCGAAGTGGGTTGATTACTCAGTGGATATTCATTTCTGCCTTAATCCCCACCAACATAGTTTCTTTCAAAATTCTCATTGTACTCAACAGGGAGGCTGGAATGTGACTGTGATACCAAATCCTCACTCTGGTACCAGAGACCTCCTTATGATCCTTGAAAGAAACTCTGACACAGCCAATGGATCTTGAGTTCAGTTATTTCCTCCCTCCCTCCCTCCCTCCCTCCCTCCCTCCCCCTTTCTCACACACACATTTATTTCACTGATCTCAAGCAGCAGGATATCTTTGACTTAATTACTAGCATTTGGGCATAACATGATTTTACAAGAATAACAGCATTTCCCTCAAAGGCATAATTTCCTTAGAAAGTATATATATATATCACAGGATAGATAAATATTGGTTTTGACTGTTAGCCTCCTTGCTCCTGTTCCTAATTCAATAGCAGGAACCTATGAGTCATCAGATACCAGTTTTAACCTGAAAGCCTCTATGAAGTGCTTTTTGCTTAGAAAACCACAATCTGATACTGTGCAGGGGCATGTCATGTCCGCTGACTGAACTAGGAAGATGAGTTATAAAAATACAGGAATATACACAGGTTACATCTATCACTGCACATAGTCCTGAGGCATTGGCCTTTCTTTAAATGCCTTTTGTGAAAGATCCTGTACATGTTTCAGTAGATCACCATCTAGGGATACACTAAAAGCTAAACAAGGGCTAGTTATGGAGGTGACTGTTAGATAATTTAGCTGACTTTTAAGTAAGTTTTACCTGAAAAATCAATGTGTTAATGGCTGTATCTATGTTTATAAATCTTGGACAGTTAGACCATATTGCATCTGGACAACTGAACATGGGAACAACTTCTCTATCTTGTTAAGGGATTCATTACTGAGTGGAGAATAATTACATGTGATAGTGTTGAGTAAGTGTTAGTATTGAGTCAGCTGAAAAAACACCATGGAATTTCCAAGGCCTGCCAATGTGCTTCTAGATTTAATTGGGAGAAAACTATCAAAGTGAACAAGCGAAAGTAAAATCTTCCTGGTTTGCAGTTAGTACTTACTTATATAACTGAACTATTATACACAGGGTATTATAATTACCTTATTATAGTAGAGATGGTGATGGACATGTTAGATCTTGAGAAAAAGCAACTAATCTGGAAAATCTCAGCAAATCATGCTTTTTGTCACATTATTACAACATGTATCTGTGGCTGTCCTCTGCCTGACTACCTGTCTATAAGTCTTTTCAAAAGATTTTCAGCCAAAAGTGACAACAGAAGTAGTTATCATCAGTTGACCATCAGAAGCTAAACAGGGTCTACTGGGTTTCAAGCAGTGACCCAGGATCTGAGCCTTTGATCTGTGGTTTAAACCCTAAACAGGGTCTACTGGGTTTAAAGCAGTGACCCAGGATCTGAGCCTTTGATCTGTGGTTATATAGATAATACTGTTTGACTCCAGCAGGTGTAGGTGAGAATATGATGATAAACTCATTGCTTTCTGAGTAGCTGGGGTGTGTGTGCATGCACATGTGCACATGCATACACACACATGCATATGCACACACACACACACACACACACACACACAGACACTGGATGTAGTCTGACCTGGTATAAATACAAGGAACTGGCCTTCAGCCCTTTGCTTGTCAACAGAGGCATGCCTCTTGCTTAGGGTTTATCTTCTCTGATTTCAGATTGTTCCAGGTCCAGCCACTGACCTCAAAAACCCTGAGCTTGGGAATATGACACACCTCCATGTCTAGACATGAGTACAGCTGCCCAAGACCCTGGTCTGGCACAGTTAAGAGACCTGAGCTGTATATCTTCTCTTAGTGACTTTGGATTAGATCAAGCCAATAATATCCAATCACTAGTCCAAGAAATTCACAGTGGCATGTGCTGCAAAGTAATATCAGAATAATTTTCAGCATGCAAATCATTTCTGATCTTGTCATCCTACATAACAATAAGTGTCAGTAATTAAGTCTAGCTTCCAGACTTAGCTGAAATTAAGTGATTTGTCTAGAGATAGCCAATATGTTTATGGTTGAAATGGAATGGATCCTTCTTCTGCTCAGAGCAAGTCAACTTCTAGATAAACTTTAGCCAAGAACAACATGTTCCAAATATCCACATTGTTATACTGGGACAATGTGAGCAGATTTAGATGTTGATTTGTTCAACTTTTCATGAGCAAAATTGTTCATTTCACAGCTTTGATACATCACCTGCACATATGATTTATTTCTGTCAGTTAAACACTACATAGCTGTTTGCAAGGACCTGATCATAGTTATTTAGAGGTACGTGGTTCGGGAAGGGGTGAGGAATAGGTCCATTTTCTAAATATATATATTTCAGCCCTGGAAAAAACACATTGGGAGACAAATGCCAGGAAAATTCAGGAAAAAGAAGGAACAGGAAAGGGAACATGATATTACTGAAGGAAAAATCAAATACTGTAAATATGATGTCCTTATTATTTGTCAGGAAAGGATATTATAGCTATACATATTGTTTTCAAAAAAGATTGAACATAAAAAGCAAGCAATTTCTTTTTAATTTGGAAACAATAAATAGTGCTTGCTTATAAAAGCCCATTTTCAATACCAAGGAAAATAACAGTAGCTTCAGGTTAAACTGAACAATTGTTGAAACAGAGAATTTGCAAGCAGCTGAGGGAAAATAAGAGCCAGTTTGGTTTAGTGATTAATGCGGCAGGCTAGAAAGCAGAAGACTGAAAATTATACTCCTGCTTTAAGCATACAAACCAGCTGGGTGACTGGGTCAATCTTCTGGATTAGATCAAGCCAATAATATCCAAGATATAACACAACCCACCTCACAGGGTTGTTTGTGGGGAAAATAGGAAGAGTAAGGTATGTTTTCCACCTTGAGTTATCTATAAAAATAATAAATGAGACTAAAGAGACACCACTGCAGGTGGTTGATGGGGTAAGAAAGTCTCATCCTGTGCCATCTATTTCCTTGGTTCTAGTTTTTATTTAGCTTTTAAAATTTTCAATGTTTTTATATTTATCTTTTTACTCTTTGTAAGGCCACCTGGAATTGCCTTATAGGAGGTATGGGCAGCATCTAAATTTAGTAAAATTAAAATAAAAATGAAAAATATGGGAAATTTAGTGGAGAAGCTGAGGTGTTAAAACGATAAAGAAAAACTCTGCTCATTTTCTGCTATCCATTTTTCTCTTCTTTCTCTCTCTGTCTTTTCTTTACCATCTTCTCTTCCATAGGCAAGACTGACTGCTTTTGTCAGAGCTCTGCTCTGAGCCATGACAGAGGGCTTTAGACATGTTGTTGAAGGCCAGTTACATCTCTAAAACTGGAGATTGTCCAACTCTCCCCTAAATCATGTCATTGATAATATATGACACAAGATTGTTAATTCAGACATCTTTCAATGCTGGTTCTGGAATAACAACTATGAGATACTCCTCATATTATGCATGTCTGCTGTTAAATTACAATGGTATACATTCATTCACCTCAAAAAACATCCATGTGCTAAGAGACTAAGACCAACTGCAAGTTCATAACTTGTGTTTTTATGTAATGCTGCAAATACTGTATGCCTGCTGCATTATAAATAATAAACACTACCACATTTTTGGTGTTTCCTATATAAGAGTCTTGGGACAGGATAAGGGTGGTTCCATCTATGATGCGACTTCTGTTTTCCTGTCTTGAGTTTTGCAGCACTGTCTAAAGTTCTGGAAATAGCTTAGAAAATTCAAGAATCTTTTTACCATCTACATATATCCGCACATATTCTATAATGTTCTAAGTTGTCCTCTAGCAATATGTTTTGATCTATGGAGACCAGCACATGTTGAAACATCTCTTGCATCTGAACTTTGCATTTCAGGCAATCTGGCATGGTGTGTCATTTTAGAACATCTAATGGGCAACCACCTGAACTTCCACATAAGGAAAGGTTTCTTTCATTGTACTAGAAAAATTCAATAATAGAAATTGCCAATTGCACCAATGCTTTTTTATTCAAGGCCTTCTGTTAAATAAAATTCTAAGAGTTACTTCAGCACTTTGTGCATTTCTGCATTCTCATTTTCAATTGATACGCCTATCTAAAGGAAGAAAAAAAATACTGACAAATGATGCAATGAGAAAGCAGTTCAATAAGCCAGATTAATTCTCTGTCATGGAGACTTTGCCAGATTTAAGATGACCTTACCTTACCGGCATTTTGGGGAACCATCCTACTTTGGACTTGGATATGAATAGGGATTGAAAATATATCCAGATTGATTTTCTATGAAAAATAATGACTTGTAACCTGTATAATTCAGGCTGGTTCTTCATTACATATTTTTTGGCCAAGACAGTCTACCAAAAACAAATCTACATAAAGATCCCAGGGCTAAATGCTAACTTGCATATATGAAATAGTTATCAAATGTCCCAGAAAGAGTATTTATATCTCCACTGTTTTAATGAAGAATGTTTATCAGGCTATCTAATGTGGATGACTATGTTTATCCCTTAATGTTAGAGACATACATTCATAAAAGTAAAACAAAATTCTTACCAAGATCCACCCATCATTCTGCCACAGTATCTGGGAGAACAGGCACATTTTCAGTGCATTTTGGAATATCATCAGGGCATAATATATAGGACTTAATGCACCTACAGGTGAAACTCGAAAAATTAGAATATCATGCAAAAGTTCATTTATTTCGGTAATGCAACTTAAAAGGTGTAACTAATATATGAGATAGACTCATTATTTATTTATTTATTTATTGTTTGGACTTATATACCACCCTATCTCCCGAAGGACTCAGGGCAGCTCACGTCAATAAAAACACACAATACAAAATTTAAAATTAAATTAAAAAAATATTAAACCACGAAGCCAAACAATATCTAAAACCCATAACTAGAATACACATAAAAAACAATAAAAAACCCACCCCCCTCAGTCCAGGCCGGCCTGTTGGAAAAACCACGTCTTACATGCAAAGCAATACATGCAAAGCAATACAGTTCAAGCCATGATTTGCCATAATTGTGGTGATTATGGCTTACAGCTCATATAAACCCCAAATCCACAATCTCAGAAAATTAGAATATTGTGAAAAAGTTCAATATTTTGGCTCAAAGTGTCCCACTCTAATTGGCTAATGACGCCATAACACCTGCAAAGGGTTCATGAGCCTTTAAATGGTCTCTCAGTCTGGTTCAGTAGGAATCACAATCATGGGAAAGACTGCTGACCTGACAGTTGTGCAGAAAACCATCATTGACACCCTCCATAAGGAGGGAAAGCCTCAAAAGGTAATTGCAAAAGAAGTGGGATGTTCCCAAAGTGCTGTATCAAAGCACATTAACATAAAGTTATGTGGAAGGGAAAAGTGTGGAAGAAAAAGGTGCACAAGTAGCAGGGATGACTGCAGCCTGGAGAGGATTGTCAGTTAAAGGCCATTCAAAAGTGTTGGGGACTTTCACAAGGAGTAGACTGAAGCTGCAGTCAGTGCATCAAGAGCCACCACACACAGACGGATCCTGGACATGGGCTTCAAATGTCATCAGAAGCGTTTTACCTGGGCTAAAGAAAAACAGACCTGGTCTGTTACTCAGTGGTCCAAAGTCCTCTTTTCTGATGAGAGCAACTTTTGCATCTCATTTGGAAACCAAGGACCCAGAGTCTGGAGGAAGAATGGAGAGGCACACACTGCAAGATGCTTGAAGTCCAGTGTGAAGTTTCCACAGTGTGTTGATTTGGGGGGCCATGTCATTTGTTGGGGTTGGTCCACTGTGCTTCATTAAGTCCAGGATCAACACAGCCATCTACCAGGAGATTTTGGAGCACTTCATGCTTCCTTCCACAGATGAGGTTTATGGGGATTCTGATTTCATTTTCCATCAGGACTTGGCACCTGCCCACACTGCCAAAAGCACCAAAACCTGGTTCAATGACTGTGGGATTACTGTGCTTGGTTGGCCAGCAAACTCGCCTGACCTGAACCCCATAGAGAATCTATGGGGCATTGCCAAGAGAAAGATGAGAGACATGAGACCGAACAATGCAGAAGAGCTGAAGGCCGCTATTGAAGCATCCTGGTCTTCTATAATACCTCAGCAGTGCCACAGGCTGATAGCTTCCATGCCATGCCATGCCATGCCGCATTGAGCCAGTAATTTCTGCAAAAGGCGCCCAAACCAAGTACATATGCATGCTTATACTTTTCAGAGGTTATTGTTCTATGTACAATTCTTGTTTTATTGATTGCATGTAATATTCTAATTTTCTGAGATTGTGGATTTGGGGTTTTCATGAGCTGTAAGCCATAATCATCACAATTATGGCAAATCATGGCTTGAATTATCTTGCTTTGCATGTAATGCGTCTATCTCATATATTAGTTTCACCTTTTAAGTTGCATTACTGAAATAAATGAACTTTTGCACGATATTCTAATTTTTCAAGTTTTACCTGTAGGATATTAATCCTGTTTCATTGGTGCTTCTCATATATTGTCACTGGTCCATATCTTAACAGAAAGAAATTGGGTATGATTATGCATCACAAAACCTAATGGGGGATGGATACATAAGTTTTTGTGTCTCTGGCATTTCTACCATTAGGCAGAGTGCAATGACTTATGAAAATATCCATTTTGCACCCTTCCTTTAAAGTACCTTGCTGGCAAAATATTAATTCAACTAATGAAAAGTATTTTTCCCAGTATTTTGTTTGGTGGGTATTCTCAAGCTTTACCTGTTTTCTTTAGCCCTTGGCTGTTTTCTTTCAATGACCAAACCTGTTTTTGAAGTCTGATCTTAGTACATGACACAAAACTGAGTGCAGTCTTTGACATAAAAAGGTTGTCTCTGATAAGAAGCAGAGGTAACAATAATAATTGTGAGTGTCCTTGGCATATAGGACAGTTGCTTCTAAAATAGCTGCCCAGAAGAGAATAATGGAATAGCAGTGAAAGTAATTAAAAGATTTTCTTTCTTTTCCATTTTTTTAAATCTACAAGATGAAATAAAGGGGATATCTCACATACTAAAGATTGGGATCAATGCCAAAAGAAGCATATTAATTTTTGGATGGATTTCAAACATAATATGGCTATCACACCTGGGCAGCAAAAATCCAGACAACCACTAGATTGTGGCAAAGAACAATTTTTGTTCTTTTTTCTATATAAAGAGTGCCTAGTCCACAAACACAAAGTAAAAGAAATTACATATGTCTGAGTGAATATTCTATTATCGGCTGATTACTTCGATCAAACAAAATAAAGTTTTAATGGAAGGTCTTAACAGAGAACAGAACTCTCTGGTCTGTTCCAAAAGTTGGAACATTGGCTGAAAATAAATTATGTCTTATGGTGTATTAGCACAAAAAGCTGCCATGTGGAAGAAAAGGGAAGAGGGCTGATGCTTATTTAGAAGCTTTTTTCTTAATAAAAGAACCAAAATGCTTATAGCAATTTATAAAGATATTAAAGAGACCTTGAGATGTATTATCTCAAACACTTTTGTGGATCCCAGTTCACTGGATGAGGTGTATGGAGATAATGAAAAAAGGATGAAGAGAAAGGTGAGTAATAACATGTATTTATAAGTGACCAAATATGACAGAACACCAGGTGCAAATCTGCAAATCATTCAATAAGTCTTGCAAATTTAGCGCCAAAAAAACAATTTAATTTGCCCAAAAGAAAGCCCAAAGTTTTGGGAAAGAAGTTGTACATATTTGTAAAAAGTACAAAGGTTAGGTTCTTTTTTTGTAAAAATAGTTGAATTCTTATTCTGCAATAATCCACATAACCTTTACCATTATTAACATGATTATTACATTGTCTTTATTTCTAATATTTACTTTTCTATACTGCATTTTAAGCTTCACTTTTATACAGCTTGCCTGGATAATTATTTGGGGTACAACTAGAGATAAGTACAGTGTAAACTCATTTGTTTTTATAATGAACATTTAAGCAAAATGTTAATGGTCTCACTGAAATCAGGAAGCATTAACAATGAATATTATCCTAAACTGAACTGTACTCTTTACAGGGAAAGTCCTCTTTTCTTTTTTGCTCATAAAAACTCTTTTTAGAGTGTAGAGTACAGTCTTGCACTCACTAACCTCTTGCTGTTGATTAGATTATGTTGCACAAGTTCAGGCACAAATATTTAATCAGACTTTTCTGTTGCTGCCAACTCTCCCAGTCCTGTTGCTCCATAGCAAAGACTCTAGTGTTCCTGTATTAAACAATCACCTTCCTCAAAAACAAAATGCAATCTATAAACATTCCACCTCATTTCACTTCCAAGCCTTTTGCAATGAAAGCAAAAGCTATCTCTGTTCTCCTCAGTGCTTTATTTAGAAAAGATTAATTCAAAGCTGTGAAATAAAACTGTGTTGAGTGACAGTTCCCAGAAGAACAGCTGCCCACATTAGATTTTCATCATTGCATGGCCAATGAGATCTGCTTCAGGTCAGTTTTTTCCACTGGCACAATGCCTCAAGGAGGAGAGATAGGGTTCACCTTCTGACAATTCCCATACATACCTAGAGTCCTCATGAATTAAGAGCTGTGATAGCATCCAAAACAAGCTACTTACCTCATGATTTGAAGTAAAGTCAGGTTCTTAACTAAAAACCATAGAGATCAATTCATTATTATATTTGAGGAGCTAGTATCTGGGATAGTATGCACAACAGCAGAGGTGTCAAACTCTATTTCATTGAGGGTCGCATTAGGGTTGTGTTTAACCTCGGGGGGCTGGGGTAAGCATGGCCAGCTGACATCACTCACGTCTGTGGTGGCCCGAGCGCTCTGCCAGCGAAAACAGAGCTCGGGAGGGCTGGATAAGGCCTTCCCAAGTGCCATTTTCACTGGCAGAGGTGCCATGGGCCAGTCCTTCACTGTTTCCAAAGCAGTCCCTTTGGCCAGGTCTAAGCACCCTGTGAGTCAGATTCGGCCCGTGGGCCTTGAGTTTGACACCCCTGCACTACAATAATTGCTATTGCATTTGAATTGTGTCCTGCTATAAATATGAAAAGATCTGCAGTAATGCAATCTCATTTGGGAATCCTGGTTAGGAGGTGATCTGGAGAAATCACATTTGCACTCCTTAGTGTTTCATTCTACTTCTTTTCTGGCATTCTTTGCCACTTCTTGCTTTTCCCTACTCATGTTTAATTTCCACCCCCACATTTTTTGAGTCACCCATCTTCAAGAGGGATTCTGGGTGTTGTAAGATAAAATGTTAAAATATAAAAACAGCATATAAGAATTTTAAAGAACTAAAGGTTAATGGATGATTGAACCCTCTTGAAAATTAGTTAGAAAGGCAAAGGCAGTGCTCTTAGGGTGCTAACCAGCCCCAAGCCATCTTTTAACTCCTTTTCTGAAGGCCAGGAGAGTAGAGACCTGCTTCACTTCTAGGAGAATAATAATATTACATAGGGCAGGAGCATTTGAGTATACCACATCTGTATATTCCCTCTCTTCTAGCTTCCCCCATTCAGACATCCTCCATATTTGTTGCAAGTACAATTTCCAGCATTCCTACTCGGTATTGTCTTTAGTCATATTGACTAAGAATTTTGGAAACTATGATTTTCATAGTTTGGAGACTATTCTATTCATTAGTTCTGTCTTATTTTCCTTAACTTGCTTGGTAGAAATCTTACACTTTTTCTTTTATTTTCACTTTTTCTCTGAACTTCTAAAAGAGTTTGGATGTGTTACAGAATAAAGTTGCACTTAACATATTTTCTTTTCACTTTATCCTCAGCTTCTTTAGGATAAGGAAGCAAATATAATTGCAAGACAAGACTCTGACTTCTTTTTATTTCAAAGATGCATTTCAAAGATTCATAGTGATGATTTTAGGGGCCATGTTCTAGGTTTATGCCTGGTAATCCTATCTGTATAGTTAGTAGTCTATATACAAGTAGTCCTTGCTTAGTGGCCACAATTGGGACCAATAACTCAGTCATTAATCAAAGTGATCATTAAATAAAATCACAGCTTTACTTGCTGTCTTACTTCAGCTTTGCTTTGCTTTAGAGATCTGCAAAAGACAAAAAATGGTTGCAAAGTTACTTTTTAATCACTGCTGTAACTATGAGCTGCCACTAAACAAAACAGCCACTAAAGAAGGACTATCTGTAATAATCTTATGTCACTCTTGGAGTCAACAGATATGCTGATGGAAAATCCAGAATTCCCATACATAAAGGCTACTGCAAAGTTATTATTAGACATTTGTTTTGCAAACTGCAGTGGAACAGATCAAACTTTCCTACCGGAGACTGGCTGCTTACTGTGCTTAGTCTTCCACTGAGAGAATCCAGAGCCTGCCAATTACATACTAGACAGATGGTCATGTAACACAACTTGGCTACAACCATGAAACTACTTGGTCCCCAGAAGTTCTTGTTCCTGTAAGTGAATAAACATATCATAAAACCAAAGAAACAAACCCTGAGACATCACAGAGGCACCTAGCAGGCACTGTTGAAAGGAAATGGTTTCAAAAAAGGTTAGAGCATTTATTCCTAATTGAAATGAGGCATAGATATTTTTGTGGTTCTTTATTACAATACAACTGATGTATCAGAAAGCATTGCACTAAGATTAAATTAAATCAATCAGAGCTAGTTTGGTGTAGAAGTGAATGTGCTGGCCTAGAAAGCAAGACACCGAGTTCTAGTTCTTTCTTAGCCATGAAAACTGGCTGGGGGACTTTAAGCCAGTCATTTTCTCCTATCTCAACCTTCTTCAACAGGATGAAGCCTACAAGTATCTGGGCATTTTAGAGTTGGATAAATCAAGTATGGATAAATTAAAAACGTGGTTAGAAAAGAACATAACCAAAATGTGAGAAAAGTGACACATTGTTATATGATACACTGCTGGAATTATTGATGGATACAAGTTGAACTGGACAGTTTGGACCAAAAAGCCAAAAATCTAATGACTATTCACTATATATTACATCCCATATATTACACCCCCATAATTATATTGATAGATTATAAGAAAAAACAGGACAAGTGTTCAGTTCATAGAATTCTTCCCTCTCTCAAATGCTTCTCCTTTCAATAAAGGAGAATATTTGTATCTCAGGGTTGAGATGAGGGGTCCTTGCTGCATTCTGAGCTTGGTTGTTTTCTTGATGACATTTCATTACCCAAACTAAGTAACATCATCAGTGCTGGGTAATGAAACATCTGCAAGAAAACAACCATGCTCAGAGACTAGCACCAGAGACCAACACCAAGGACCCTTCCTTTCTCCCTTCAAATTAAAAAGAAAATTTTGAGTATATTGGATAAACTATCTTTTAAAGGAGAGGGGCACATCCTCAGGCTCCAGAACATCAGGGAGCTAACCCCATAAAACCATGAGAGTGGTCTCCAGGATGAGTTACCAAATGGTAACTTTTAATCTGAAAAAAACAGTAGAGAACTAAAGAATAATCATACTAGAAATCAGGAGGCTGTGAGATCGATCCTAGGTAGAGCCTAATATTTGGAATAGACTCTCCTGCTCGAGCAGGGGGTTGGACTAGATGACCTCCAAGGTCCCTTCCAACTCTGTTGTTCTATGTTCTAATTATAATAGGTGTATACCCAATACTTTTGGCAATAAATCTCTAGCCTCTGATTCAAAGACTGAACATGTCCCTTGCCCCAGAGAGATCCACACATCCTCAATTAGACTACTTAATTATAATTTAACAAGCCTGCAGAACATTTATCCCAACTCTTTTGAATGAGTTACAACTGAACTAACCAGAATTTCCCCAACGCTGGATATAGTAGAGAAGGTCAGGTCCCTAATACAACTTCCCAGAATAAATAATGTCAATTTTTTCCTTCCTTTTCTAATGAAGTAGTACTTTTATTACCAGCACTGTGATTTCATCAGTTTTTCCTGCCCTGATAAGTCCTTTGCACCTACAGGGAAGGGTAGGGAAAGAGTGTAATGTGGAAGGAGACAAATGAAAAAAAAAACCAGGAGCAAACTTTCCCACCTTTTTTATTAACTGTCAGATCTGCACGGCTGCAGCGTTGATCTGTCAGTTTACTACTTCTTTTTAATGCCAGAGTCTTAGACTTAGCATTAATACTATTATATACTTTTGGCCACCACCACCCTGATCAGAGATTAATTGAAACTATTTTACAATAGAAAAAAAAATCCTCCTCTTCCTTCCCATTCTTTATTATGTCATATAATGCCCTTTCCCACAATTACTCTTTTTGAAGTAATTGAGTGGGCCATTTTAAGCAAGCTTAATGTGACTTGAAGTTTGGCTCTCAGTCATGTTTGCATACCTTCCGTCTATATTATTACGCAGGCAGTTGACCCCGATTTCAGTAAGAGCACTTGACCCCATGTCAGGCAAGAGGGAGAATTCTGGATTCCTCTCATCTGGGGTGAATAAAATAGAAGTCTCCGTAAGAAAAGCCATCAGATTTCAACCTCATACCTCTTAATGAGCATTTCTTTTTCTTTTTTGTTAAATGCAGGTGCTGTTTTCTTAGAAGGGGCATCCTGGTACATCATGTAATCACAACAAGCACGCCGTTTCCCAGTTTCAGTACCCTCTGGCAATTTGAGTTTCAAATGTCTAATGTGAAGCAGAGATACTATGAGCAAACAGGGTGACTCACTGTCTGATAGAGAACTCCAGGCCAAGCTGGTAAACAATCTCAACTGGTCTTATCTGGATTTCCAAAGCCTGTAGAATGATTTCACTGAGAGCCTATTTTCTATGGGCTCTCGCTGAAAACCCAAATGACTTGATTTTCTAGACCAAACTGTTTTTCACATTATATTCTTTACTGAATGGCAAAAAAGGTCACTATAAAAGTATCTATTCATTAAAATGCCACAAACATCCTAATACGTTTATAGTATTATGCAATTTTGAAGATTGCATAAACGTAGTTTTTCAGAAGATCTGACTGGAATCAGCCAGTTCCCAGAATCTTGTTTTCTGTGAAACGTGTGGCTGTTTAATTCAAAACTGCGCAAGCTCTTTACACTGTCTATTTTTTTACTTTTAATTTAATTTTAAATACTTTAAAATTCAGTATAAGTATCCTAGAATGTCCTTCTCTCATCCACCATGGGGAGGAAGTTTGAGACAGATTTTTCTTTTTAGTAGTACACATTAAAGTTTTACCTTATTTTACCTAACACACAATGCATACATGTCATGGAAATATTTTTTTTCCTGCCTTCATGTCAGCCATGTACTGGATTTAAAGCTGTAATTTCCCTTGTTTTCTGATAGCATCCAACTTCTGTTAAACTTTCGGCTATTCTATACCATCCTCTAACTATGGCTTGGAAGGGCCCCACTACCATTTGTAGAGAACATGTCCTCCTGACAGAATCTTTCTCTGGTGAGTAGCACATGAAACAGTAGAAGCAAGCTATCTCAATGGGGAACTTTCTTTGAGTAAAAAGAACAGTTTTATTCTTTTTCCTCAAGGAAAAAAACAGTCCAGTTGCCTTTTGAAAAAGCACCTTTGAGACAACTATGACCTGGATGACCAAGAATCTCCACAGACATTTAGAAGCAAACTAAATCCATCCATATTTATTTATTTATTTACTTATTTACTTATTTATTTATTTATTCGACTTACATGCCGCCCCCTCTCCCAAAGGACTCGGGGTGGCTCACAGCTAAAATACAATACTAACAGTAAAATTACCTAAAAAATATATTAAACAAATTGTAAGCCGAATTAACATTAAAACCCCAGAATTAAAATAAACAACCCCAAAGAGTCAGCACAGCCCAGGTTGTAAAAACAGCCAGGTTTTAAAGTAGCATTTTCCATTTTCTCTTGACAAATGATTCATTCATAATCTTGATGCTGATGCAGCAGGGATTAGCATCTGCTTAACTTGTATTTAGCTTCTTGAAGCTACTGAGGGCACACATCCTCCTCTAAGGGTCACCATGTACTGCCTTACATGGCCATTTGGGCTTTGGCTAGGTTTAAAAAAATGAATACCTGGTTTCTACAGAGGCATCTGTCTGTATAGTATCTTATTCTCATTTACAAAGTGCTGTTCAGGCAATGGAAATATTCCTTATGTACACTAATTCTAGAAAACTACTAGACCTATTATTAAAGATGTGTTCAGTAGAGTTTCAAAAGACCAATAGAACTGTCTTTTTTTTAAGTGGGTGGGGAAGAGTAGATCTGTTTAAAGCTGGGAAAGAGATGTATTGCTAGTTCTATTTCAAATGAGCACATTCAGTGCTTTCTGCTGCTTCTTCAGACAAGGGGTTTTGCATGGTCGTGCTTTTTCACTCTTTAGGGCGAGTGATTGGTGATGATTTTTCCCAGCAGCTACTAACAATATGTGAGAGAAAAGGACACAAAGCCAAAGAAATCTACCCATTGCTGCCCTGAAACTGTCTTGCAGTAAGCTATAAGGACCAGATCACTCACAAACTCATTGCTGAAACTGATAAAAACACCAATATATGGAATAACATAACTTATTTCAGCTTTTTTCCCCTGCTAACTGAAACACTGAAGAAATCCTTCTTAACACAACATGCAAAAGAGCCCTTAGTCACCTTGGAGGGAAGTCAGATGACCGCCTGCTGCCTGCAATTTGGCAGTTCAAATCTCACCAGGCTCAAGGTTGACTCAGCCTTCCATCCTTCTGAGATCTGTAAAATAAGGACCCAGATTGTTGGGGGCAATATGCTGATTCTGTTAACCGCTTAGAGAGGGCTGTAAAGCACCATCAAGTGGTATATAAAGCTAAGTGCTATTGCTGTTAAACAAAGAAAACATAGGTGGACAACAAATTTCATGCCAGAATAGTTCTCTATTAGTTCAAAAATAGAGCTAGTGTATACAGTAAAGAATTGAAAAATGCCATTACATTCTCAAAACCAGTTGTGATCTGTTCCAGAGTTAAGCCCTGATCACATATTTCTCCTGGTAAGATCTACATATATAAATGTCATTTTGGTTATTTGAAAATTGCATTAGCGACAAAAAATAATTGTCTCGCAGAAATTAATGAGTCTTTTTTTTGCTTTACTTCAATTTTCTGGACTATACAATCCAACTACAGTTTGCTCCTTAATATTTGCAACTTTGGCATTCCAGTGTCCAATCACAAGCAGCACAATTTGCTTTAATTTGTGTTGATTTGATTGAACTTGATTATAAAACTCATCAAAAAGGGCCTTGGTGGCTCAGGCTGTTAAATGCCTGCATTTAAGTTCCAGCTGCCTACAATTACTGTAGGCTCGAATCCCACCAGGCTCAAGGTTGACTCAGCCTTCCATCCTCTCGGGGTAGGTAAATTGAGGACCCAAGATTGTTGGGGGCAATAAGCTGACTTTGTAAAAATACCGCTTAGTAATAAGCAGGCATATACAATGGAATGAAGGCTATTGCTGAGCACACTGGGTTGTATCCCAAAAATTGTAAGCCGCCCTGAGTCGTTGGAGAAGGGCAGCATATAAATCTAATTAAAAATAAATAAATAAATAAATCTGTTCTTTTTCTGCATCAGGGGTTGAAGCACAAACTTGGATGCATACTACATTAACGAACTGTCCATGAAGTCTTACTGATATTATTTGGTAATTGCTTGTAGCTATTCACTCTCTTCTGCACATTCTGGCTAGTGATCATTGTACCATTATACACTCCCAGGAGGCTCTCAAGACAACTAATTATGAGATCCCTTCGTGAAATGAAGGGGCTGCTCTAGATAGTGGATTTTGAGAATGAAGTAGGTACAACTTAGCTCTAATTGGTTGCTTCATTCCAGTCTGTCAACCAAAACATTTGCTTTGCTACACCTAGGAGTAAGGTCAGGTCTTCTGGAATTGCTGAAAATTATAATTTAACGGAATCTGGAGGGCCACTGGTTCCCAACTACTGATTTAAAGATGCTAGAAAACAGGAGCTGCTAGTAAGGAATATATGGAGTAGACAGGGCCTGATTGCAAGAAGCATTCTAAGGTGATTCAGAAACCAGGAACAAATAAATCAGGATCAAATTCTGATAAAGAATTAAAGAACTAAGTCAGGACTGAAACAAAGGCTATAGGAATATATTTGAATCATAAGATTGTTTCACAAAGAAGGCTTAATTGCATCAGGACACCCTTTGTTATGTTCTATAATAATCTAACAGCTCATATTTACTGACTGGGGCAATCATGGCTTAGTGTAGCTTAACATGCAGTTCAAAGGCTTGCCACATGAGGCATCCAGTTCTGAGTTTTAGCAACTCCCTTCACCTTAGCTGGTAGCAAGTAGAGTGCTAGACTAAGCCTAGGAAAAGAATCCTCAACACCGAAACTTATAGGTGATCTACAATCGCTCACTCTTTTGCAGTCTAAACAATCTCCTAATGTTATTGTTAGCCTAAAAATGAAATGCAGGATCTGGGCAAAGCGAGCATATTCTTTTGGAGAAGTGGCAAATATAATCTTTTGAAAAGAAAAAGAGTGCAACTTGTTTGCCCCTAAGAAACAGATATTTTAGCCTATTCCCTCATATGGCCTGTATATTCTGCCTTATTATATCCTGGTGTATCAAACAACCAGTCAATAGCTTGTAAAAAATGAGCTAAAAGGCCTTTCACAAGCAAATTTAGAGTATTTGTAGCATGGATAATACTAGTCTGTCATGCTTCATGATCTGAAGCAACAGGAGATTGTTTTTACTGTCTCCTGTTGTGCACTTGGGAGGGGATGTTGGTTTCTGCAGGCCAAAATTCAAATACCCTCCTCTGTATTTGTATCTGCTGAATCGAACTGACAGCAAACAGCACTCCTTACTAGCACTGATAATGTTACCTAGTTAAGGTACTGAAGCATCCACAAGAAAATAAGCAAGCTCAGAGAACACCGAGGACCCCTGAATCAAATTAGATTCCCAGTGCTTTCTTTTGGATACAGAAAAAGCACAGAACTGATTTGTACACATTGCAAGCCATGTTTGCCTGGGAATAGAAAGAACATTTGCAGGCAATGAGGATTCAGCCTGCAGGAAAAATGTCTGTAACCCTGCCCTTGAGAGTTACATTTCTCTTTATATGTTGCCCCCAAATCTAAGAATCAGTGGTCTATCAATATTGACTGAAGGTGACACAGAAGAGGGCATGTACATGTGGAAATGCTTCTGTCAGACATTCTTTACTTCTCCTCCGTAAGATCCAAACCATAGGATCTCCTGCTATAGGCAAGGGGATGGACTAGAAGTCCTCCAAGGTACCTTCCAACCTTATTATACTATGTTCTACTGATTGGCATCATAGAGAGATTAGTCCTGAAACTGACCAACAGCAAAGCCTTCTAAAGCAGAAAGGAGAACGCCTAAGGCAGGCAAGGGAGGCGGGGTTTTCGCCTGGCAACCTAAAAGCATTAACGCCACAATTCTTGCAAGCTGGTATAAGAGAATCCTCGCTGATGATTGGCGGAATACTTCAGGCCCTTAAGTGCCTTTCTGCAAGCTGGGCTGCTCTCTGTCTGCAAGAGCGCGAAAGTCCCGCCTTATCGAGAAAAGCTTCTGACGCGCGGAACACCAAACTGGATTGAGGTGGATTTGGGAAAGACCGGTTTACTGCGGCTGAGGAGTGTCTCTCGGCCGCTCGAGATAGGCTGCCCGGGAACAGCTGAGAGGCTGGGAATTCCATTGGCAGAAAATTCAGTGAGTCAGCACTGAGTCACTTTTCCCTACGTGACAGCGGAAAGCACACGGGCGCGCTTTAATGGGCTTGCGCAGCGTTCGAAGGCGGGGCTTCAGAAGCGGCGACAGGCGCGGGGCCAATTGAATGGTCGGGAATGCGAAAGCGCGGGGGGGGGGAAGGGGCGGGGGGAGAGGAGGAACGAGCGGCTGATCGGGGCCTCCACGTGGATCTCGGCCATTCGGAGGAAGTTCGCTGTCGCCCCCGTAGGGATCGCGCGCAAGGTTCCCTTCGTTCCTTCGTCGCTTTTCATTTCCAAATGAAATGGCAGGGAAAGGGGCTTAGGAACTCGAAGGCAATGACAGGCGGTCGCCATTGGATTTTTAGCTTAATTTTAGTGGGTGGGGGAAAGCTTGGAATTGCGGTGTGGTTTGCAATGTCAAAGTGTAGAGAGAGATTAAAACCGGCAGCGTCAATTCCAAAGCAGGCTTAAAACGACTACTCGCTTCACCCCCCCACACACGCCCCGCCAACTCACACGTGCACAATACATCTTTTGTTCACTTCCTGTCATCCCCCAACGCTGGCGTTCATACCACCACTAGTCCCCCTGCATTCACACAGCAGAAGATTGCCTGACCCTGAATTAAATGAAGCTCAACTGAAGGCAAAGCTACTAGTCGACTGGATTGTAATATTTAGTGTAGATCTTGTAAAACGTTAGTTCTCACCATAAGATTACAAGAGAATTCATACATTCTTACAAACCTGGTTTGCTTCTGTATAGTTGTTGGGTTTTTATTGGCTCTTTTGTAATTTTTTTAAAGCATTTCAATCTCTCCCCTTTTTCATCGCCTTTTCTTACAGCACTGGCTTTATGCATGTGGCAGCTCTTCAATTGTTGACGTATCTGCCTGGTTATTTTCCTACGCTGCAATTTGTAATGATAGTGTGATATTTAAAAAAATGGTTATAAGTTGGCCTTAGTGGTGTTTTTACACTAAAAGCTTCCATAAATGTGTGGATAATTTTTTAAAAAATTAAATCGGTTGGCAAATTTGATGCACACAGACTACAGTCACGTACCAAGATAAAAAGCTTTTATGTTGTGTTGACATCATTAGCACTTGCTCTTCGTTAGCTGTAGAAAAATCAGTAATTTCTGAAATACATACTTCACTGTAGTGCACTTTCAAAAACTCAGGTTCTGTAGACTGATTTTAATTTTGATTTTAAAGAATCCAATCTTTAAAAGAAGAGGGCAAAAGAAAAAAAAAATCCTCCGCAGCTGCTATCAGCACTTTGAGCTGAACAAGTAGCTATAGATGTTTATGAGAAGACTTGACTTTTGGTGTTTTAAATGTAAATTACCTTAAATTTACATCAGCATTTATCCCATAAAAAGCCAGTTGACAAATTTTCTTTTAATATTGAGAGGGGTCAATTTTGAAAAAATAAATCCTTAAGTACACACTGAATTAATCTGAAAAAACATTTTCAACCACCATCACAAAACCAGTACAAAATTTTGAAGAGTGATTTTCTCTCATGGCAGTGACATTTTGTTCTTTTCTTTTCTTCCCAATGTTCTCCAGTGTGTTTTCAATAAATAGATCAGTGAATCACTCATGTTCTTTTCATTAAATGTTGTTTCACTAACAGCACACAAATTATTTCATGTATTTTTTAATTCCTTCCCTTTCTTATTTATATACTAAAAAAAGCACAGTTCTCCATTTATTTATTTATTGGACTGCTGGATCCCCTGCCTCTTCATCATACCTCTTCAATCCTTAGTGATTTCCTGTATTTGCTAGCAAAGTCAGTATGTTATTGGTTACTTTCTTACAGTCCAAAAGCTATGAAGTTCTGGAGGAAAAGAGAGGACTAAATTAGGTTGTAAATTTAGAGATACCTCAAATATGTTGTATTTCTTTGGGGGACATTGTGTTCACAATGGCAACTTGGACACACAAGAAACATTTATGATCACCTGGGAAAAAAATGGAGAAAAATGCAAACTAGGGTGCTCACCAAAGGGAAGAAGTACAATTTTAAAAAGTCATTATGGTGGCTGTGACCATATGATTAAAGCCCACCCCCACTTTTTATGTGCATTACACACAGGATGCATATGAAAAAGAAGCAGGGCTTCAAATGAAAGATCATGGCCACTATCTTGATTGCTTTGATCCTCTACTCTGATGTCCCTGATGTGAGCGTTCCTCACAAAGACAGCACCTGTTTAAAAACAATTCTGTAAGGGAGCCCTATTGGCGCAGTGGTTAGAATGCAGGGCTGCAGACAAACTCTGCCCATAGCCCGAAGTTCGATCCTGAGTGGCTCAAGGTTTCATCCTTCTGAGGTTGGTAAAGTGAGGACCCAGACTGTTGGAGGCAATATGCTGACATTTGTAAACTGCTCAGACAGTGCTGTAAAGCAGTGGTTGCCAACCTATGGGCTGCGGCCCACTGGTGGTCCGCAAGAAAATTTTGGTGGTCCGCAGAGAAATGTCACCCACAAAGCACTCCCAAAAGCAACCGAGCCTGCGTGGGAACACAAGGCTGTGCTGCCCATATGGCCCACGGGAACACAAGGCTTGTGTCACTTGCATTGCAAACAACACGAGGTAGTGATGGGAGGGGGGAAAGGGCGGAGGGGGGGAACTTGCCCCACTTCCCCAAGCGCCATGCCTGGTCACTGGGTGCTTCTTTCTGCTTCTGCTTTTGGCTGCATGCAAGGAAAGCAGCAAAAGTCTTTCTCTCCCCCAAACCACCAGAAGTGAGTCTTTGGGACCCTGCAAGGCATCTTGCTCCAAGAGGCTGCACCAGCAAAGACTCATTTCTGGCAGAGTTTGGGGGAGAGAAAGAAATACTTCTGCTGCTTCTGCTGCTTTCCTTGCATGAAGCCAAAAATCTCTCTCATTCTCTCTCTCCCTCCCTCCCTCCCCTGAGAATGGACTTGCAGATGGTAAAGAATGATAGATTGGTAGGAAAACAGGGTGGGGGATTTTCCTGCAGACCAGAAGCCAGCAAGGAAATGGCAGAAAAGAAAAAAGGGAGGAGAAAGTACACCAAAGTGGGGAGGGGATGACTCCTCAAGGAAGAAGGCAAGCTCAGAGCAGCAGAAAGAGTAGCCCAAGCCGAGCTCTTACTAGCAGCTGTTCACGAGGGGTGAGGCAAGGGAATAACAACAGTGCAAAGTACCTGAGCAGCGCATCACAGCTGCTGGACAGGCGGGCAAAGTCTCACCTGCTGCCGCTCTTCTTTTTCTCTCTTGCTTCCAAAGAGCGCTGCTGCCATTGAGCAGCCTAGCTCTTGCTCCCCCGCTGTGCCTGGATTTATCTGATCTCACTGCTGTCAGAGAGTCGAAGCCACCCAACCTCCACTTACCCCACTGCCAATACACAACATACATACATACATACATACATACATACATACATACATAGACACACACACATGCACATGCTCTGCCTCTTGGCCCAAGTTAGGGACCTTCTCCAAATGCCCCGCTCCGTGTCGACAAAGAAGGCATGGCTGGTTTGGCTGGAGAAACTGGCTTTTTACTCCCTCTTTCTTTCTCCGCTCCACTCTCCGCCCTGCCCCGTGGAAGGACTCTCGCAGCCATGGAATGGACCGGCGGCCTCTGCAACAGGATTGCAACTTCGGTGGAGGAGCCATTGGCCAAGCGGGGAGGGGTTCAATGACCCAGGCAGGTTTTTTAGGGTTTCGCTTTCCAGTTCCCTCTCTGGATGGAACTCAGGCGTGGCTTCTGTGGCAAGCCTGGCAGATGTATGTATCCCGAGAACATGTCCTTCTCTTCCCTAAATCTGAAAAAGGAGTTCTGAGCTGGTAAAATCGCTGTTTAAGTGCAGTTCAGAAGTCTGACTACATCGACCGTCATCCAGACCAGGGGCCTCCAACCTTGGCAACTTTAAGCCTGGTGAACTTCAACTCCCAGAATTCCCCAGCCAGCTTTATTAGTGGTCCGCGGGATTTAAAATTATGAATTTGGTGGTCACTGAGGTCCAAAAGTTTAGCGACCCCTGTTGTAAAGCACTGTGGGAGTGGTATATAAGTCTTACGTGCTATTGCTATTGCTAATTGACCATAGAAATGGCAACTGTGGGGACAAAATGGGCAAATTATGACCCATGCAATAGGATGTAATAACACAAATGCCAGTTATATATATTCACATCATGTATCCTGATTCCTGAATGTAATCACATTTGAATGATGACATCATCATAGATATGTTATTTCAGGCCTATCAACACCCGGCCTGTGGGTTGGATGTCTCATGCTCTGGCCAGGCCCTCCCCCAGTTTAGCAAAGGGAAAAAAAGTCCCGATACATCAAGTGATGCCACCATGGTGACATAAGTTTGACACCCCTGTGTTATAGTCATTATAGTCCAGTATTTTAGGGACATTGCTGAATCCTAGATTTCAATCTAAACTGCAGTTGCATTTTAGTGCAAAACAAATCAAGTAAAGAAAGATACAAGTATTGTGGAAATGGGAAACAAGGTTCAAAATGCTACTACTGTTAGTATATGTGCAAACAGGAAAATGTAAGCAAGACCCAACAGTTACATTGGAGAGTGAGAATTGGTAGAAAAGAAAGCAAAAAGAAAGTTAGGTGGAACAAATCTCTTAATTATGCCTGAAGAATACTGAAAATACTGAATTTCTTAGATCGTATAATATATTTCTAGACTGTAGAATATACAGTCTAAGAAATGGCCATCTGCGTCCAAGAAGACCCAGGATCAGAGGTGGTATTCAGCAGGTTCTGACCAGTTCTGGAGAACTGGTAGGGGAAATTTTGAGTAGTTCGGAGAACCGGCAAAAGCCACCTCTGATTGGAGATTTTATAGTATCTACCACGCCCACCAAGCCACACCCACAGAACCGGTAGTAAAAAAAATTCAATCCCACCACTGCCCAGGATGGTTCTCTAGAGGTTTCCAGCAAGCTTTAAAAGTTAGAAAACTTCTGTGGTTTCTTGAAAGTATCCTAATGAGAAGAAGAGGGAGGAGGAGGAGGAGGAGGAGGAGGAGGAGGAGGAGAAGAAGAAGAAGAAGAAGAAGAAGAAGAAGAAGAAGAAGAAGAAGAAGAAGAAGAAGAAGAAGAAGAAGAAGAAGAAGAAGAAGAAGAAGAAGAAGAAGAAGAAGAAGAAGAAGAAGAAGAACTTTGAATTTGGGGAGCATATGATAAAAATATATAAATTTAAGACAGAAAACCAATTGGGGAAGGGATTAAGCCATCACACAACAAAGACCTTTTCCACTGCTGAAATATTCTCACCCACCCTTGAGTGGGCAGAAACTATATCAGCGGGACATTTGCTGTTCCACTCTGATCCCTATTTTGCCCCTACTTGCAGTCACTCCAGTTATCTGACTTGCTTCCGTGGTAATGGCTGACAAACCCTGTGTGAATTAACCTATACAAATCAGCCCACAATTGTGTTCTTTTGGACAGAGTATATAGTGTTGAAACACTGGCCTCAAATGAATTTGTGTACATACTAATCAGATGTTTCAGAGAAATTGTTTGAGGAAAAGTATTCCAAAGTATTTAATGTTTTACTTGTGAATACAACATTTTGAAAGGCAAGGGACAACTTTAGCAGGAGTGGCCAGGATCCCACATGGGATTGCCCTTGAAGGCTCCCAAAGCTTCTCTGGTAGAGAATGCTGCTGCTGCCTTCTGCTAAAGATTGCTGGTAAGAAGAAATCATGTCATCCGTAAGTTCCAGACTCACATTTAAAACTATTATTAAACAGGAAAAAAGTTTCATTAGCGTAGTGAAAGTTTCCATACGTTCTTAGTTCAATATCCAACATTGGCTTTATATGTTCCACAAACATACATTTGTTTTAATGTATAAACCAACATTTAGACTTACTTAAGGACAAATTGTTTCAGCGTAGCTAAATTCAAGACACAAGAAACAACAGCAGAAATCAAGCCAGCTGGTTAAAAACATGCACATTAGAAAATTGAGAACTATTTGTCTGTCAGTAGCAACCTCCACCCTTCTCTCCCTTTGGAGATCAAGTTCTTGGTTCCCAGAACTTGAGCCTTTATTCAACGTGTAAGATGAAATACATAGGTTTTTTTTGTCCTGAATTCAAAGAAAGCAAGGAAAAACAATTTATGAAATTTAACTTGGCTGAAACAGTTCTGCATTATTGGCTTCCCCTCTTAGCCTTTAGAGATTTCCTAACTTCTGAATACGTCATTAGTATGAGAAAGTTGACATTTAAGTGAGACAGAGGAACGGGAAGCTGTTAACCATTTCATGACAAGAATGCTTGAAGAAATGTTTGTTGCTATCATGTTATACATCATTAAGTGAGGGTTTTCTTAAGTTTGTTTCACAGTCCTGTGGATTATATGCAGCTTGATATAATGCCTATTTACTCAGAATAAAGGGCAGCAGTACATAGGGTACTGACTACCCTTAATTTTAAAAGGAAAATAAGAATGCTTTAGAATTCCAATAAGAATTTGCAGTGTGTATGGCTTGTAGCCTGTACAATATATCCAAGCTATGTTTTGCCTCAAGGAGATATCAAAGAGATGTTCCTTCATAATAGACTAACAGAATGCAGTTTTGGGAACATCGTTAAAAAGAAAGATGTCAACAGAATAGAGAATGAAGTGACTTTGAAGGTAATCTAATCTGATCCAAGCTGAAGCAGGAAATTATAACTATAGAACTATGGTAGGTTCTCTGCTTCAAATCTTCAAACAAAGGGCAATTCTCCACTATTCAAGTTGATCTCTTAGAAAATAAATAAATAAATCTGAATAGTATAGAATAGAATAGAATAGAATAGAATAGAATAGAATAGAAAATAGAATAGAATAGAATAGAATAGAATAGAATTCTGTATTGGCCAAGTGTGGTTGGACAGACAAGGAATTTGTCTTGGTGCAAATACTCTCAGTATACATAAAAGAAAAGATACATTCGTCAAGAATCATAAGGTACAACACTTAATAGTCATAGGGTACAATAAGCAATCAAATCATACTAGGAAACAGTCAATATAAATCGTGAGGGTATAAGCGACAAAGTTACAGTCATATAATCACAAGTGGGAGGGGAGAGGTGATAAGGAGTGATGAGAAGATTAATAGTAATAGTCGTGAAGACTTTGTAATAGTTGGACAGTGTTGAGGGAATTATTTGTTTAGCAGAGTGATGGCTTTCGGGAAAAAACTGTTCTTGTGTCTAGTTGTTCTGGTGTGCAGTGTTCTATAGTGTCATTTTGAGAGTAGGAGTTTAAACAGGGATGTGAGGGGTCTGTAAATATTTTCACAGCCCTCTTTTTGTCTCATCTAGTATACAGGTCCTCGATTGAAGGCAGGTTGGTAGTAATTGTTTTTTCTGCAATCCTAATTATCCTCTGAAGTATAGAAATAAAGGTATAGAAATATTGGGATCCTTGGGTCATGTGAGTTGACATTTCTTTCGGTGAGTTTTTTGTTGTTGTTTACAACTGGATATCTTCACTAAGTATTTCACTGTTTTCTGATCACTTTCCCTCCTCCTCATAGGAGGACTTTAGTTTAAAGCTTTAAGATCAGGTTTACACAGTGGTGGGATTCAAATAATTTAACAACCAGTTCTCTGCCCTAAGAGAACCAGTTCACCAAACTGCTCAGAAAGTTAACAACCGGTTCTCCCGAAGTGGTGCGAACTGGCTGAATCCCACCACTGGGTCTACAGGGCAATTTACAAATATATTCTTCCCAGTTTTCTGAAGTACAGCCTTTTTCTTACCAAGAGGTTCTCATCTTGGAAAATCATTCCATTATCAAAGTCTCCAGAGAATTGGGCCTTGGTGGTGCAGGCTGTTAATAGCCTAGGACTTAGTTCCAGCTGCCTGTAATTATTGCAGGCTCGAATCCCACCAGGCTCAAGGTTGACTCAGCCTTCCATCCTTTCAGGGTAGGTAAACTGAGGACCCAAGATTGTTGGGGGCAATAAGCTGACTTTGTAAAAATGCCGCTTAGTAATAAGCAGGCATATACAATGGAAGGAAGGCTATTGCTGAGCGCATTGGGTTGTATCCCAAAAATTGTAAGCCGCCCTGAGTCTCTGGAGAAGGGCGGGATATAAATATGAATTTAAAAAAAAGTCTCCAGAGAATTGTGAGCTGAATGAGGAAGGTATTTCTTTAAATGCTTTACAAGTGGTTTGGAAGGGCTAAGAGAGACTAACTAACCCAAATGAATCCAATGAACTTCCGTGGTAATACATGGACTTAAGCTCAGATCTAGTTCTCCTAGTTCATTCTATGCAGGTTTGAATATAACCTACCCAAATATTAATATTAAGTCCACTAAATTAGTGGCATATTGTGAAAGCAAATATTCTATTTGTTGAGGAAAAAACCCTAGCCCCTTTTTAATTATTATAAATATTAGATTGGCAATGGAGACTGAGGTTCCCATGTCACTGTGACTGAAAGCCTAGTTGATTGATCAAGATTAGACCTCTTTTCCCTTTAATTAATCTGTGAAACTCTCATTTCTCACCTTTCCAGCCTTAATTAGGATTTGTCTCATTCAGGATATTCTTCAACTACCAACTAAACATTTTGTTATTCAGGATGAGGCATCATGGTTCTTAGGCCTATTCAATTATGAAGCAGTCCTGGAACTGCCTTAAAAATGTAAACCCACCAAAGGTAGCTAAAAGTAGTAGCACCAGTTATATTATGAATATAATCCCCATGTATCCAAGAATGGGAACATGCTTTTTTCAATTCATATGCTACAAATATGTGTATGTGTGTATATATGTATGAATGAATTACTAAATTTAAATGGAATTATTTTCATCATAGAAAGTCTGGGTGAAAGTCTAGCTATTTTATCTACTCCAAAATGTACTGTGTCTAGTTGTTTTAAGACTCCCCTCCCCTTGATTGTTGTTTGGTTTAATTTTTTATCTTTAAATTAGACTCGGATTGGACAATCTTTGAAACAGAAGAAATTTAAGTAGAGCACTGTTTCTGACTTTCAATAATCAATAACTTGTTTTTTTTAAAGGTAGGTAGATAGCCGCAGTATTTTTCTACTTATATCTCCAGACATATTTTTAAGGCAGATAACATGTCATTCTGATGCCACTCTTTCTGTGCCTTTATTTACATTGGCAAACATCTGAGCCTATATAAACGACATAACCTGTTTAACCACTTCCTCTTTGCAAATTTCTGTTCTCCTAGCTTCTATGTTAAGCAAAAACAAGGTTGGTTTTTTTAGAGATAAATAATGCTAAGGGAAGTTTAAGATAGTAAAAGAGATCTCACCACTTAAGAAATTGTAGTATAAATATTAAAGTTTTCATGGTTTTAAAAAATGTTTTCAGATCCATTGGAGTCTGTAAACAGGTCCATTGCAAGGTTCCCAAATCAATGATGGGCAATATTTTGAGTGCTGATGGCTCAGGCTAATATATTTTAATGAGTGATGAAATAAATAAATAGCCTACATTTAAAAGCTTTTGCAATGTTTTTAATATTCTAATCCAATTTATAAACTGTTTAAGTGTTAATAAGCAGAATGGAAATGTCATGCTTATGAAAGCAAACTATTTGGCTTAGGCTTGGTCTGTGGAAAAATATTCCTGTTTGAAATACACATCTCTCTCTCCCTCTCCCTCTCTCTCTCTCTCTCTCCCTCCCTCCCTCCCTCCCTCCCTCACACACACACACACACACACACACACACACAAGATTTGGCCACAACCAGAAAGAAGACTTTAATATTAGAAATGCATGGCAGCAAGTTTCAATGAGTAACTTTTTTTTTCAGCTGCTAGGCACTTTGAGTCAGTTCTTAGTCAAAGCCATGGAAGAAAGTTTTAAGCATTTCATGAATCACCAACACCATTTCCTGAAATTTGTTGCTTTTCTTAGGTCTCCCTCCCTTGAAAAGAATGCAACACTCACTGTCTTTTTAGCTGGTGAATTCTTATACATACAAGAACCCAAATAATTCATTAATTTAATTCTCCACTTGCAGAAACTCCCCTTGCATATGATGTCATAGCCAGTAATACTGAAATTGAATCCACTGGATCATTTTACACAGATATGAAATGAGGCATATTACAAATAGCAAAGTAGTATCTTTATCAATGTGCTGTTTCTTCTGTGACCCCCACACTCTGGCTGATGATAAAGAGAGATTGCATTGTTTTGAGGAAAGAAACTCAGAACAATTCTGACCTTGGTTTGTAGACCAGACAGTGGGGAAGTGTTGGCACATCTGATTGACTGCATTAATTAACATGGGGTCTGTTATTCAAATTGTAATGAAACAATTGTGCTCACAAACCATGATTTTTAGCAAAGCTTGCATACAGTAAATTGTATTCCTTTATTTCAAGCCAACACTAGTTCCACAGAATATTAGGTGCTTTGGGCAAGACACTTGTGCAATATATACTGTACTAATAAGTGGGCTATCATCAGAGTTCACTGAAGTGTGATGCAGTGGCCTTGAGGCAAATTGAAGGACTAATGTAGAAAATTTACATTAGTTCTTACCTTCTCTTAATCAATTGCTTATATTAATAGAAGACTGGTAACATATTTATTTACCAAAATGCAAATCTATTTGCAAACTTCTAAATTACCAAATGTTAATTTAGAGTAAATGATTATCTACATATGCAATGGGAAACCTGTGGCCCTCTGGTGGTTTATGTATTCATTAGATGGTTATCCCACCTTTATTTTTAGTTAATTCAAGGCAACATTTATACTTCATGCTCCTGTCTCTTATTTTCCCCAAAATCACCCTGTGAGGTAGGTTGGATTGAGAGAACAAGGTTGACCCAAAGTCAGTAACCAGCAGTCATACTAGAACTCATGATCTCCTGGTTTCTAACCTTAGCCACTACACCAGGGGTGTGAAACTTACGGCCCTTGGGCCGGACGCATCACACACTGACCACGCCTACCCCCATTTTAGAAATGATACATCACGTGATGATGTGACGATGCAAGTTTGACAGCCCTGCACTACACCAAGCTGGTTCTCTGTTGCTGATGACTCCCATCATGACATAAGCTGTAATGATGTTACACATATAAAGATTTTGCACATTGCTAAGGTACTATATTGTTCAAGATTTTACTCAAATATATCTCGGGGGGTTTTTTGTTTTTGTTTTGTAAAGTGCTAGGTTTTCCTCACCATTTTTAAACAGGAAATTGTTTCATTTAGTAATATGCTCTGTGGGAAGAAAAAACAAAGGGAAAGAAAATGTTTGTGTTTAAAATCAGACTGAATTAGTTCATAAAGTATAAATTTTAATCAAAAAGATGTCAGTGACATGAAATAAGAGGCCTTGTATGATTGAAGCTGCGACATTCCCCTGCAGTGATTGCATTGATTTCCATGTTCCTCAATGACAGAAGAAAAATAGCATACCCTGACAGCACTTATTAATAGTTTGAGCAAATAATTATAATCCTGGTAGTGTAGGATGTTGAATTAATTAGGGAGAGGCAGTCATATCCTCCAGGCAATGGTCTTAGACCTGGAAAGGTAATTTGCTTATGATTAGGAGACAAGAATAAATATTAAAAAATGAGTGAAGTGGCAACATGTTACATGTTTTTTTTAATATATGCATAAGCTGGATAAATGAATGGGAGAGAAATTTACTTCTTTTCCTAAGACTGGAGCAAAATAAATATGAATAATTAGCTGAGTTAACTGTAGTGATGGAACAGAAGTACAGTGTATATAAAAAGTCTACACATCCATGTTAAAGTGCCTGGTTTGAAATTGTTTAGTGGGGAAAAATAACAAAAATGTACAATAACATGCTTTTATAAGTATTCACATCCTCTTATAAGCAAGGGTGTGGCTATGTTCAGAATTAATCAATCATATTCAAACTGATGTTCAATGGTAGTGCACACCTACCATCAATTAAAGTGACTCTGATCAAGACTATACAAAGTTCAGCTGTTGTAGTAGGATTTTTCTGACATTTACTCAGTTGCCACTTATAGTAAAAATAAAGATTTACAAAGAGCTTACAAAGCATCAAAGCGATCTATTGTTGGAATGTTATACCATGGAACCCAGTGAAGGCAGTCATCAACAAGCGGAGAAAATATGGCACAACAACTTGATATCTGTCACAAATGGATGAAAAAAATAACAAGAAAACTAGTTTGAGAGTATGTATGTTGCCAAAAGTACACTGCATAACCAGAAGTACACCATACCCACAGTGAAGCATAGTGGTTGCAATATTATGCTTTGGGACTGTTTTTCTTCAACTGGAACTGGAGCTTTAGTGAAGTGGAAGAATTATGAACTGTTCCAAATACGAGTCAATTTTAGGACAAAACCTTTAAGCTCCTGCTAAAATGCTAAAGATGAAGAGGAAATTTACCTTTCAACACAAGGGCCCAAAGCATACCGCCAAATCAACGGCTTAACCAGAAGAAGATCAGAGTTTTAGAATTAGCCCAACCAGACCCTAGGCTTGAATCCATTTTAGAATCTGTAGGTTGACCTGAAGATGACTGTGCACAGGAGGTGTCCTTGCAATCTGACAAATCTGGAACACTTTTACAAGGAAGAGGGTGAAAAGTTTTCCAAGACAAGATGTACCATGTTGATAGGCTCCTATCCCTAAAGACTGAATGCTGTCTTCAGCAAAACTGGTGTTTCAATAAAGTATCAATGTAAGGGTCTGCATCTTTACTATGTTATTGTAAGCTTTTTTACCCTGCAATATTTCAGATTGTTTTTCAATTTAATTGTACAGTTTATGTATTAAAGGTGTGGGGGGGGATTCTAAAATAATTTATTTTGGTCTGTTTTTACACTCACTTTTACAGACATATGGTTTAATTCCATCATAACACAGCCTGTGATAATATAAATTAATACTAAAGGTGAAATTATTAGATTCAAATTTTTTACTACCAGTTCTGTGGGCGTGGCTTGGTGGGCGTGGCAGGGGAAGGATACTGTAAAATCTCCAGTCAGAGGTGGTATTTGCCAGTTCTCCAAACTGCTCAAAATTTCCACTACTGGTTCTCCAGAACTGGTCAGAACCTGCTGTATACCACCTCTGGAGTTATATTAAATCAACATTAATATGCTTCAGCATCCTTGGTGCTCTCTGAGCTTGGTAGTTTTCTTGCAGATGTTTTATTACTCAAACTAGGCAACAAACACACTGATGATATTATCTATTTTGGTTCATGAAATGACTGCAAGAAAACCACCAAGCTCACAGAGCACCAAGGACCCATCACTTCAAATATCCTCCTGTATCAAAACCAATATTAAAATGACCTATCAGCTTTTAATGTTTTATTATTCGTTTGTTTTGATTTTATTTTAGTTCCACCTGACTCCAGAATGACTCTGGGTGCTCACAATATAATAAACAGAATTTAAAAAAAAGATAATTAAGAAGATAACAGTGAATGAAAACAAACAAAGAAAAGAACAAGATGGCAAATCTGGCTTGGAAGGACATTTAGGGAGGGACTTCCTGCGCTTTACCCAAAATCCTGGGGCAGCTGTGTCCACCATTCAGTGATATTTGACCTTTGATCACTGGGGCAGCAGTCAGGTCTTCATGGCCCTCTGCAATATCAGTAGGATGCGGATCACAAAGATCTCAAGGGGGAACCTCATTCCAAAAGGCCAACGCCACAACAGAGAAGCTCTACCTGATAGAGGACACTGTTTAATTGAAATAATCCAGAGCATATTGATTCTGTCATATTGGCCAGGCAGACATCACGGGAAATAATCAGCTTATGCATAAAGGGCTTTGTAAGTTATAACCAACAACTCAAATCAAAGCCATGAGCAAACCAGTAACCAGTGCAGCTCATGGACATAGTGAGGCTTGTTCCACTGCATTCCACTGGAATAGTTGAAATTTCCAAGTGGTCTTCAAGGACAAGCCCATGTAGACTTCTTAGTGGGTTCATATTGGAGTACATCTGAACTTGCTTCTTGATGTTGTTTAAACGTTTAGATTTGTCAAGTTATTTTCAAGGAAATCATTTCTTGTGTGATAAATTTTAAGCCACTTCATAAGGCCAAATTTTGGCAATATTGTATTATGAGCACTTTTTAAGGGAAATTTATCAAAATGCAGAAGTTAGCTGTAAGTGCTTGCTTAAAAAGAAATATGTTACACACAAACGCACAAAACCAGACACTTTCTCTGAAAACAGCTATTCTGCTTTTCTTTCTTCAAGTTGTATGAATCCTTGCCTTGTGTGGTATCTGGATGATGGCTGTGCCCAGCTGGTTTTGCCTCTCCTGGCAGTGAGCAGATAACAAGATGACTCAGAAAAAAAGGGGGAAGGAGTAGAAACCAGTTCAAGTAAATATCACTCTGTTTTTATCAGCAAGCCCTTGTGAAACACCATTACACAACATGGTAACATGGCATTTGATTCCATTTTGATCTGTTTAGAAGAAAAGTTGTTAAGAGTTGGTGATGGCACTTTGACTTGGAGCTGTTGATACCTATATAAATCTTTGTATCTCTTCCCACTTTACATAGTGCTGCATGTAAGGATAGGAAAAACATAAATTACTGAATTATAAAACATTAAAATTAGAATTGGCTATTTTATTTATTTATTTATTTATTTGTCAATCACTTACAAGATAATAGGTATAAACATAGTTATGAATACATGAAATGGATACATATAAGAAAAATAAAAAGAAACAATAGGACAGGGATGGTAGGCACGTTGGTGCGCTTATGCACGCACCCTACAGACCTCTTAGGAAAGGGGTGAGATCAATAGTAGACAGTCTAAGGTTAAAGTTTTTGGGGTTTGGGGAAAAACCACAGAGTCAGGTAGAGTATTCCAGACATTGACCACTCTGTTGCTGAAGTCGTATTTCCTGCAATCAAGTTTGGTGCGATTTACCTTGAGTTTGTATCTATTTTGTGCTCTTGTATTGTTATGGTTGAAGCTGAAGTATTCATTGACAGGTAGGACATTGCAATGTATGATTTTATATACTATACTTAGATCGGACCGAAGGCAGCATAGTTCTAGTTTTTCTAGGTCTAGAATTTCAAGTCTGGTAGCTAAAGGTATTCTGCAATGAGTAGAGGAGTGGAGAACTCTTCTTGTGAAATATTTCTGGACTTTCTCAACTATGTTAATATCAGATATGTAATGCGGGTTCCAGACTGATGAGCGGTATTCAAGTATTGGTCTAGCAAATGTTTTGTATGCTCTAGTTAGTAGTGTGATATTACCAGAGAAAAAGCTACATAGGATTAGGTTAACAACTCTTAATGCCTTTTTGGCTATGTAGTTACAGTGGGCTCTAGCACTTAGATTATTAGAGATGAGTACTCCAAGGTCCTTGACAGAGTTTGGATCATCAACCAGGTCTTGACTATTCAGCTTGTATTTTATTTTCTGATTTTTTTTGCCAATATGCAAGACAGAGCATTTCTTTGTTGAGATTTGAAGTTGCCATTTGTTTGACCGTTCTGATACATAGTCGAGGTCTTTTTGAAGGGTAGTAGTATTTCTGTGGTGGTGAATAGCTTTACATCATCAGCGAAGAGAACACAGTTGCTGTTAATATGATCACAGAGGTCATTTATGTAGAGTATGAAGAGAGTAGATCCTAGAACACTGCCTTGGGCAACACCACTGTTGACAGGTACAGAATTTATTGTTTTATTATTTATTATTTTATTAGACTTGTATGCCGCCCTTCACCCTAAGGACTCAGGGCGGCGAACATATAAAAAGAGGAATAATTGCAATAAAACAATATTAAACAGAACAAGTCTAAAATTGCTAAAAACATTAAAAAACAATTAAAATTACAATAAAAACAATACAATTAAAACTACCCACCCCCGGGTCAATCCAGGCCGGCCTGCTGAAACAACCAAGTCTTCAGGTCTCGACGAAAGGAGCGGAGATCAGGGCCAAACGAAGATCCACAGGGAGCTGATTCCATAGGGCGGGCGCCCCCACAGAAAAGGCCCTAGCCCTGGAAACTGCCAGCCGACAATGCCTAACCGACGGTACTCCCAGGAGGCCCCTCCTGTGGGAGCGCACGGGGCGATCGGAATGTGATGCTGGCAGGAGGCGTTCCCGCAAGTACCCTGGACCCAAGCCATTTAGGGCTTTATAAGTTGTTACTAGCACCTTGAAGGAGACCCGGAAGGCAACCAGCAACCAATGCAAGTCATGCAGGAGGGGTGTAACATGGGAGTATCGGGATACCCCCATCACTGCCCGCACGGCTGCATTCTGCACCAGCTGCAACCTCCGAGTAATTCGCAAGGGTAGCGATAGGATGCTCCCAATTTTGACCATTTGTTGTCTGTTTGACAGGTATGCTTCTATCCAGTTATGCAGGTGTCCTGAGATATCATAAGATTTTAGTTTTAGGAGTAGTTTGTCATGTCATCAAATGCAATGATCTTCTTAGATGTTCCTATAGACCACGGGTGTCAAGCTCATAGTGTCATGTTGCCATCATGTGATGTTTCATGACGTTTTTCCAATTCACGGAGCCGGGGTGGGCATGAAGCATCCGGCCCACGGGCCACCAGTTTGACAACCCTGCTATAGATAGTGACATATTGCATGGGTAATCCTCAGAAAAAGAATACAAATAATCCTTGCATTACAATCACTCATTTAGTGACCATTCAAAGTTACAATGGCACTGAAAAAGGTGACATGACAGTTTTTCACACTTATGACCATTGCAGCATCCCCATGGTCATGTGATCAAAATTTGGATACTTGGCAACTAGTCCATATTTATAATGATTGCAGTGTCCCAGGCAGTGGTGGGATTCAAATTTTTTTACTACTGGTTCTGTGGGCGTGGCTTGGTGGGTGGCCGGGAAAGGATACTGTAAAATCTGCAGTCAGAAGTGGTATTTGCCGGTTCTCCAAACTACTCAAAATTTCCTCTACTGGTTTTCCAGAACTGGTCAGAACCTGCTGAATGCCACCTCTGGTCCCAGGGTTGAATGATCACCATTTGTGACCTTCTGACAAGCAAAATCAAAGGGAAACCAGATTCACTTAATGACTGTGTTACAAATTTAACTCCTGTGATTTACTTAACAACTGTGGCAAGAAAGGTTGTTAATGACTGTCTTACTTAATATAGACATTTTGGGTTTAATTGTGATCATAAGTCAAGGACTAGCTGTAGTACATAGTTTCTTACTTATGTAGTATTCACAACATTTTCTTACTTATTTTAAATTTAATAAAACATTTATATTTATCATAAAGCTGTTTGACTGATTCTGACATTTTGGAACTCTGTTAATGTTTGGGGTAAGAATTGGGAGTCCCAGATTCAAGAAGCAGGGCATGTTTAGTAACTTTGCCTTAATCATTCATACTTATCCTAATACACCTTACAAGATTGTCACAATAATTGCAAAATCACACACACACATATGCTGCTCTGATCTTTCAGGGAAAAGATGATATATAAATATAATAATACAGTTACTCATGACCTGGTAATCTCAAGGTTTGACTTCTACAATGCACTGTACACGAAACTGCCTTTGAAAATCACTTAGAAGCTTCAGGTGGTCCAGCAATGTGGGCAGTAATGGACATGCCTCAGTATATCCAGGTGACATGTCTGCTCCATGAATTTCCTCAGTGGCCAGTTTGCTTCCAGTTATAATTCAAGATGCTGGCTTTCTGCCAAGCCCATATATTTTGGTAGAAATTGGACAGCTTGAGTCCCTTCTATTAATCAATCTCATCTATCTGGTCCCAGGAAGTGTGTCTTTTTTGTTTTAATATCTGTCCTTTGGGAAAAGATCCCTCCTAAAAATCTATGTGGCTCCCATCCTGGTGATGTTCCTTAAAGTCTCAAGCACTGGATGTTCTCCCAGGCCTTGAAGTGACATTGATGGAGTTCCTTGAATGTATTTGTCATTATTGTTTTATGTTTGTATATCACAATTATAATGCAATTTGCTATTACAAATCATCTTGGTTTTGGTTTGTTATGGGTTTTTATTTTACTATTTGTCAACTGCCCAGTGTCACTTGAAGTTGTGAAGTGTCCAAATTGAAATAAATACTGATTTACCAAAGTGCGCATGTAATTTTTTAAAAAAATAACTGAAAATAACTTATTAAAGAAAATACATTTATTTTGTATTGTCCTGTCATACAGTGGGAGTACAAGATCAGAGGTGCCTCTGACAGCCACTAGGACTGTAGGAAGTCAAAAAAATCCCAGAAGAAAAGGGTAATCCACTGGTGTACTGGTACCAAGAAGACATTGTGGGCATGTACGTGAAGACATCAAGAGTTGATCATGAGTTAGATTACACTTTACGTAGTAATAAACTGGATTTCTATAACCTGGAATTTGCATCTTCTCCATCAGCTGATTCCACCATTCTATTAATTATATGGAACCATGAGAAGTTTCAGAATGAGAAACTAGCAAATATGGAATGTGACATTTTATGATTTAAGGATTAAGTGCCAATTTCTAGTTCTAAGAAAGAATCCCATTCATCAGTTTTCAGAAGTGATTGTCTTTACCAAGTCTCCTTTCCTCAGCTGAAAAATTAGACTACCATTTTGCTTTTGCTCATTCAGCATAATCCCAATTATTATGCAAAATCTGCTAGAACTATAAGTAAGGTGGGGAAATCACCTTTTCTTGGTAGCTTTGCCAGTTCAGGAATAACCTCTCTGATTAATCAGAGCAAAACAAGTTCATTAACCAGAAATCCTTGCTGGATTGATAAGATTCAATAAATTAATAGATAGCTTGGAAATAGAAAAACAACAGGTGAAATGCTTTGGCTCTCTGGCTGGCTTGAATGATTAAAGCTGAAGCTTGAAGGGAACACTGTGTTCTCAGCTATCTGAGCTTTTGAGGCTCTGGATCCAGAGCTAGCTAATCATAACTGAATAAAAATAAAGGCAGGATTAAAATCGAATGAATGAGGGTAGCCTTCATATTCCTTCCTTTCCTTTCCATGGCTTTTGCTCTTACTGAAGTGCTATATTCTTGAAAGAGAATATAGCGAAATGATGTCAGTCTTGTTAAGAAAACCCTGTAGAAGCTATTCTCAATTTTCAATTCCTTAGAGCAGTGGTCTCCAACCTTGGCAACTTTAAGACCTGTGGACTTCGACTCCCAGAATTCCACAAGTCTTAAAGTTGCCAAGGTTGGAGACCCCTGCCTTACAGGACAGTTGTTGCAAAATGACAAGGCTGTTGCTTGAAGACCATTTTTTGACACTAAGAAGAAATTCATAGTAATAGAAGCATTCCACTTAGGAGGATGACATCTCACATTGCTGCACTGGGTTTATATCTTGCTTTTGCTTTAGGAATTCAAGGTGCACAAAGAGTGTTTCTTTCTTCCACAGTAATACCCCAGTAACTCAAGTTGGTCTGAGAGAGAGTAACTAGCCCAGGAAGCTTTTAGGAGTGAAGGTGTACTTGAATGTAACTCTTCTCATGTTCCATCTACTTCTAATATTCTTACCACTATATGGTATTATTTCTCATTTGCTCAATTACCACACATGTTGGTAAGCCATGTGTTTTCTTAATAGAAATGTATGAGAAGTATACCCGGTATGACACAGCATCCTGCTACAGCCCTTATCTGATGACACCATTTTAATTAGGTAAGACAGCTGTATATAATTATCAACTGTAAGGACAAGCTGTATCATTGCCTTGGCAGGCAGGGAGAAATAGGCAACTGAAAACAACAGAGCAAAGTTGCTTTTTGCCAACAAGCTAGAAAAAGTCAGGAGGAAAGATCGGGCGATATAAGTAGTGTTTCTGAGGAACTCCAAACTTTTCCTTTCTTTCTCCTTTAAAACACAGAAGATCACAATTCTGCTGTAATCATCACTGACAGTTTGGGTTCCTTAAAAAAGCAGGCCAAGTGAACATCTGTCCAGTTGAATATTGTACAGGCCATTTCAGACTGTACCTAGATGGATGTTACCATGCTTATAACTGCCTACTTTCCCTTTACTTAAAAAGAATTTTTAACAAATAATGAAACAATCATTGTAATAGCGGTTTTTTAGCCAAAAATGCTACTTCTCTTATTTGGATATTTGATATTATCATTATCATTATCATTATCATTATTTATTGGACTTGTATGCCGCCCCCTCTCTGAAAGGACTCGGGGCAGCTCACAACTAAAAACAAACAATAAATTATTTAAAATACTATTAAATACTACAAGCCCAATTAATATAAAATCCCCATACTATTATAAATTTAGAAATTTAAAAATTTAAAACCACGCCCCCCCCCAAGAGGTCAGCCCAGCCCGGCCTGCTCAAGTAGCCAGGTTTTCAAATCGTGACAGAAGGTGCGAAGGTCAGGGGCCAAGCGTAGCCCCAGGGGCAATTGGTTCCATAAGGCGGGAACTGCCACAGAGTAGGCCCTTCACCAGGGTACCACCAGCCGGCACTGGCTCGCAGACGGCACCCCGAGGAGCCCCTGCCTGTGTGCTCGTACAGGGAGGTTGGCACTCGATGCCGGCAGGAGACGCTCCGGTAAATATCCCAGACCCATGCCTTGCAGGGCTTTGAATGTTAACACCAGAACCTTGAATCTCACCCAGAGGGCAACCGGTAGCCAATGCAAGTCGCGCAGGAGGGGTGTAACATGGGAGTACCGGGAAGCTCCCATCACAACCTGTGCGGCCACATTCTGCACCAGCTGAAGCCTCCGGATGCTATGCAAGGGCAGTCCTAAATAGAGAGCATTGCAGTAGTCGAGTCGGGAGGTAACAAGTGCATGAGTGACCGTGTGCAGGGCATCTCGGTCCAGATATGGGCGTAACTAGTGAACCAGCCGGACCTGGGCAAAGCCTCCCCTGTCCACGGCTCCCACCTGCTCCTCCAACCTGAGCCATGAGTCCAGGAGGACCCCCTGTCCATGGGGGGCAACACCTCTCCCTCCATGACCAAAGGTGGAATCTCTTGACTGGACCGAGATGTCGGTATGCACATCCACTCAGTCTTGGCCGGGTTGAGCTGAAGCATGTTCCTGTCCATCCAGATCTGTACTGCATTCAGACAACGAGATATCATGGAGAGGGCATCACTGATGTGGTTTGGGGTGGAGATATACAACTGGGTATCATCAGCATACTGATGATACCTCACCCCAAAACCATGGATGATCCCACCCAACTGCTTCATATAGATGTTGAATAAGAGGGGCGAGAGGACCAACCCCTGGGGGACCCCACAAGTGAGAGCCCTCGGAGTCGACCTCTGCCCCCCATCAACACCGATTGCAAGCACTCCGAGAGGTAGGAGGAGAACCACTGCAAAACAGTGCCCCCCAATCTCCGCCCCCCGAGGCGTCGCAACAGGATACCATGGTCGATGGTATCGAAAGCCGCTGAGAGATCTAACAGGACCAGGACAGAGGAGAACCCCCTGTCCCGCGCCCTCCAGAGATCATGTCATTCATTTCCAAATGTACCAGAAGTTCACTTAATGGTGTATATATTTTATAATTGGATGGTAACTGTCACACTAATTGCTATTTGAAGTTGTATTCCTGATAAAAATTCTAGAGCTTCTACTGAGAAAATAATGGGGAAGGAATTTAAAGGTAAGCACCAATCTTCAAAAACCATGCCATATAAAAGGGGAATGCTTGCATACATGGCATTGTTCTTCAAACACTACAATCTTCAACAAAGCCTGCAAATACATGTGTTTTTTTCTTGGTGGCTCAGGCTGTTAAATGCCTGCATTTAAGTTCCAGCTGCCTACAATTACTGTAGGCTCGAATCCCACCAGGCTCAAGGTTGACTCAGCCTTCCATCCTCTTGGGGTAGGTAAATTGAGGACCCAAGATTGTTGGGGGCAATAAGGTGACTTTGTAAAAATGCCGCTTAGTAATAAGCAGGCATATACAATGGAATGAAGGCTATTGCTGAGCACACTGGGTTGTATCCCAAAAATTGTAAGCCGCCCTGAGTCTTCGGAGAAGGGCGGCATATAAATCTAATTAAAAATAAAATAAATAAAATAAATACATTTCAATGTCCTGAGTTTATTCATCATCATCACCCCATCTCTGTCAAAGTCCAACTTTTAGTAATTCTTCCTGGTCTATAATTTCATGATTACAGTAATAAAAAAATAAACATATAATCTATGAATTTTATCCAGATGCAGATCTGATATTTCTCTTATTTGGGGACTTAGTAAATGTCAGTTCAAGTGCACAGAAATAGACTGTACAGTCCTTGGACTGCTGTATTTAAGACTGAATAAATAATTGTGTTAGCTACAAGAAAGATTTGAAAAGAAATGTAATTTCACAGAGGAAATTGTATATGGATGGTATCTTTAGTGTGACTACATCTGAGGTTGAAAATGTTTCTTCCAAGTGATTCATTGATCTTGTGTATTCATTTGATCCAGTTGTGGCTTTCTCTGCCTTATGTTGGATCTCAAAAGCTGTATTCATATAAGATATCTAACCATGATTCAATTAGCTATGGTCTACACACTTAACCCAGTTCTTTGTATGCATGAGACATTGAATCATAGACTAGCCAGGCAGCCTGGATGTGTTAAACATGTTGTACTAAAACTGGCTGACTTGAGTGTGTTGCCTAAATGCAGCCATACATTTAAGTCAGTATGACATTTAACTCTGAGAGTTAGTAGGTCAAATCAATTTTCATTTACAAGGGATTGCTGATACCTAATACAATGCAATATTAAAAGAGTAGGCAGCACATACATTTTAATAAATATTTTTTTTAAATAAATGTTCAGCCTAAGTTTGATATGTGCACTTTAAAGCAAATGCCATTTGTAGTTTAACAGCAAAATATGCTTAATAAAACCATAGTCTAAAGTGCTGTTAATACTCAGCTAAAATGTTCCCAGGAAAAAAAGGTTTTCTTTAATTTATTCTTAAAGGCATGGAAAGCAATCTGTCCACATCCAAACACTTGAATTTGTTTCATGCCCAATAATTCTATTAAACTCTAGTAAATGGATTTTGCAGCTGAAGGTCAATCTGGATGTTGCCATTCACCTACAGTACATCATTTTTTGAGTCTGCATAGATAGTTGAACGTAACATGCATACTGATGGCAGAAAGATCACATTTTGAACAGACTATAATTTTGGGAAATTTAAAACAAGCTTGAAACTGCTTGTCATTCTGAAAGAGTTTCTATCTGATCATCAATAAAAGTGTGATCAATTTTTTTCTAAATCTGTGTTCAGTGCTAGAACTGATTAGAGCTGCAATCTAAAAAAGTACTTTCTGTAGGCCAAAATACAATAACAAGTGGTAGCACCCTTTGCTTGTATTCTATATTCCTTGGTTTATTGTAGCAGCTCTGCTTCACTATTGCACTATATTAAACATTGAGATTGTCTGACCATTTCCGCCTTATCCAGTTATAATAGAAACATATTACCTGTGCATTAAAGGGAAAACACCAGGGGTGGGATGCTACCGGTTCTGCCCGGATCTATAGAAGCAGTAGCTCTGAAGAGCAGCAGACACAGAACTGGTTCTGTGGCTGCTGCTGTTACCTGACCTTTATTTCCTGCTTTTTCAACCTCAGCTGCTTTGCGTGGCACAGCTGAGGTTGAAAAACCAGTAAAAAACGTGGTTTTTGAAGCGCTGTGCATCTGTGCGCAGTGCTTATCAGCAGTCCGGGCGGCACAGCTTTAGGTGTATTATCACTGCATGCAAAATGTAATCACCAAACTGGTACTAACACCGGTTGAATCCTGTTAAGTTTGCATGAAGAGTCAGACGCGAGGAGTTCCAGCAAAAGACTTTATTAGTGACTACAGCTCGAATGGACCCGTCCCGGCTTGGCTACGGCTGCTTCTTATAGCCTGCAGCCATAGCTGCCAGCCAATGGGAGTGCAGGGTTTCTTCCCGCACTATTCAAACCAATACCATTTGACATTTTACAAGAACAGTTCAAATAAACCAATAACATTCAAACCTACATACATAACACCCCTCCCCACTAGGTTCAGTCCATACCAAACCCCAACCTATCTAATGTATTCCCTTAAATAGGTGGGGCTCTTACGTGTCGTTGAGACCTTCGTGGTTCAGAAGTTTTAACATTCTCACCCAGTGAGAGGGAAATGTGTCTGCTGACATTTCCCTGTTGGGACTTCCTGTGAAAGGAGACCCTGTTAGACTGTTAGAATCTGGTCTCTCCTCCCAACCCATCTCCATTCCAATATCAGCACCCAAGTTAGGTGGTGGTGTGCAATCTTCCACTTCTAGGATGAATCTTGGCATTGTGACAGGGTTCGGGATGGTTCCTGTTGCAATGGCTCTACTTCTAAGGATGGATCTTGGCATTGTGACAGGGTTGGATGGTTCCTGTCGCAATGGCTCGTTACACATGGGGTTGATTCCTATTTGCTGATTTTCCTCCTGTTCCCCCTTCCCCTAGAAGAAACATCAGGTGAGGGACCTAGAGGAGACAGGGGCGATGTTGTTGGGGAACCTGGATCTAAGTTGGTCAATGTGCCTGCTCCAGAGGAGGCCATCCTCTGTTTGTACCCTGTAAGAACGAGGGCCCGTGATGTGAGTTATTTCAGCAGGAATCCACAAAGGGTCACCTATAAGGTTCCTAGCATAGACAGAATCTCCACACTAAAAGAACGAACTTTGGAAGTGGAATCCAGTGGTGCGTTGGTGCGTAAGTGGGATGAAGGCGGTCAAGGGAAGACCTAAGTTTCCTGCCCATCAACAACTCTGCTGGGGACAAGTTAGTTGATGGGCTAGGAGTGATGTGTTGAACACTAAGAAGCTTTTCAAGCTTCTCAGTGATGTCCCCAGGACCCAGCTGCTGAAGCTTCTCTTTGGTAAAGCGTACCATGCGTTCAGCCCGCCGTTGGCGAAGGGTGCCCAGGGGCAGTGAGGGCATGTCTGATGCCCTGTTGGCTAGAAAGGATTCAAAAATGTTAGATGTGAATTGAGGGCCATTGTCAGAGACAAGGATATCTGGTAACCCATGGGTTACAAACAATTTTCTGAGCTGCTTGATAACAGCCTCAGTAGTAGTGGATGTCATTGGAATTACCTCTAGCCATTTGGAGTATGCATCTACTATCACTAGAAAAGTGTGCCCTCTTGTAGGGCCTGCAAAATCAATGTGGATTCTAGACCATGGGCCCCTAGGACATTCCCATTCCTGTGTGGGGCGTGAGGTGGGGCAGGTCTGACTACCTGGCAATTGGGACAAGAGGCTACCCAGTTTTCAACCATTTTGTCAATACCTGGCCACCATACATAACTCCTGGCCAAACCTTTCATCCTGACAATCCCAGGATGACCCTCATGTAACATTTCCAAAACCTCCCTTTGCAGTTTTGCAGGAATAACCACCCTGTTACCCCACAAAATACATCCTCTTAATACAGATAATTCAGTTTGCCTGGACTTAAAAGGTTGGGCAAGGTGAGGTAGATCTTGAAAAGGCCAACCTTTCTTAATCCAGCCCATAACAGGTGCCAACACAGCATCTTTGGCAGTTTCTTTGGCAATTTCAGCAGCATGGACTGGAAGCTTAGCAACGGTCTCCAGGAAAAAGGTGTGAGTTTCAAGTTCAAAGTCCTCCTTGTGGCAAGGTAGTGGGCAACGACTCAGTGCATCAGCATGTCCAATGTCCTTGCCAGGCCTGTGAATCAGTTTGTAGGAATAGGCTGCAAGAAATTCAGTCCACCTCAGCATTCTTGGTGACAGGATATTAGGTGTAGGTTTGTCTCCTGCCACAATGCCTAGTAAAGGTTTGTGATCTGTAACAATGGTGAATGACCTGCCATACAGATATTCATGAAATTTCTTAACAGCTGCAACAACTGCTAAAGCCTCCTTGTCCAATTGGCTATAATTCCTCTCTGCTTTGGACAGCGTGCAGAGTAAAATGCAATTGGGGCTTCCGTCCATTGGGAAGCCTGTGACTCAAACCCCCCACTCCAAAAGGGGATGCATCACAAGTCAGAACAACAGGTAAATTCTCAGAGAATTGTATCAACACAGCATCAGACGTGATTAGTCTCTTAATACTGTTAAATGCTGACTGTTCCTTCCGCCCCAGATCCAAACAGCATTCTTATCAAGTAGGCGATGTAAGGGCTCAGCAATAGATGCTTTGTGAGGTAGAAACATGTGGTAAAAGTTAATAAGGCCAAGGAAGGCCTGCAAATCTGCCTTGCATCGAGGTTTAGGGGCTTCATTGATTGCTTTAACCTTGGCATCAGTAGGATGGATGCCATGCTTGTCAATCATATACCCCAGGAACTCAACTCTGTCTGTTTTGAGTGTACATTTGTCTTCCTTGACTTTTAAACCCGCTTTTCTGAATCTGGTAAGGACTTCTCTGAGTCTTTCTTGAAGCTGAGTGTCATTTTCAGCAGAGATTAAACATCATCAAAATAAGGCACTACCCCTGGCAGTCCTTGCAACATTCTTTCCATAAGGCTCTGAAAAATGCCAGGTGCCACGCTTACTCCAAATTGTAGTCTTTTACATTTGAAGGCACCTCTATGGGTCACAATTGTTTGTGCCTCTGCAGTGGCATCATCAACTGTTAATTGTTGATATGCCTGAGCCAAATCCAGTTTAGCAAATACTGTACCCCTGCCAAGGGAATGGAGCAGATGATGCACAACTGGCACAGGATATCGCTCTGTTGCAGCGCATGGTTAAGTGTCCCCTTGTAGTCACCACAGATTCTCACTGACCCATCAGACTTGACTGGTGTGACTATGGGTGTTTCCCATCTGGAGTGGTCAGTAGGCTCTAAAACCCCTTGAGCAATGAGTTTATCTAATTGTGCATCAATTTTTCCTTTAAAGCAAATGGGACCCTCCTGGGCTTTAAACGAATTGGGGGCACCTTGGGGTCTAGGCTGAAAGCAATAGGGGTCCCCATATACTTGCCCAGTCCTTCGCTGAAGACCTCTGGAAACTCAGACTTCAAGGACTCTTCCCAGTCAGAACTGCTCACGTGATGGATGCCAGTCACCTCGATGCCAAGTGGCTTGAACCACTCAAGTCCCAGCAAACTTGGGCGATCCTTGTCCACGATGGTCAGGGGCAAACGTTTGGTGTGGCCTTTAAACTGCACGTTGAAATCTCTCACTCCAACTACTGGAATCTTGTTCCTTGGTAGTCTTTGAGAGTCAGTGCTTGCTTCTGGAAATGCTTTTCTGAATTTTGGGAAAAAGTCTGTGGATAGTGTCCCATGACACCATAGATAAATAAGAGCCTGAGTCCACTTCCATTTGGCAAGGTCTTCCTTCAATAAGCACCTTCACATGTACTTTTCTGCTTTTTAAGGGTGAAGAATGACCAATAGTGATTGTTTGGTGCATTTCATTCTTGCCATTTGCTTCTAAATTTGCCCCATTTTTCAAGGAAATTGTTGGGCTTAAAGTCTCTATCAGGGAATTTCTTCCTAGCTGGTGGAGTTCTGGATGATTTGCAGATTCTGGCTATGTGACCCCGTTTCTCACAATGTAGGCAAATGGAGTCAAAGAATTTGCAATCAGTGGGGTGCCCCCCACAGCCTCTGCAATAGAACCCTTGCCTGTTCTTCCCAGAGTCTTTTCTTTTCTTCTCCATTCTGAGTTTAAAAATCCCCTCCTCTGCCTCACTGCCATCAGAATCAGAGTCTATTTGTTACAATGAGTAGATGTGGATTTATCCCCATCAGAATGGCTTGAGGCCTGGCTTGAGGCCTTGTTAATCTTTTCATGGCGCTGCTGAGGACTTGGTGGCTTCGCTGAAACAGCTTCTTCAATGGCCTCTTTAAGCGTGATCTTAGGTTTCATTAATAGTTTGCTTTGTAAAACCTTATCTTTAAGGCCTAAAACAAACCGATCACGCATGGCCTCTTCTAAGTTGGTAAAGTCACAAGCACCCCAATGTCCCTTAAACTTGCCACGAAGTCATTAACATTCTCGCTATCTCCTTGATCCCGACGGTAAAATTCGTGTCTCTTAATGAGGCGCGATACTTGTGGGCGTAATGGGCTCTCAAAAGTTTTTCTAAATCGGGCCATTCCATTACCTTCAGCTCTGCTGCTCCGCCAACCGCCATTTTGAAGACTGCGGACGCAGTGCGTGAGAAAGACCGCCCTCTTCCGTCCTCGGGGATGCCGGCGAGATCGTTCTCCAGGAACATGTGAACGATCCGCATACGATTCCCAGTCTTCCGTCGCCGGATCGAGCGGTGCTGGGGGGGCGTTCAGCGCAGCCATCTCGCTCAGTTGCTTGTTCGTCACGTCGTCTTCTCTTCAGGGAAATCCCACCTTCGTCGCCAGTGTTAAGTTTGTATGAAGAGTCAGACGCGAGGAGTTCCAGCAAAAGACTTTATTAGTGACTACAGCTCGAATGGACCCGTCCCGGCTTGGCTACGGCTGCTTCTTATAGCCTGCAGCCATAGCTGCCAGCCAATGGGAGTGCAGGGTTTCTTCCCGCACTATTCAAACCAATACCATTTGACATTTTACAAGAACAGTTCAAATAAACCAATAACATTCAAACCTACATACATAACAAATCCCACCCCTGGAAAACACGCATGAGAGTGAAGCACACTTCTGAGATTCACTATTCAATAGGAAAGCCTTTTAACTGAGCATCAGTTTTGATTAGCACTTGAATTTTGAACACACCACGAAGGTAGTTATATTGTCCTTCAGTGGATTCATCCAGATTAGATAGATCAAGGCAGGACATCCCAAGATATCTTTATGGCCTGAAGCAAAAAGCAAAAGCATATTTCCTGTCTCCATATGACCAGAGTACAAGTTAATTTTTTTTAAAAAAATATTGCTAATGAAATAGCAGCATCCTAGATGCCATTTTGAGGGATGTGTAGGATGTATATTTTTCTTCTCCAGCAGAAATAATTCAGATGGGACAGTTCCTGGTATCTTCTAGCACTTGAGCCTGAGGTAGTTGCTTTACTCTGTCAAAAGTTGACAGTATTGAACATGGGATAGTGTTTCAAGGATCCCTTCTTACTTATTTTCTTTATTAGATGTATATCCTGCTTTTATTATGCATAACTCAAAGCAGTGTATATAATGTTCCCTGCTCCTGTTTTCCCCACAGCAATACACTTTTGAGATGAATTAAACAGAGAGTATGATTGATGAAAGACACCAGACAGCTTTCAGGCCAAGGGAGGACTAGAATTCACTGTCTCCAGGTTTTCAGTCCAGCATCTTAACCAATCACCAAGCCAACTCTCTCTATAATTCTTGAGAACTAAAAGATTGTAGGAAAACAACCACTAGTTCTCTTAAGACAACAACTCTTTCCAGTTACGACCATGATTCAACGAGACAAGGACAACTGGTGGCCAATAATCCTTTTGATTACAAGAGGACCTGGAACAGAGAGGGATGAATGGGAGTTTCCTAAAATCTCAATTGTTCTTCTACATCTATCTACACATAATCTTTCCATTAATATTATTCAATTTTTAAAGAATATTGAATTTCACAATGTTTTATATCTCTCCTGCCTAGCTGCCTAGTTGAACCTGGAAGGATGGGAGCAAGGATTGCTTGGTTCAAGTTGTAGATCATTTTGAAATCATAATGTTGCCCTGACAGTGTAAGTCCCAATATGATTCCAATTTTCAAGAGTGTTTGTGTTACATTATTTTTAGTGACCTGATCTTAAAGTCAAATGGGTTCTTATTTAAACATGTCTAAAAGCTTTCACAGAATATATCATTATTCAACAGGGTTATTAAACTTTTAATCTGAATATTTTGTTCTTCCTGTTTAGATGTAAATGTCTCACTTAACACCAGAACTTTTGGTGTTCAATTGTGGTCATAAGTCAAAGACTGCCTTTATTTGGAAGCCATAGAATGGCTGTGATATTATTTTGGCTTCAAATACTTGTAGATCTCCAAGTATGTAATTACCTCCCAGTGCAAAAAAAATGTATGGCAGCAATAATAATAATAGGCAGCTACACTTTTTCTGACCTGTCTATATAAATCTCATAATTAAATTAAATTAAATTATATCAAATCTTTCACCATTCAAATTTATTCATTTTATTCATCTTTATTATTCATCTTACTGTGGGGTTCATTTGTTTTTTGCAATTTTTGCTGATAAGGGAAGGTTCCAGTCCTTTGAGTATATTTTGCTCATGTTTTCCAGCTTTTTAATATTCTTCCTGAGGTGTGATTAAAAGAACTCTATACACTATTTCTGATATGGTCCCGCTATAAAGATCCTAAACAAAGAACTCAACTTTTAAAAAATAGCAGCATATAGTTGTCTTTTATCAGCTACAGTCCTAAGTCCCCTTTTCTGTTGGTTGATATTAGTTAATATAATGATATGATAATGTTATACATCATTGTGTACGCAAAATTTCTCTCTCTCTGTTTGCGTGCATATGTGTGTTTGTGGGTGTGTGGTTATGAGCATGAGTATTGTTCTGAGATGAAGTAAGTATGAAATTGAGGCTTGCTTGACTGTGATGTAACTGTCCTTGCAAACTTTTTGGCCTTCCTGAATGACATTGAATCTTGACAGCTGGTATTTGCTGCCTTTCAACATGTGAAATGCCATCATGGTTAGCAATTATTCACTCCGTTTCTTTGCAGCATACAAATGTCATTTTCTCTTGTTTTTCCTTTTTCTTTGTAGCTTGCTCAAAATATTTTTACTTTTTACTTTTACTTTTTACATCTTCAGTTGTTGACACTTACTAGGCATGAGAGAATTATATTGTGCCCACTTTTCTATCCCAAGTTTTAAAATGAACACCTTTCACTGTGATGTTTGCTTTTTCTGATGTCAACAGGTTACGTTACATTAGTGAAGGCCAAGGATAAAATGAAACCGAGGAAACTTTAAGTCATTTGGTCAAATTCAGCATTCTGCAATAATCCCATAATAATTATTGGTACCTCTGATCAGAAATGTCACCATATTTAGAAAGACATATGATCTATGGCAGGGGTGTCAAACTTGCATTGTCACGGTGGTGTCACATGACATATCAGGACTTTCCCCCTGTCCCCTTTGCTAAGCTGGGCGGGGGTGGGACCAGCACATGACACATCCGGCCCGCGGGCTGTGAGTTTGACACCCCTGAACTACGGAAACAAAACAACTTCTACAAGATTTAAAAAAAAAGACAACACAGTGTCTTAAGCCCAGAGTTAGGGTCCTTTTTTCAACTTGCAAGAACTGTATTTTGTATCACCAATAAAGAGAGGGGACTCCAATAATGAAGCTAATTCTTGCACTGTGATGAGGTCATTTTTGTCACTGAAGGAAGCTGTTTCAGGAATCAGAGATGGCTTGCCGTTTAGATGGAATGTGACCTGAGCAGCTTTTTCTTTGACAGGACTTCTGCTTTGTCCAATAAAATGATGGAGAGTTTACTTGTTTTAGGAATAACTCCCTCGTATTGAAAAGGTCCTGTTTCAGAATCTGCTACTTTTGTAAACTCTGAAACAGCTACGAAGTAAGCAATGGGATTTAGAAAGTTATCTTTGCCTTGCCCATTGCATAACAGAAGGCATCTAGTTCCTCTTCAGCTGAGTAAAATAAAAAGAAGTGATGCAGTATTTCCAAATTAAAATGAATAGCTACAGTTTGATCTTCCTTGCCTGAACTAGACGTACCTTGTAAAATCAAGCTAGTGTTATTCACCCCCACTCACACCCCCCCCCCATCTCCTCTTATTCTGTTATGTGGAGATTTGCTATCATCAAAAAAAAATCAGGAAAAATATTCTAGTAGTCCAAGTCTTATATAACTATGGGGGGAGAAACAATCCTGATTTCCCTAGACCAGAGGCTTTCCACACTTTTTCAAACTGGAAAACATCTTAGTCTAATTTAGTTTTAAATCCCAGAAGCCAGATCAAAAGGCAAAAGTAGAAAATTGGCTGTGTCTTAATGACCTTTTTCTCCCACTTAGTTTGTTACTGAATCATGACATCCTAAGATTCCATGGAACATAGTTTGAAAAAAAAATGGTATTTGAGCGGCCGCACAAACAACACCAAAATACTTAAAGTGCCACTGTGACATATCTAGGGAACTAGAAGCTGCAGCTGCTGACAAGTTTACTGGGAAGCCCTGTGCTATGAAGCATCTACTCATTGGCTTTAAAATAGGCTCCTCCAAAATGGATAGAAGACTGAATGACATCTCAGAATGACACCCACAGTTACTTCAGCAATGGACTTCCAATGTTTCCACTGTGCTAGACTTTATGATTCCAGGCTGGGACTGTAGAGACCCCTCAGTGTCCAGAGATGAACTGCATAACAGAAATGCCTTCTTTGAACCTGAAAGATTACCTTAAACTGCCAACTTCCTGGGAAACAACCATGGAAGAAAGCTATTGCGAACATCTTGTTTGAGGCAACTGATTGGTTACAGTGGAAAGAAGGGCACTGTTTCTTCTTATTCAGTAAATCACTTTTTAATGTTCATTTCTTGAACACCTGAAATGTGCATTCTTTATCCTTTTTTGTTCTGTGTTAAAAGCTGCCTACTTTATTTGATTATTTTTTCTTTTCATAGTAGGCTCTGTTTTTAAGAGCTTTACAGCAAAAAGAAATTCATGAGAGGACAAACTAGGTATAGGGTTGCATGTGAATGCTTGGAAAAAAATCCTCCCTGCTGAATATTCTCTTGGCCCAGAATTGTTAAAAAGCACAGGAGTTCTGTCAGGAGAAAAGAAAGTGGGAAACTCTATGCTTAGTAGAAAAAGAAAACATATTGTATGGTATGCATAACATACAATTGAAATTTAGACTTTCAAACTTTTAGCTTGGTTCCATTACTCAGTTAAATAGTAATGCTGTACACACTGTAACATTGGCAGTGTACCGGTGAACACAAACACGCTTCTTAACCTAGAGTACAGGTGTTCTTATTCAACTTACAACCACAATCAGGAGCAGAATTCCCATTGCTAAGCAAGGTAGTTGTTCATTGAGTCATGCCCAATTTTATCACTTTTACTGTAATTGTTAAGCAAATCATTAAGGTTGTTAAGTTAATCCAGTTTACCCCATTGACTTTGTTTCTTGGAAGCCAGCTGGGAAGGTCAAATATGACCCTGGAATGATGCAACCATTGCTGGTTGCTAAGTACCCAAATTTTGATCATATGACTGGGGATGCCACAATGGTTGCAAGTGTGAGGACCAGACTTAAGTCACTTTTTAGCGCCATTTCATGGTTGCTAAATGGTTGCTAAACAAAGGGCTGAAAATCAAGATCTACCTGTCACTGAAAAATTATGGCCTTTAAAAGAATCTATATATTAAACAGACATGTTTGCTTTCTTGTAATTACAGGGTTATGAATATGTAGTTTTCCATTCCAATATGTACATTTCATTTAAAAATATTAATAAAATATAGTTGACCTGATTATTCCTTACAAAAGCAGTACATTTCCCTTTCTGATATATTGTACTGCAATTTTTAGAAGACCACTTGGGGCTGTGTGGAAGGTTTTGTAGGCCTTAGTGTGATATTAGGTCCTCAGGGTTTGCCTTCCCTCTATTTGACACTTAGTTGTGATAACATTAGCAGAAATCGTTGTATAGGCCCACTTGGGAATTCGATATCTCAGCATGATACACTATGTACTATTATTTTATTTTCTGCCTAGCTAACAGATTGTAGATGTAGAGGTGATTCATGTCTGTTACCTATCAGTCAGGCTGATCATGGGTTTAATACTCTTCTGAAAATGTGATACCCTCATATATATATATGGTTGACTGATCATGAGCATGAAGGAGCAATATAGGTGAAGCAGAACTGAACAACTGAACAACTGATGAAAACAAGCTCCATTCTTTATTAGTATTACAAGGGAATGGAAGTGCCAATAGTGACTATGGCCATCAACCCTGGGAATTAGCCTAGATAATAGGCAAAATGGCCTAGGAATGGCAGAATGGTGCCAAGTTCCAAAAAGTAATAAAAAAGACAGTATTTGTCAACAACCCCCATTGACAGAAAGAACATTTTACACATGTAGGAATGGGTTGGGACTTCTATTGTACAGTTGCAGCCATTATCTTGATATTTTATTTTTCCTTTCAATTTCCTTGTCAAAGCTTCCAAATTGTCTCAGAAGCCAGTTTCTGCCCTTCTCGTTCAGTCCTTTATATTGTGAGGCGGAAATTGTTAATAGCATATCTGTCTATATCTGGAAAGAACAGTGTCTGGAGTAAGAACAGTGTATAGAATGACAAAAGTAAGCAAAGCTAAGTAAAAGTACAGTAAATGAGCAGCTGGGGCAACTGAAAATAGTGCTGAGTTTAGCTGCCATAAAATGTTAAGTGGGTTTCTAACAGTATTTTTTTATAGAGCTTTCAGTATCAATTGCTATCATTGCTGTTAGGAAACACAAGAAGGAAGCATAAGAAATCTTAAATGAATAGACAAGATTTAATGCAACCTTTGGTGAGTATATAGCTGTGTTTGGTTTGCTCAAGAAGATATTGTGTGTGTTTTTTTTTGTAATGCTAGGAGCCTGAGATTTTAAAAGCACACCTGAAACAAAATGGCTACATCTGGGAAGTGAAGCTTAGTTTTCTTTTTAACTTCCTGGAAAAAAAATCAGTTTCACTTTAAGTTTTGCTACAGTTTTGATAATTAAGGATAGTGAAATTGTCAATATATTAGAAAATGCAAAAGTTGGGCTTTGTGAGATCATGTAATCAAAGTTTCTCTTTCTCTTAAAAAAGAATAAAAGAGACTATTCTCTCTTAGAACAATTTCTTTTTCTCTTTATTCCTTGATCCAACTATCCATTCATCCGTTTCTCCACAATAGAACACAAATAATGTACAATTATTTGGGTCTTCCTGCCACTATTGGTAATGTCAAACCAAGGTTCTGAAAATGACCTTGGGGGTGAGGAAATGGGGGGACAAAAAATTTCAGACTTCTAAAATCAGGTTATGCATATTCACTATTATCAGCCACACAAGAAAACAAACAGGTTTCTTATTTGTGTAAAATGGCTCTAATAATCTCCCTCATGGAAAAAAATTACATTCCAGTGGCACTTGAATTAGGTCATGTCAGATTATATTGGTACCTGGCTAGTACATATCTTTAGCATAGCATTTGTATTACATGTTGTGTGAGATGTTTGATCCTCTTTTTCAGTGGAAGCAGTAGTGCTATATGAAGGATAAATATCAAGGGAATTCATGGGCGATGCTAACAGCATGCAAAACTTAGTGAGATGGATTTGCACTAATGCATGTTTTTTTAATTAATCAATCACTTCACTGATGTACGATCTTGAATCAGCTCCGCTTGATTTATCGGATATCAAACTCCTGTGTTTATTTTAATGCACCAATGCAAACTCACAATCCCCACCATTCTATTAATGTAGTTGCCTGTGCTCCCAGCTCTGCATACAGTGCATTACTTTAGAATTATTTAGAATTAGGTTACACTGTACAAAAACTGCTTTCTTGACATGTGACCTATTAAGACAATTAATGACTTTATAATATTATCTGCCTGTTACTTATTACATAGAAAAGAGGAAGGGAAGGTGGTTCCCTTTTCTACTTGCTGTTATTGTTGTTAAACTCTGAAAATTAATTATAAAGAGCCCTAAAAAGCAATGAAATTACCCTGGAATTTGTAATCTAATTCTCTATAGCATAATTATATCTGGCTAATAATGAATATACTTCCATACAATTCACTAAAGCATATGAATAATCTAATAGCACATTTTAATCTTATACAACTATATTTTATATTACATTGAACAATGCTCATTTCAGCTTTAATATAGGGGTCAGTTTAACCTAGAGATCATTCAAAATGAAATGTTTTTAAAATCTTAACCACAGAAAGATCATTTTTGTTTATAATAGTGCTCAGTATTTTATATAAGCTGCATATACAACCCCAATTTTAATTTAATGCTGTCATTTCTGAATTTTATATAAATCAGTAGTTTAGCAACTGCCACATTTATAAAGAAATTTTGCATGACCATGCAATAGTGCTATCCATTTTTAGTTATCAACTTTTAGAGTTTCTAAGAATCATAAATCTGAAGTACAACTGGAACTTGCAACAAAATATTTAGGGTACATTATGTCAGCCAGACACAGCTGCTTCCAGAATACTAAGGAATTTGTTTCAAGCCTTTAGCTAACTTTTGTACTTTAAAAAATTACTAGTAAAAACCATGCTATTTTCAGTACCTTCAGTACCTACTAGAGACCATGCTGTTTTCAGTACCTTCTGCTTCTTAAAATCTTTTACATTGTTTTTCAAACTATATTTATTTTGGATTGCTCATATTGAGGCCTTGTGTTTTCAAATATTCGTGGGACCATTTTTACTACATATGTAGTTTTGCTCTTATTTTACTTACTAGTAATTTTTTAAAGTACAAGTTTATGTCCCCTATATTTCTAGCTCATATATGCAATGGCTATAATACTTAACTCTTCGAATAAACTACTTTGATGTGAGCTAGTCGCATCAGATTATTTATTTTCCATTCTCATAGTGATGCAGAATATAGTACCTACAGAAAACCAAACATAAATGACATTGCAAGGCCAGTATGTATTCATATTCTTTTCAAACTCCCATTAAGTCCAAACTGGCAACATAAAACCTTTTCAGTTCAGTGCTCCATAGCTAATGGATGATGGGAATTACACAGGTATTAAGAGGTTTATGTTGGATATTCATGAGCCAGATGAGGGGTCTCCAACCCCTGGCTGTGGACAGGTCCGTGGCCTGTTGGAACTGGGCTACCCAAATGGCGGATAAAGTAAGTGAAGCTTCATCTGCACATGCGCGGGAGCTAGGTTGCACACAAAACCATTCCCCCGGCCCAACCTGTGGAAAAATTGCTTCCATGAAACTGGTCCCTCGTGCCAGAAAGATTAGGGAGTGTTGAGCTAGACCATTGCTCTTATTATGTAAACCAGTATGTACTTAGAAGCTTGGTAAAATAAAATAAATGTGTGCATAAACCTGACATTCTTTAAAAGCCCAGTGAGGATTTTAAAGAATGTCAGCTTTATGTATTGACCAGTCTACTACACCCAAGATGAGTAGAAAGTTCAAACTCTGTGATTTCTTTGCTGCAAGTGTTACAACTGCAGCATATAATTTCAAGAGAAGGTACCTTTTGTTTCTTCTGATGAAAACAATCAAACGTGCTTTATATAAAAAAAGTTTATTATCCACAAGGAAGAGCAATAGGAAAAATTAAATTGTTTTCCACAATTTGTTTTCTTGAACAGAATCTACAGACATATTTAGCACCAAACTAAAAACAGAAAAAAGAAAGAAAATATAGTACAAACGGCCATTGAATATAATCTATAAAGCAAACATTAAATATTGCACTTTGTTTAACATTTTGGACTTATCCCCTCTTTTTAATTGTTATTTTGAATACTGGACTACAGCTCAAAATCCAATATTATACAATGTCCAGACAATGACCAATATTTCTGAAGTCAGAGATAATAGTAATGCCGCAAGTGTAATATTTTGTGAAAAAATTAGTGTTTGCAAATTTTAACCTCATCACAATATTGGTACACTGAAATGCCAATTATTACAATATTGGTAAATCCTGCTTCAATATAGAACCTTCTATCATACTGTGATAAATGTTAATGCTATGCATAACAATTGTTCCCTCATTGATTAAAACAAAAAACAACAAAAAGCCCACCAACCAAATGCCCTTTTATGCCTTTATCCTGTTAGTATACTTTAATCTTCTATGGAAGAGGGACATTCACAAAAAAATTAATATATTTTTTTAAGTTCCATCACTCAATTTTCTTATTATTCCATCGTAAGAAGTTTGCTTGCTAAAGGTCAAACTCATTTAAAAGAATCACTTAAAACGTGATTCATTTTAAACTGTTCATTTTTCACCCTGTTAATATGCAAACATGAATTGTTGTCCATGTTTTCTTAAAGGCCACTTGTGGACAAGCCTATCCTACTTGTTCTAAACCTCAAGACAGGCTTTGGGATGAGCTGCACCAATCCAAAGCCTATCTATTGATAAAATCAATACTTGAACTCAATTCTTGTCACTTGAAAGTTACAATAGTTGTTTTGGTAAAAAAATGAGTTGAGTTTTCCAGGTGACAGTTGTGACTTTTTTAAAAATTAAATAATTTAGCATTTGTGCTGGGATTCCACTCTAATCACCTCCTAGTCAATTCCTTGTAATGTGTTACCCATCCGCAAATTAAGCAAAGCAAACCTGCTAATCATATCAACTACTTTACTGAGCCACTTTCATTTTTTAGGAGAGAATGTATTTGAAATCGCAGTCCCCAGAAAAGAGGTTCTAAAATATTTTAAAAGACAAACTGCTCACTTGAGATGCCCTCCCAAATCTGACTAGTTTCATTATAAATTTTTTACAAGTTTCTGGTCATGGGCTAACTATATATAAAAATAAATTCACTTTCTCTATCCATACCACCTAGCTAAGAAACACCTATGTGAGTAATTTTATAAATCATGTACACCTTTCCTCCTCAACTCCTGCTGCTGTTTGGTGCTATTGCCTACCTGGGTCTTCTAGGAATTTGGGCAAACTCTTAATTATGTTTCATGTGTTGGCTAGATAATAAGAAATGAGGGTGTCTTAATATATGTATGTCCCTTTTCCAAGTCCCCCTTTTCAAGGAAAACAAAGTAACAAAACCAAAAGAGGGAAAAAGATCTTAACAGTAGTGCAACATAAACCCAAGTAGCATTTCAACATTTTGGCAAGTGATGAGTTCACCTGAGATTAAGTGATTTTAGGCAGTCTGTAACAAAATTCTTCTTTGCAGTAATAGTAGAAAGGCAACAAATGCTTAAAAAGGAATTAAGATGCACACTCCTGACAAAAAATCCTATTGTTTTCTTTTGTTACTTTCGCCCCTCAGATCTGTTGCTTGTCTACTATAGTAGGCTGTGAAACATACAGCAAGGATTGGTTGAAGGCATTTGATGTTTGTAATAAATCCACAAGAGGATCCAAGCTGAAGAGGTGATGCATGGATCAGTCTTATTGGGACAATTCTGAACATGTGCATATGCAGAAAAAGTCCAACCTATATTGTTTATCTAAATAAAAAAGTCAGTGCATTTGTATCAAAGTTTTCAAAGCTTTCTTTTGCTCCTTGTTGTGTGGACCACAAACAAGTCAGAAGAGGTTAACAGTCCAACATAAATGAGAAAAAGCTGTAGTGACGCTGAACTGCACAACAAAAGCATTGAGCATGTGCAAATTTTCAAATAAAAGGAGAATGTTATCCCTCTTGCAACATGTTAAGTATTTTGACACATGTGTAGGCTATTAAGGCTGCTCTTAGTATGTGCCAGTATAGAACAGAAAGAGAAAGCCCAGGTCTTCAAGCATGTGGAGCAGTCCTATGATGTTTGCTGTAGACTTCAAAAGCATAATCACAGGATGTTTCATTATTTCTCCTTTTCTTTTAGGCAACAACTTCCTTTCAAAGCCTGTTTCTATAGGACATCTTTATCCTGAACACAGTTAAAATATGATTCAGACCCATCTCAACATTTTTGGGAGACATTCTTTCAGCGAGAGGGGCAGGATGGCCTGTCATCTGAGGTCTGATCTGGATTTGGATCAATCTAAGTGAAAGAGGAACAAAAAAAAGGAGACATCTTTAAAAACAAGGAAGAAACTATAATACTTATTATGGTTGGTTGCACAGATGTTGAGACTGGATGATGATGATGATGATTTAAATTTACATGCTGCCTGATTCTTAGCAATCCTTAATTATTTCAAAATATTCAGAGTTTTTATTTTTAACTTATATGTATTTTAGAACACACAAAACATATTGTATAGAACAAGCAGGGAAACAGTTGGGTGAAAGAGAATAGAAAATTTTAATGCTTTGTGTCTAAAGTTAAGTATCCTAATGTAATCATAACTTTTCTAAAGATCTTCAAGTAATTCTGAATTCCATCCTTTTATAGACAATGGCAATGATATAACTTGGAATGAAATTAAATGAAATAATGCACATTTTTAAAGCAAAAAGACAAAACCATTTTTTCCAATAAACAATACAGTAGGATCTTCTGTCAGGGAAAAAAATCCAAAATGGATAGAAAATATCTATATAGTAGGATCATTTTGAATAATAAAATATTACCCAACTCTTTCTTCTGACAGTTGCAACTTTAAAAAAAAAGATCCAAATCATTTTAGGACCAAGTCCTAAGTTGGTCAACTCCTTCATTAAAAACAACTAGCATGGTATAGTAAATGTACTGTCCAACGGTCAATTTGGCTTCTTCAATAAATGAGACATGAAAAATGCTAATTCTTAACTAACTAGCATACACAGTATTTAAAACAGTATTTTATTTATTTATTTATTTATTAATTCGACTTATATGCCGCCCCCTCTCCCAAAGGACTCAAGGCTTACAAAATAAAAACCATACAACAATAAGTTAGATAGAACCAGATTAAACAAATCAAGCCGAATTAATACTAAAATCGCAGCATTAAAACTCTAAAAACCACCCCACCCCAGGGTCACAGCCCGGGTTGATTAAACAACCAGGTCTTCAGGTCCCGACGGAAAGTGCGGAGGTCAGGGGCCAGGCGGAGCTCCAGGGGAAGTTGATTCCAGAGGTCAGGGGCCACGACAGAGTAGGCCCGTCGTCAGGGGACCGCCAGCCGGCACTGTCCGGCCGATGGGACCCCAAGGAGCCCCTGTCTGTGAGATCGCACAGGGCGGTTAGTGTTCGATGTCGGCAACAGTCGCTCCCTTAAATAATAGGGACCCATGTCATGAAGGACTTTGTATGTTAAAGTTAGAACCTTGAACCTCACTTGGAGCGCAACCGCAACCAATGCAGGCAGCGCAGGAGGGGCAACATGGGAGAACCGGGAACTCCCATCACCACCGCGCCGCCGCATTTTGCACCAGCTGCAATCTCCGGATGGTGTGCAAGGGCAGTCCTAGAGAGCGTTGCAGTAGTCAGTCGCGGTAACAAGGGCATGAGTGACCGTGCGCAGGGCATCGCGGTCCAGAACGGGCAAAGCTGGCGAACCAGCCGGACCTGGGCAAAGCCCCCTGGTGACGGCTCCCACCTGCTCCTCCAACCGGAGCCGTGCATCCAGGAGGACCCCAGGTTCCTAGCCCTATCCACAGGGGCAGCACCACTCCCCTATGGTCAACGATGGACATTCCAAACTGGACCGCGATGCGGTATGTACAGCCACTCAGTCTTGGCGGGTTGAGTCGAAGCATATTTCCGTCCATCCAGATCCGCACCGCATCCAGACAGCGAGTCATCACGGAGAGGGCATCACTGATCTGGCCTGGGGTGGAGATATATAGCTGTGTATCATCAGCATATTGATGATACCTCACCCCAAAACCACGAATGATCTCACCCAGCGGTTTCATGTAGATATTAAATAAAAGGGGAGAGAGGACCGACCTGAGGGACCCCACAAGTGAGTGCCCTCGGGCCGATCTCTGCCCCCTGCTAACACCAATTGCGACCGCCCAGGTAGGAGGAGAGCCACCAAAAACAGTGCCCCCACCCCCAACCCCAGGCGTCGCAAAGGATACCATGGTCGATGGTATCGAAGCCGCTGAGAGGTCTAACAGGACCAGGACAGAGGAAAACCCCTGTCCCCCTCCAGAGATCATCCATTAGTGCGACCAATGCCGTCTCCGTGCTGAAACCAGGCGGAAGCCCGATTGGCACGGATCTAGGTAGTCCGTTTCATCCAGGAAAAGCGGAAATTGGCCACCACACTCTCAACAACCTTCGCCAAAAGCGAAGGTTGGAGACTGGACGAAGTTATCTAACACAGTCGATCCAGGGCAGGCTTCTTCAGGAGGGGTCTCACCACCGCCTCTTTCAGGGCGGAGGGGAAAACACCCTCCCTTAGCGGCGTTGACCACTGCCCGGATCCAACTGCAGGTGACCTCCCTGGCAGCATAGGACAGCCAGGAAGGGCACGGGTCCAACAAACATGTGGTGGAACTCAGCGCCGCATAATCCCGTCCACTTCATCCTCGGAAACAGGATCGAACTCATCCCAGAACATACTGGCCAGACTACCTGTATCCCGCTCCTCAGACCGCTGCAAATCAGTGGACAACCCGCTCCAAATTGAGTGATCTTATCCGACAGATATTGACCAAATTCCTCAGCCCTTCCCAGGATCCACCCCTCCCCAGGACAAAGGAGAGCGCGTAACCCGAACAGGGCGGCTGGGTGGTTATCTGCGGACGCTATGAGGGCGGAGAGATAAGACCTTCTCGCCACCCTCATAGCTCCCAGGTAAGTCCTAATATGGGCTCTTAACTGGGTTCGATCGAACTGAGAGCGGGTGGCCCTCCACCTGCTCTCTAAGCCCCTCCGACGGCGTTTCATCTCCCGGAGCTCCTCTGAGTACCAGGGAGCCATCCGAGATCCGCGTGTGAGGGGACGATGGGGACAACCCTGTCGAGGGCCTCTGAAGCGGCCCGCTGCCAAGCGGCCGTCAGATCCTCAACAGAGCTGTGAGCAAGGGAAGAGGAAAGGCCCCAGGGAAGACAGGCCCCAGTTCCGCCTGGGCCTCCATCCACCATCTAAGAGGCTCCCTGTCCCAGCAGTGGGGGGTGGCCTTTTGGAAAACCAGCCGCAGGAGATAGTGATCAGACCATGGAACGGGCAGAGCCGTATGAACAGGTTGCCCTCTGTCACTACGCCACCACTCAGAGACAAAAACTAGGTCTAGAGTGTTCCCCCCCCTCATGAGTGGGGCCATGAATTAATTGGGTCAGGCCCATGGCTTCCATAGAAGTCATGAATTCCTGGGCCAATCCCGACGCATCCCCCAGGGAAGGCAGGTTAAAGTCCCCCAGGACTATAAGGCCTGGGAACTCCACCGCCACCCCTGAGAGGACGTCAAGAAGTCCCGGCAGGGCTGCTGTCACACAGCTGGGAGAGAGGTATGTGAGCAGCAAGCCCACCTGACTGTTAGGCCCCCACTTCAGGAGAAGGGTCTCACTTCCGCCTATCTCTGGGATAGTGACCTCCCTTGGAAGCAAGGTCTCCCTGATAACCACAGCCACCCCGCCACCCCTTCCCTGGGCCCGTGGCCGGTGCACAACCCGAAAACCTGGAGGGCATAATTCAACCAGAGGGACACCACCCTCCAGGCCCAACCAGGTCTCGGTGATACAAGCCAGGTCCGCAGCCTCCTCCTCAATAATCTCACAATAAAAGAGTTTAAAAGCAAGCATGAACCATTTATTTGCTTTGATTTTTTTCATAATGGGTTATCTACCAGACCAGAAGTTGTAGTAAAATTAAATGGGGCTTGGTATTTTATTAGTATATACATACTTGTTGTATATTATACAATGATTAAATACAAAATCCCTTGTTAAATCTTAAGTACACATTTTTAGAAATAATCTCTGATTTAAATCCTGTTCTAATTTAATAAAAGTTGCAATATCAGATAGAAGATAGGGATAAATCTAGGAAGGGGAACCAATTTTATATAACTCTGCAAGAACTATTTGGAATAGATAACATAAAACCACCTAATATGTAGATATTATGTAATATGTAGATGTTATGTAATCATGTAATATGTAATATGCATTAGTTCATTGTAGTGGGACATATTTAAGAATTAGAGATAATACAACATATTTAAAAATAGAATCCTGGAGCTTTAACTACTTGTTATCTCACCTCAGAATAAAGTGGAGGAGGCAGGAATCGAAACTCTTGGATGTAGGCGAATAATGGTCCTTGAAGTGCTCTTTCAAAGTCATCGCAAGCAGTTACGGGTGCTAGACTGGACTGTCTTTGCTCCTCAGTGACCACTTCTGCATAGCTAGGAGGTGCTGAAGGGAAAATTACACGCAGTTCGAACTATGTTCTTATGCATGTCAGAACATATAACATGACAGGAATATTAAACTTTGTTTATATGATTTGTACAAGGCAGAGATAACAACAATTTCAACTGTTACCTGGTAGTTTTGGTAAGTAATAATTAGGTTATAATTTTAAAAAATCATGTTTTATAATGGTACAACCATTTATAATTTAGAGGACTCTAAAAAGAAACTAGCTACAGATTTGGTGAGTTCCCACATTGCCAAAACCCTTGTTGCTTACTACCACAGCTTACTAATTAAACCAGGGGTGTCAAACTCATGGCCCGAGGGCTGGATGTGTCCCCTGCTGGCCCTGCCCTGCCCGGTTTAGCGAAGGGGAAAAAAGTCCCGATATGTCACATGATGACGCTGTGATGATGCAAGTTTGACATCCCTGGATTAAACCATAACTGGCTGGTTTGCAAAAACAGAGTAATCAAAATCAACAAACCACTTGCCACAAGTGCTGAGCCTTTGTCAAATCATTAATATTAGGTAAGAAAAAGCAATAAAATCAAGTTATACCAGGTGCGACCAGTTTTAGTGGTATTCATGACAAAAATCAATGCTGCAATGCCACTAAAATTTTGTAAATATTTTATATAGTTATAACTTAACAGATCTGGGACCCTGTTCTACCCTATCCCTCCACACCCAAAAAAGTTTGGGTTTTCGATCAGCTGGAATAATATTTTGGGATTACCTAATGAAAAAATCTATTTCTATACTGTTTATGCAACATTATTATTTAGGGCAGTATTAACTACCGGTAGATACTACTAGAATAACAGACCTATAGAAAATCACAAATTCAGAATATATGGTTAAATTACCTTCTGGTCTTTCATGCAGACCAAGCCAATTCATATTCATGCTACACTGGCTGCTCACACTTGATGTTCGGCTGCCAAATGAGTGTAAAGGAATAGTACCAATGACAAGTGGTAAATTAAGAAACAAGTCCATTGCACCTGGAATATCCACATATACCTTGAAAAGAAATAACAAGAAATTATTCAAAGCTCAATGAAAACCTGTCATCTACTCTATATAGATTGTATTCTATGTTAAATATTAAAAGATTAAATTAAGTTCTTACCATTAGAGAATATTCTACACGGATTATGCTACAATCAAGGATGGATGGGGACACAGGTGGAATTTTTAACTGCTTGCCATTCCAGGTTTCTGTCTTCCCTGATGACAAAGATTCCCCACGCAAGTTGGCAACCAGTTGTTTTACTTCCTTCATTTTTCCTTTAGCATAGAATGCCTGTGTTTGATAAATGGCAGCCTTTGGCACCACCATTCTAGATGAGCAGTTTTCAATCTCTGCAAAGATCTGAATTGGTTCACCTTGAATGAAATCAAGAATAAGCACATCAGATGGAAATCATGAATCTTTTAAAATGTAAGCATTATTACACATTGATTATACTATTTTTAATAATTAAGGAAATACAAGCAGCCACAACAATGGCAACCACCCAATTAATGTAGACTGACCCAAACACTAACCAGAAACAGATCTAGTACATGTATACCACCTGAAAATCCTAGGGCTACAGGCTGGGAAATTGAATAAAAATTCTCCAGGAGATAATGGGCAAATATTTCTATATTGTATCTAAGAAAAAATATGGACATTTTCATTAAGTCACCAGGAGCTCAGTTTGACTGGAGTCCAAGACAACTCAATAATTTTAATGTGAATAATATCAAGCCAACATTACATGTGTCCATGCAAATGTTGTATTTTAATTACTAAAAAACTGTATATGTAGTTCTTTAATCAGATAATCATAACATTTGATGTTAATATGCAAATCACCCATTAGTAGGCCACTGCATTTTATTTATCTCAGAAAAAACCAATCACTGATTTAAATTGATTAAATGAAAAAAAATCATAAACCCTACTTTCCTTAGAACTCATGTTACATACCTGGGGTATAGCCCTTCCTTTCAATTTTGGCACTTAAGGATATTGGGCCTGAGGTACAAAACCAGCAACAGAGAGTCTTTTCTTTTGTGCCTGCTTGGGGTGACTGAAAGAAAAACAAAACAGTAATTACATTTTTAGCTTAGTGTAAATGAAGTGATTTGAAGGGTGATTTTGACATAGTAAATTTCCTGTTAAGATAATGTAAACCCAAAAGAAAAAAAAACAATAACCTATCATCAGGGTTTGGTTCCACTGCGATTTGGGTTGTTGATTCTATGAGTGGACCCCGATCAGCAGCTATCAGCACAAGATGGACAGGCCTGTTGTCTGCCTCGCTATTATATCATTAACACTACAGCAAACAAAAAAAATCATTGTCTAGAAGTATCTTAACACTTCTGTGGCCTTTTTCTTTTATGAATAAGCTAACATACAAAATATCTATATAAGTAAAATGAACTTTATCACTATTAATTCTACCATGGAACTAATTCAGGAAAGTACTACTCAATTAGTAGTTTTTCAATTCTTTAATGTTACTGAAATTCAATTATTAGAATTGAAATTCTAGTTTTCAATTATTCAGTATCTCAAGTTTTTGAGGTCTGCATACTAGCACTGAAAAAAAATACCCTGCTCAACATGTCATCCCCAGATGGATCCTATAGAACCACTGTCATTCTATACAGATGGAAGTAAACTTCATAAATTCATAGTCTGACTCAGAATACGGAAGCCTCCTGTCTTATTGAAAGTATCTGGCCTAAGAATTCAGATACAGACCAGGTACAGCATGATCCTAACTATATTTATTTGGGTGTAAACTTCACTGACTTCAATAAGATCTGTTTCCAAGTAGGTAGGTTTAGAATAGGGTCACTGAAAATCCCAAATCAGTATGACCGTGTGGTTCAGCTAAAGGACTCATTTTAAACAGTGCCAGATTCTATTCGTATCTACCCAGAAGTAAGTTCCACAGTGCTAAATCAGTCTGTGATGCTGTGCCATCTGAGAATAAATTCCACTAAACTTAGTAAGGCTTCTTATACAGAAAGAAACACAAGGATGGGTTGCCTGGTTGCATTACCAGTCAAATAAAAACTTACTGAGCAAGTGGAACTTGATTTTGGACTAATAACATTTGGACCATACTGTTACATAATGGAAGTACATCTCTTCGATTTATATTTTAAACAATTAAGTTTAGGATCACAAACTAGTTTAACTGATCTTAAATTGAACTGTCAATTGAATTTTTAGTGAATCTTTAGCTCCAAATTATATATTTCTTAAAGCTAAATTTCAGTGGGACTTACTTCTTATAATCACAGACTTGTCCTGAAATATTTAAATCATTTAATTGAAATTGGCCTCATTTAAGCATTTATCATATGAAGAGTACTCCAAATGGTCCATATTCTTTAACACCATTAATTTAAGGTTGTTGTAATTCCTGCTCTAAATCCATCAAAACTAGTAGCATCATCTAATAATGGTTGGGTGGTTCCAAAATACTATTTTTTTTTCAAATTATGTATGAAATGGGCTTTATCTCAAACTTACACAATCCACAGAAATATTCCTGCTGATTGTGTTGGGTTTTAGACAAGGCCCAAATATGACTTTTATCCAAAGCAAAAGAACCCTGTTTCAATGGACATTTTCTCTCTGTGTTTCATTTTCAAATATTTTTAAAGAAAAATAATGGTTTTTGATCAGATTGAAAGAATCTTAAATCCCTGATACATTAAAATATGTTAAGATAACATACAGAATTATGATCATTTCTCCCCACTTGATAAATTATGAGTAGTGTAATAAATAATGCACTGCAGTACATTTTTAAAAAAAGAACACTGCTTTGCCAAGCTGCAAATTCTAAGGTGAAATTTGTTTCATAAATAAAACTGTCCCACATAGAAAAAAAGTTAATCTTTACTGGAACAGTTTAGTATGTTAAAAACAAGCAGCTTAAAAATTATTACTCAATATGCTACCATATTCTGGGTATTACATTGCATATACTTTAAGCATTCCATAGATTTGATTATTGTTACTTTTATCTATATATGTATAATTCAAGGGCCATGTGTGATGTTATTTTTTAAAATGCTACTAACAAAGAATTAGTAATTCTATCAATTCTTACCAGTAATGAAGGAGTGTTGATATCTATATGTTCAAAGACTGTAAATTCCTTCTTTAATTTTACTGGTAGAAGCCAAGGCCTGTGCAATTCTGCTTTCACCCAATAGCGCACACTGCCATGTCTGCCTTCAAATGAGGTAGCAAGTGGTCTGTTCAGGACACAAAGGTCAAAACTAAATAAATCTTTAGCTCTGTTGTTGCTTAACGTAAATATACAAAGTAATAATTAGTAAGTTGTACTGTACTGTTAATGCATCATAGTATATAATGAAATGTTTATTTTTAAGATTTCATGTTAAATTTGTTCGGGAGAAATATCTCTGTAGTTAAACTGATTGCTAAACAGACTTACAAAGTGTGACCATATTTGTACTAGAATTGCACTGAAATATGCTACAATGATACAACTGCCCAATACAATTTGGTTAAGCAGGAGGACTTACATTTTCACTCTAAGTCCCATTTAGCTGACTGGGAACTGTAATTGAATTTAATGTGCTCCAGCTTGAATATATTGAGGATCAAGTTAAGATATATGTTAATTTTAGAAGAGATCACTTTTTAAATTTAGAAAAAGGGAAACCATGAAATATAAAGCAGGTCCATAAATTGCTTTTGCAGAGTTAGTTTCCAAAGGTCTCAATTTATATATGAGAATTATTTAAACTAGGAACTAACTTTTTCAAGATGCTTTTGACATCATGTATAAGTGTACAAAAGATATTAATTCATGTAATGTATGGCATCTCTTAATATTCCAGATCTCTGCCTTTCATTGCAGAAAAGAGAACAGAGTTCAGGTTTACAAAGTTATTTTACTTACTTCATTTCCGTTAGTATTCTTAAATGAAAGTTACTATGACGATCATTACTGAGAACTGCAAACTTTTCTATATTCATGTCTTTTATTAAAAATAAATATGTGCTCAGTCCAAAATAATTTATTTGCATTCTCTGGTACCTTCCATTAATGCATTAATGTATTCCATCCATTTAAATTCATAATTATGTTTAAAACATATTTATTAAAAACAAATATTATGAAATGATGATGTTTGTTTCCAATTATTTCCATACTAATTCAGAAACATATGAATTAAATAAATTATGCTTACACTTAGTTTAAAAGTATATATTTCTACAACTTTTAATATCATAAGTAGTCTTAGTTGAGATAGTTTCACTAAATATATTTGCTACTGATAATTATATCTTTAAATCAAACTCCACAGAGTTTGTAAAATATTCTAGTTGGGGTAATTAAATTTTGTCACACTGCCTCTTTGGGGAAAAACCCCAGTAGGAAGAAATGCAGCCTGCAAATTCTACACAGGTTACTAGACCCATTGCATAATTTTAAAATGTGTGACAATGAGGTCTCATATTGCTAAAAGGTTTTCTATCTCATAACAATGTACAACTTCTTTAACAGAAATCTCTTTTTCCTTCTTTCCACATTCTGGCTTTCATTACAATTATATATAATTGTCAAATAACTCCATTTTAAAAATGTGTATATTTCCATGACATTCTCATTCTATTTTTCTTTTCCATTATAGCACTAATTTAAAATGTGTTTAGAATGTTTAGAATGCATCTATGCTGAAATAATGGCTTTTTCTTGTTTTGATGTAACAGTCCTTCCCCCATCCATTTGCCTCTTATAAAATATGTTACTTTACAAATTGAGAGCCATTGCTAAATTTAAATTTTCCATATCATTCATACTATTTTGTTCTACATCTTTTTAACAGGTATGTTCAATAGAAACATTCAGCAATACCAACCTCTCTAAAAGCCTAGTGATCCTGTTTGAAATTAAGTATGTAATGACTGAATAAATGAACCACGTTTTTAAGGTCATTACTAGCAGGACAGTAGTTGTCCTGATTTTTCATGATTTTGCCACTTTGAATCAAAGCAACCTCTTGTTTATTAGGACAATGTCCCTGCAGCATATTTTAGTGCAATCCGTGTGACCATTGAAAAGGGTTTTTTTTTCCTCTATCCCATTTCCTTCTATGAGCTGCTTTTTTATAGATTTATTGCAGGGTGACCCAAAAGTCACGGCTGAGTATTACATATACTTACGTCTGTGGAAGCTCAAAGCTGAATGCATATTCATGCCGTCCTGAATGAATGATATGGAGGCCTTCTTCAGAATTATCATCATCTAGAAAGAAAACATTCAATATTCTAATTCACCTTTAAGCATTTTTCTTCTATCATCCTATATACTTGTCACTGGTGACTCTGAAAATAGATATTTAACAGTAGTACAGTTGGTAAATTGTACATAAATATCTGAAAAATCTTTTTTTCAGTTTGATTCTCACAAACCAAAGAAAGAAGATCCAAGGTTCATTTAAAAAGGAACTTCTTTCCGTCTTAAAATTCCTTAGCATTACCATAAAGGGATGGGTAAATTTCTGCTCTAGAATTACGAGCTGTTATTTCCTTTTTTCTTGAAATTACACTGCAAATCCAGATCCTATCCTGTCCTCAGATATAGTTTTTCCTCAGGCCAGGGCCCAAACCTATATAATGTAGTCCTGAAAGATGAGAAAATGTCCTAGTAGAAAATAATAGCATTGACAATAACGTCTCCGTTAACACAAAAAAGAGAGCACTAGTTAACAAGCCAGAGAACACTGTTACTAATGTCTTGGAATTGAATTATTCAGTCAGGGAGTGAATAAAATGTGACAATGGCCTCCACCTCTACAGATTTAGGAAGAGCTGCTTCTTTCCCATTCTCAAAAATTATACATATAGGATTTGGCATTAATTGAAGCTTACAGATCTGGACTGTGAAAATCTGCACCACCACTAGCCACATGACTTCATTCACACTGGTATAGCTGAAGGCATCTTCAAAATCACCGTTCATTATACATGCGGTTTTTTTAAGCCAACAGATGCCTAAAATCGTGTTTTTTGACGTTTGTTTCACGCTGACCCTGTCCCCATTTATAATACTGAACCCCCCCCCCCACCTTCCGCTTTCCTCCCTCTCGTTCTGCCAACTCAGCAGTTTCCAGTTTCCCTTCAGCTTTCGGAATAGCAGCCGCCGCCGCCACCAGGCTGAGGTAAACAACTGCTGGGCTGTCAATCACAGACTAGTCTAGAGCAGGAGAGGACCGGCCTAAACCGGTGCGAGCAGAACCCCAGCCAGCCGCTCATATGCATACAGTATACATTGCTCGCTCGGGCAGCCTACTTGCTCAGCAGCTCCGCCCCGCTTGCTAGCTGCAGGCGTCCTGAAGGGCCGAGAAAGGAGCAAAAGAAGAAGGAACTGCTCCGGCGTTCTCGCCTTCTGGTTGCCAGTCCTTGGGCAAGGATTGGCAAAACCGGTTTGGCCGTTCCGTGAAAACACGACCAAATTTGGAAAGAGTTTATTCGCCCTCTGGTAAATTACACAAAAACGTAAAGAAGTACAAATACCGGGGACCGAAGTTCATTTTTGCAAGCCTGCTGTTTTGCTTTGGGGTATTAAATAGAATGTAGGAATCCAACCCCCTCCCATTTACTTGGTTCTAAAGTCACGATCTTGCGGAATGAGACTCGATTCTGCAATGAGGACCTTCCGATGCAACCTTCCGATCTGTCTCCCATTTTAGGCAACAGGGAAGGGAAAGCTGGCAATTCTTAGGGCAAACTACAGATACGTTTCGGAAGCGATAGGCTTTAATGCCCAGCTAGCACTCGCTGTTTACGATACCAGATTGTGGGTTCAGGATGGCGGAATCGATGCCCGAGCAAAAGTAGGGCATTTTTCATTATTATTGCCGCGGTAAATGTATTAATAAACTCAATAAACCTGTTTCTTGCTGAAATAAAATGACCTTTGCTATAAAGAATTTTGAAAAAAAAAACCCTCCTCAACATCAATCCGACTTGGGTTATGCGCATCCTTTCCTACAGGCTCCCACGCATGGGGACCCCATTTCAAGTCGGGTCCAATTTTCAACCAAACTCAAACGACGTGGCACCAAACGCTTGCTGCACATCTATGCACGCACGCTTCCTCCAAACCCCACCTTGCTGGCATAGTAGGGAAGCGAGATAGAATGAAAGCTAGGCAGCTCTCCACTCAGTGCTATCCAGAAACTGAAGCCGCAACCAGCAGAGGTAGCGCCTGAGGAAGACTTATTACTAATTCTCAAGCAAGGGCCAGGCTTTTACTGCGCTGGGCCAAGAGTTTATTATATTGCTGCACGGATTGCACGCGCACAGCAACGCCAGCCTCGCATGGCCGAGGACAAAGGACCGCCCTCCACCAAAGCCATCCAAGAATACACATTCCGACAGCACGCGTAACTCCACTTGAGGAGTAACAGAACCTCTTCGAGCTAGAAACCTCAGCTCTTACTCCCGCCCCTCTTTTATCGGCTCCCCACCTCCCAATCAAGAAGTGGCATTGCCTTAGCAACAGCCTAACAAACCTCTCCGGGCCAATGAGTGTATGAGCGCTGGGCGTGGCTTCAATGAACATGCTAGGCTGCCGGGTTCTTTCCTGTCTGCCTTCTCAGCTAAGCCGTTGGAACTCCCCCGCTCTGGGTTGGGGGATGAAGCCTTCGAAGCCGCTTGCCGTCGGGATAGCTATGCGGCGAAGAATGAAGAAATACAGCCGCTCCGCAGAAGGACAAGTCAGCCGAGTTATCTCGGTTACAAGTATGCGCTTGGATCAAGGGTCCCGATCCTACGAAGCGTACATCATCATCAGTCTTTGTTTCTTATAAATAAATACTGATTTGAAACCCTACCCTTATTTAATTGCCATAGAAGTAGGTGCAATCACAAGGGCATCTGAAAAATTGTTTTTTCCCTTACTTATCCCGGGAACACTGCACACGTATTTGTGCAGTTCAGTGACTGGGAGGGGGGGCATTTTTAAGCCTGCCATTATGAATGGAAGGGCTTGCGTTTTGCACAACCGCTGGAGGAAAGCTGTATTTGGTTCTCAAAAATGATTCGCAATGTAAGTTTTTGCTTTCTGTACCTTTCAGCTAAGCGCCCTCCTTATATCACTTGCATTGGAAGCAATTTCATAGAACTTCTTTCAGATTAAAACAAAAAACACCCATCCTATCATACTACCGAATTAAGATGAATCGTCTAACCTCTCTCCTCCTATCTGCAGCAAATTTTCTGCATATATATCTATAAATATAAAAAGAACAAGCCAAAATTACATAACGTGCTTTAACATTTTCTTGTGCTAGGAATTAAGTCATCGCCACCACCTGACGCGCCTAACCAATCTGCTGTGAGGAGCACCACCCCTCCCTTCTCCCCAGTACCGGTCCCAAACAGGATTGAACCGCTTTTAACAAAGGGTGGAAACTTCAGAAAAACAACCTTAGACTCTCCTATACTTACAGTGACACCATTTCAAACAATAGATTAACAATCTGGAGACTAATTTACCCTTCGATAAAGTATTTTCCCCTTGCTAACCTCTTTTCCTTGGCAGATTTCTTTGCATTGCAACCGTCAGGTTCATACATCACAGAACTCCTCAACTTAGAAAGGATGCCCTACTAATTCAATATGAGGGTCATTTAAGAGTGGGGTTCCCTTCCCCAAAATAGTTTTCCTACGCCTCGACGGCTGAAGCATTACAGAGGAATACGGCGCAATTTACCAACTTTTCCAGCCTCTGTATAAAAGGGAACGCGGATCTACACGTGGGGTGCTGAAAGCAAGTGTCAAAATAAGCCGCAGGGAGCCCTTTCTCTATCAACAATTCTCTTAACCTAAAGACATCACTGATCTGCTCGCAAGCTCTCAAAAGTGGATTAATAAATCAGTCTCCACATTTTTGGAGGTCATCAGATACTTAAGAACAAATTCCAACATATATCCTTCCAAAATCAATTCTTAAAAAAAAAACCCAACAGCCGTCTTCATCTTCTACAGTGAAAGGATCTCTATAAAAAGAAAATGGGGCTGAGTTGGGGTGGAAAAAGTCTTTATGGAAGCACTTTGCAGCTGCACCAACGATCTCGGGGTTCTTTAATATAACCTTGATATTTTTCACAGCTCTATTCTGAACTTCGATGCAGGAGGATAAATGCCCTTGCATTAAGGAGCTTCTTTTAAATAATTACGCTCAGGATTAAACAGTAGGGTCTCCCGAGGTTGTCAGAACTTCACATTCAAGAATAATTAAAAAATAAGACTTACCTCTTTCGTGCCCAATTAAGATATCCTTGTGATTGAAGTATTCTACTTCTTCAGTGTAATTCTGTGTGTAGGCAGTGTTGGAGCCAGCATTTCTAGATTCAGTCCAGCGTACTTTCGCATGTCCCCTTGCATGGATTTTAAGCGATCTGACTCGAATTTCTCCAGTCACTTCTAAATTCACCCTTCCTGAGACTGTATCCCCGCTAGAATAGACGGGAACATTGCTGTCATTAAGACAGTCAAAGCTTATTGTCAAACTCTTCACCTTCCCCAGCACCATGTTACTAGGTTTTTTTTAATAATAAAAGTCTATAAAAATACACTATAAGAAAAAAAGGGGAAGGAAAGTCAAGATCTCATATAAAAATGCGATCTTCACTTGACACTGATCAGTTTTTTCTGCTCTGCGAAAAAGGCTGCAGGCAGGATCAGTGTGATCTCTACGAGCACTTCATCGGAGATTTCTTCAAAAGTACCAGCATTAGATGCTGCTCGCAGCTGCTACCCGCCAGCTCTATGGTCTCTCTACAAAGACAAGTAGTCTGCCGCTGCCAGCTCATTTTAAGCTTTGTGGAAAACAACCCCAGTGCGCATGCGTGGCGCTTTGCTCCTTTAGCGTAACAGGGCTGCTGTTCTGCTAGTTCCTTGGTGGAAGGAGGATGATTCACAGCGTAGATGCTTTGCCTTTTATAAAGCTTAGGAAAGAATCGCTGTTTGCTTTAGAATGTGAAAGCAATCATTGATCAAATCACGGTTTGCATTCTGAACTCCAAACAGGTGGTACGTGTTAAAAACCTCAGCGTTGCCAAACTGGGTGATGGGGGGGAAAGAAGAACGTAAAGGGACAAATCTCTTCTAAAGGATCTTCTGAAATAGTTGGGGGACATTGTGTCATGGTGCAGCGAGTATAACATTTGCAGTCCCCCCCCCGTAACGATTTAACTAAAATTAACTGGAAAGTAACGAAACAATTCACTGTAGTAGAATGCATCAGTTTAGCAGATGGAGGCATAAACCAGCCATAGCTAGATCTTCACTTAGTTCAAATTTTAGTTGGAATTTCAAAGGAAAAAAAAGACTGATGAAAACTAGGAACTGTTCTGTTTATTCTACTGGTGCTATTAATTTCCAAACCTGTATTTATTTAGTGTGTGGCTTCAAACCTTACCTTTAAACACCACACTGTTGGAAGGAGTCTTTTTAAACCCAGAAGTGCTATTCATTGGGAAATTGTACTAATTTAAAAAATTCTCCTATGATTTCAGCTCTTGTGTCATTTTTTTAGTTGTGTGTATTTCCAACAGAGCAATGAGCAAAGCCCATTTATAATAACTGGAAATAAGAGGACTAGAATTTACAAAGAGAGAATCAATACGAGGAAGAGAAAGATTCATTAATCAAAACCTTTGAGTTTTACCTATGACATAAGACACAGTGATAGTTTGGGAGTTTTCAATATAAAGAAGAGAGAGATACAATCATGTTTATTCCCAAAATGCAAATCAAATCAATTTGATCTATAAACCCTTCCTCCTTGTTCCAGCAGAAAGATGTCCAACTTAACTTTTTTCTAGAACATGAATGCATGACATGTCCTCAATCCACACAATCATCTTCCCCTTCTTCCTGCTTCTGCCAGTCATTGATAGTGGGAGATTTGGGGGTGAAATAAATTGGGGGGAAACAGCTCCTGTGCAACCAGTTCTTTGATTCCTAGGAGCAATTGCCCGGGTTTGAAGACCTGATGATAGATCTGTTGCCACTAAATGGCATCAGAGGAGAGCTCTCCTGCCCCTGCTTTTCTCCTACCCCAATTTCTAGTACAGATGCACCTCTAGTTTGCTTTGTTGCTGAATTAGAGTAGGGATTGAACATGGTTTCTGCTGGCTTTGGAACTGAATAGTGGCACTTTAGTGCTGCCATGCAACATATGCAGGCCAAGGACAGCTGCACTGATGGTCATTGGCTTCATAATGATGATAACCATTGGGTGATTGAAACCCCACTCCTTTTCATGTGTGTGTGTAAGTATGAAGCCACCGGCCATAATTGTAGACACACTTGCTTCAGGCTGATGTTGAACTGCTTCCTCTTCCTCTTCCCCACCCCCAACTTCCTTGCTTCTTTGCCATTCTATGTGGACAAGATTGAGATGCTGGGGCAGATATTTTAGCAGATCTGTGTAATGGTCCCAAAGAGTTTGAACTAATGTTTTATAACATCACTATCAATTCATTAAATAGAATGGCAACACTTAGCTAGGTCAAAATAATGGCTGAAAACAACAAAGGGATTCAAAAACCAATTGCCCCCTATTTATGTTGTTTTAGAAGGTAGTGTAGGGTATAATCAAAAAATTAAAAAAAAGAAAAAAGAAATATGGATACCAGAAGGTCTCTGAACCATTTTCTCCCTATGATTACTCTATGATTTAACCTGTTGAAATAAATGAGTTAAAAATATAAAATGGTGACCTTTCCAATGTTTCTTTTCTCCCATTAAAAATCCACCTTAGTTTTTTATGGATATCTTTGACACTCTGACAATAGGCTCATTGAGAACAAGTGACTTGCACAACAAAACTCTATTTGGGTGTGAGAGGCAAGCCATTTCTCATCCCACAGTGCATGCTGCTGTCTCCTGGACTCTGTAATGCTTCAAGGAATGAATGAATGATTTAGGAAATAGCAAGAAAATTAAAGGATTGACGGGCAGAGGACTGAGGAATCTGATCATCCAGGTGTGTTTCTCTTTTTGATAGCCCCAGCTAGAGTGGCCAATGATGAATAATGTTTTCAGTATCCAATAAGCCATAGCTACCTCCCTCCGTGAGTTACAGTGCTGTTTTGGAAATAGTCTGCAATCAGTTCAGTAGCTATCTAATCTAGTGGGTTATAATTCATGATAGATTCCCCCCCCTGACCTTTCCAAATCCTTCACCCAAACTATTAGAGGAACTTGAAAGTTTTATAGCATGATTAAAGTATGGATTTTGTTTCATTTTTGGATGAAGCAAAGGATAAGTAAAAAAAAAGTAGAAGCAGAAGTAGGCAGAAGCCAAACCATCTAATTTCTTGATTGAGACTAGGGATCCTGCCATTTCAGATGCGATTGATATGCAACTTCTGATAACCCTAACCAACATTGAGAAGGCTACAATTCCTTTGTTATATATAACAATTCAATTTAAAGAAGAAATCTAGAGAAAGCCTTCTGACTGGGGGATTGGTAGCAGGATTCATTCTGCCTACATTTATAATTCATCCAATGTGGCCATTGCCATCTTAAAAACATGAATACATTAGATGATACATTTTTTTCCTGCTCAAAAGAAGTGTCAAGTTCACTTGGGTTTGTTTTGTTACAATGAAAATTCAAGCAAGTCTACTTGAAGTAAATCCTCATTGAAATAAAATCAGAGGTGGGAGGGATTTCAGAGTTAATCTATCCTCTACATGGTCCAGGAAGGTAAGATTGTTTTCAAATAGAATTGCCTGCCAAATATAGACTGCAAAAATGCAGAAGTCTATGGGATGGTACTAAATATATAATTTTCTGTATCTGTTTGCTGCCATCTAGTGACTGTTTGGTGTTTGTAACCCAGTTCTGATGGCCCTGTTTAAAGTGATTAAATGTACCAAAGAACATTATTTCATATATATTTGTACACAATTTCTCATTGTCACTGTCAAAAGAAACTGCTATTCATTGTCACAATTTTTAGCTTCATTACTGAACATTAACTATTTTATCATTTTATCACCATTTGTTTTCCATCGTCCAGTTAAGACATGTACAGGTGAAACTCGAAAAATTAGAGTATCGTGCAAAAGTTCATTTATTTCAGTAATGCAACTTAAAAGATGAAACTAATATATGAGATAGACTCAGTTCAAGCTGTGATTTGTCAACAGCTCATGTCTCAGGTCATATGGTATGTACTTATGGCATTGGCACAACCAAACACAGTAATCCCACGGTCATTGAACCAGGTTTTGGTGCTTTTGGCAGTGTGGTAGGTGCCAAGTCCTGCTGGAAAATGAAGTCAGCATCCCCATAAAGCTCATCTGCGGAAGGAAGCATGAAGTGCTCCAAAATCTCTTGGTAGACGGCTGCATTGACCCTGGACTTAATGAAACACAGTGGACCAGCAGATGACATGGCTGCCCAAATCAACACAGACTGTGGAAACTTCACACTGGACTTCAAGCATCTTGCAGTGTGTGCCTCTCCATTGTTCCTCCATACTTTGGGTCCTTGGTTTCCAAATGAGACGCGTCTGACGTTGTTTGTTGTTCAGCAACGGCTTGATAAGAGGAATACGACATTTGAAGCCCATGTCCAGGATCCGTCTGTGTGTGGTGGCTCTTGATGCACTGACTCCAGCCTCAGTCCACTCCTTGTGAAAGTCCCCAACACTCTTTAATGGTCTTTTCCTGACAATCCTCTCCAGGCTGCAGTCATCCCTGCTGCTTGTGCACCTTTTTCTTCCACACTTTTCCCTTCCACATAACTTTCTATTAATGTGCTTTGATACAGCACTTTGGGGACATCCAACTTCTTTTGCAATTACCTTTTGAGGATTTCTCTCCTTATGGAGGGTTTCAATGATGGTTTTCTGCACCACTGTCAGGTCAGCAGTCTTTCCCATGATTGTGATTCCTACTGAAGCAGTCTGAGAGACCATTTAAAGGCTCAGGAACCCTTTGCAGGTGTTATGGCTTAATTAGCTGATTAGAGTGGGATACTTTGAGCCTAGAATATTGCACCTTTTCACAATATTCTAATTTTCTGAGATTGTGGATTTGGGGTTTTCATGAGCTGTAAACCATAATCATCACAATTATGGCAAATCACAGCTTGAACTATCTAGCTTTGCATGTAATGGGTCTATCTCATATATTAGTTTCACCTTTTAAGTTGCATTACTGAAATAAATGAACTTTTGCATGATATTCTAATTTTTTGAGTTTTACCTGTACTCTGGATATTTGCAAATAGTTTTACAGGTTGGAACTTAAACATACTTGTTGAAATTTTTACTGGGATTAAAATGCGGAATAGGGAGAGGCGTTTGCAGTTTATTGGAACCAGGCTATAATCCTATTAGGATAAGTAGAAACAAATGAGACTAAACTACAGATGCTGTTTGAAAATATTTAGGAAATGTATTTCACTGCTATGCTGTACTATGAGATTACTTCAAATAGAAGTAATGTTAAGGCAGTATAAATTCTCTGACTTGGCAAGTTATGTGTCGATTCATAATTCAGAGAAAACTAATTCGCAACTATAGATAATTGACATATGCTTAGTTCCAAAAAATCCAAATTTTCATCAGCTTATATGGGCTTATATACTTATATGGGCTTATATACTTATATGGGCTTATATACTTATATGGGCTTATATTTATCTGTCAGTTTCCCTATCTCACTATTCTTGAGCTGTTTGAATGTGTAGGGAGCTGCTGCCTAAATAAAAATTCAGCTTTAAGTGCCAAGAGGACAAATCAACATTATTTTTCACAGGGGCAATATAGATAAACCAAGATGGTTTTCTCCATTGCTGTATGGAATATTCTCTTCCTCCTCTTATGTAATGTTTCTGTAAGGAACTTTGCCTTCTAGTATGATGTTGATTTTCTTTCAATTGCTTTACAGCACCTGAATTTTTACTGCAGGATCCAATCTGGGTCAGTCACCAGGACCCAAGCAGGCCCATTTTTGTAGTTTTGCATATCCTTAAAAAAAAAAACTTTACACAGAGTTCAGATGGGATGGAGCTGTCTTAATAGTGATTATCTCAAAAGAGACATCATTTTGTTCATATCTGTTAACAATGGCCCATTAGCTACAAGGAGAAGTACTGACCTTTATTGAAAAGGGGGCATATGTTGAATTATTGGTTCATTAATTTTAAAATTAAGATTTTTGGTTTACTGAAGTTATATCATTTCTTGCAAGAATTATGAACCTCAAGAATTAATGATGGTACTAAAACTTACAGGCCCTAAATATGTAAGTAAATGTCTAGTGCAGGTTTTGTAAAATCATACATTGTAATTTGTAAGATTATAAAGGAGGGGTGGCTGAGGTCTGGGGATGCAAATTGATATTGTCCGAGAAACTGACAGTTCTGGTTCCAGTGAAGGATTATTAGAGTGTTTACTCTGATCAAGTGTCACTGAATTCATTGAGCTTATTCAAAAATAACTATTTGTGAATGCCTGTGAATAAACACGCAGAAATCATCCTGCAGATCTGAAATTCTGGTTATACAAATGAGGAAGCAAATTTCATTGAATTCAGTGACAGATGTGTAAACAAGTTTAAGGGTGAGTTATAGTATGTGCATATAATTAGTTAAAAACATCATTTCTTTTAGTTGACTGTAAATTCTGGTACACATACTAATATTTTGTCTTTTTGTGCCATCTTGTGGATAATATAAAACATACACATTTCAATTTAGAATGCACAAAATTCTATCAATGGAACGGGTGGAATTTATAAGTTTTAAAACACAAATATTTTAAGTTAGATTACAAAGCAAGGAAGTACAAACATGACTTTTCAACCTTAAAGCTGAATCAGGCTGAAAGCTCACCAAGTTCACTGTCTGTTTTATGGTGACCAGCTAGGTGCCTCTTACACTTAGAGAATCTTAAATACAGAAATAGAACAATAATGTATTTCCTTGATTGTTTTACTAACTGGAATTCGAAGAGGACCCTCCAGTTGTTCTGGAGGGAGTTTATAGTAACTAGTGGAAGTGCTATATTGTATGAATTTGGCTAAACATCTTTGCAAGTCATCCAAGCAGCAGGTCATCTTGGAAGAGTCCTTGGGCAGGTGAGGTCTGGTCCTGCATTAGGCTTCCCAAGATCACCCCTAACCATGAGTCACTGCATGCCCTGCTTAAAGACCTGCATGGTCATTTAACAACCACATCAGTGAGAACTGAGGTGGGGTTAAATGATGAACATGTCGCTTTACTTAATGACCTTCACAACTTATAACTAAAGAAAGTCCCTTATGGTCTTGAGTTGAGGTCTACCTATGTGGAATTGTTTATTCTTTTTATCTAAAATATTCTTAATATGTTTATCCTGCATAATTCAAATGCATTATTTTGAGAGATTGTTATTGCTGCTTTTTAAATAATATTTTATTGAAATTTTAAGTACTATAATACGAGATGATCCAAGCTAAAACTAAAGCTAGATTAAATAAAAGGTGAAAAAAAGATTAAATAGAGAATACAAAAGAAAAAATTCTAAGAAACCAACTTTCCATCCTCATCACAACAAATATAAACAATTTTAGTATCATTTCATTTCCTGTTAGTTAAGAAATATGTAGAGCTCTTCACCCCATAACACAAGCCTTAGCTATAGGCAATTCCAGTAAATAACTTCTTTTCCAATCCAGATGTAAGCAAAATAGGTCCAGAGCCCTAAAATAATCACATACATTTAGCAAATACAAACTTCATCATTTCATTCTGTTGCTTCCTGTTCATGATACAATTTCTTTTATAGTCAAATGTTTTTAAGAGCTATTTACCATTTAAAGTGGTTTGGGGTCAAATTCCTTTATAATCAATAAAGCAAAATTAAATATATTTCTGGAACTCTTGTGTGTTTTCTGTTATCAAGCAAATGTTAGCAATATAATCTGTTTTTGCCTCTTTTGAATCCAACTTGCAGTTCTTCTGCAGTTCTTAGTTCTTCTGCACAGATGAAGGCAAGATTGAAAATCTTAATAGCAGTATCACATATTGGTGTTGTTAAATAATCCAAATATTCTTTAGCACTTAAACATGATGCTCACTTCGAAGAAAATATTTACACTTTTAGTTTGGTAGATACATCTGGCTAAACTGGCTGATTAGACTTGATCCTGCTTGGTACTTTGATGGGAGACAACTTAAGAATATCAGGACTGCAGGCTAACCAAAAGTCCAAAAAAATATCCTAAAAGAAGGCAGTGGCAAAACACTTTCGTACTGTTGTTGTGAATACTGCGTGATTATTTCTATGCAGTTAGCAACAGTTGAATTTGCCTACATGGGACATTTATCTTTTATAGGAAATATATGCTAAATCAGGGGTGTCAAACTCACATTGTCATGTCATCATGTGACGTATCTTGACTTTTCCCCCCTTCGCTAAACTGGGGTTGGGCGTGGCCAGCGCATAACACATCTGGCCCACAGGCTGTGAGTTTGACACTCCTGTGCTAAATAATAAAATAGTCATATGCAGCTTACTTGTTTGAATAAGTATTTTAAAGATTTTTTTTAGTGAAATATATAGTACTACTTCTCTTGATAACATAGTAAGATACATTTTGATAGTTTGGTTGGTTTCACTCCTTCTTATTTAACAATTGTAGTATTGCAATGCCACCTTGTGGTGAATTGCTGGCATTAGGGTTTTTTTTCCAGACACCAAGTTTATTATACATTGCTGGAATAATCATTTCAGTAGAATAAAATTATATGTATGTATGTATGTATGTATGTATGTAAATTACATTTATATGCCGCCCTTCTCCGAAGACTCAGGGCAGCTTACAATTTTGTGGGATACAACCCAATGCGCTCAGCAATAGCCTTCATTCCATTGTATATGCCTGCTTATTACTAAGCGGCATTTTTACAAAGTCAGCTTATTGCCCCCAAGAATCTTGGGTCCTCAATTTATCTACCCCGAGAGGATGGAAGGCTGAGTCAACCTTGAGCCTGGTGGGATTCGAGCCTACAATAATTGCAGGCAGCTGGAACTTAAGAGCTAGGCATTTAGCAGCCTGCACCACCAAGGCCCTTATATGACATATATGATACAATATCATACTTTAAATAAAATAGAAGAGCTAATAGGACTTTGCCTGGGAGGTTTGGTGGGAATTCTATAAGTAAAAAATGTAGATTTTGCTAACCCGAGTGTTGGAGAAAGGAATAACAACAACAAAAGAAATAAAAAGCTTTCTTGCTGATGGTGCTGTAAAAAAAATGAAGATGAATGGCAAGGAATTGGCAATTGTGATCTGCACTACTTATACCAATATTACTTAAGACTTATATACTGCTTCACAGAGCTTTACAATCCTCTATAAGTGGTTTACAGAACCTGCATATTGCCCCCAACAATCTGGCTCCTCATTTTATTGACCTCGAAAGGATGGAAGACTGAGTCAACCTTGAGCTAGTGAGACTCAAACTGCTGAATTGCTGGCAGTTGGCATTCTGAAGTCTCACAGGCTCAAGGTTGACAGGTTGACTGCTAGCAGTTGGCAGTCAGCAGAATTAGCCTGCAATACTGCATCCAGATCACTGCGCCACCACAGCTTATTTTATCTTGCTTTATTGGCGTGTTTGTTTTCTACTAGAAAACCTGGGTTATTTTTGCAGCAAATTCAAGTTCGTAACAGTACTTAAAGAAAAAGTCAAACAACTGAATCAGGAAATTATTATTATTATTATTATTATTATTATTATTATTTTATTAGACTTGTATGCCGCCCTTCTCCCGAAGGACTCAGGGCGGCGAACATATAAAAAAGAACATATATACAATAAAAAGATATTAAATAAAGACAAGTCTAAATTACAGGAAACATTAAAAACAATTAAAATTACAATAATGAACAATGCTATTAAAACAATCCGCCCCCATGGTCAATCCAGGCCGGCCTGCTGAAAAAGCCAAGTCTTCAGGTCTCGACGAAAGGAGTGGAGATCAGGGGCCAAACGAAGATCCGAGCTGATTCCATAGGGCGCTCCCACAGAAAAGGCCCTAGCCCTGGGAACCGCCAGCCGACAATGCCTGACCGACGGTATTCCCAGGAGGCCCCTCCTGTGGGAGCGCGGGCGAATGTGATGCAGGCAGGAGGTGTTCCTGCAAGTACCCTGGACCTCCTGTTAGTTAAAGGCAGGATAAATTAAGATTTTTTCTTTTAGAAAAAGGAAATTCTCCAAGAGAAACAAAGTGAAAACAAGGGGGGATATAGTACATATTTTGTACCACTGGGACTCATATGGTTTTGACATTCCGCAACAGGTTCTGAGCATTTAGAAGAAAAGAAACACTGCAGAATAAAAGACCAGTTGATGAACCTCTGAAAAAGAAAAGGGACATAACTATGTCATTTAAGAAGACAACAAATTCAAAGCATTTTGTGATTTATGTTAGTTGGACGCACTGGTTCATGTATCCAGTCCTGGATATCACACATTGAAAAGGATTCAGAAAAAAATGGAATAAGTTTAGAGAAGGCCACAAAGTTGTTCATGGGACTGGAAACCAAGTTCTGTGAGAAAAGGTTGAAGAAGTTGAGTGTATTTGATTTTGAAAAATGGAAACAGAGATGATATTTATTTATTTATTTATTAATGGGACTTGTATGCCACCCCATCTCCGAAGACTCGGGGCAGCTCACAACTAAAAACAGCAACAACAATAAATAGTTAAGAAAAAATTAAACTAAACAAGCCCCAAGAGAATACAAATACAAAATAAAAGAATAAAAGAATAAAACCACCCCACCCAAGAGGGTCACAACCCGGATTGGTCAAACAACCAGGTCTTCAAATCATGGTGGAAAGGTCAGGGGCCAGGCAGAGCTCCAAGGGAAGTTGGTTCCAGAAGGGCTGTGACAGAGCCGGCATAGAGTCCTTGCCTATGTGCTCGTCGGCTGTTGAGGACCCATGTCATGTAGGACTGTTAAAACTAAAACCTTGAATCTCAGGTGCAACTGGCAACCAATGCAGGCAGCACAGGAGGGGGGTATGGGAGAATCGGAAACTCCCATCACCACCAGATTCTGCACCAGCTGCAATCCGGATGGTATGCAAGGGCAGTCCTAAATAGCAGCTTGCAGTAGTCGAGTCAGAGGTAACAAGGGCGTGAGTAACCGTGCGCAGGGTCCCTGGTCCAGGAAAGGGCGAAGTTAGGAACTAGGGCGGAGCGGGCAAAGGCCCCCCTGGTGACAGCCCCCACCTGCTCCTCCAACTGGAGCCGTACGTCCAGGAGGACCCCCAGATTCCGCGCCCTATAAAAGTACTTTTCAACCATCTGAAAGGATGTCACATAAAAGGTCAGAAATATTATCTCATTCTGGAGTGCAGCTCACAGAAAATCATTTAAATTATTGAAAAGTAGATTCCTGCAGAAACTTATAAAAATCTTACTAGTGGAAAGATCAGCTTGATGGTGGGACCAATTACCTAAGAGGTAGTGGTTTTCCATTATTGGATTTATTAACGAGGATGCAGGAAAGCCTAAAATGTTTTAATGTAGATTCCTGCACAATGACATGTAAATGATGGTGGAGAATATATCAAGATTGAAGTATTGTGTTACATGAATCTTTTGAGTTTGGTTTTTCATTTTCAGATACTTCATTAGCCACTTGGATAACTTCTTCAGTGTTATAATCATAGCCTATACTCAGAACAAAATAAAACCATCAAAGCCTTGGTGGCTCAGGCTGTTAATTGCCTGCACTTAAGTTCCAGCTGCCTACAACTGCTAGTAGGCTGACCAATCCCCACCAATTAGCTGCTGAGCACAGGTGTGACTCAGCCTTCCCATCCTCTCAGGTGATAAATTGAGGACCCAAGCATACTGCTTCGCTGCCTCCCAAGTCCCAGCTCATCAAGTCCCAGCTGATTGGCTGGGTCTTTTTTTGTGCCCTGCACAGGAGAACGGAGCTGGAAAGTAGGTTAATGGGGTGGGGAGGGAATGGAGATTTTGCAGTATCTTTCCCCCAGAAGTGGGGAGGGAATGGGGATTTTGCAGTACCCTTACCCTGCCATGCTCACCAAGCCATACCCAGCAAGCCACATTCACAGAACCTGTAGTAAAAAAACTGATCTACTTTGGAGAGGAAACAATAGCTAGAGTGACCTTCAGTAGAAAGCAGATAGAAAACATTCCTAGGACACTGCATAGCTTTTAGTCTAAAAGAAAAATGATTCTGTCAATTTGGAATAGTGATTTTTTCCTGAGTGACATTCCCCTAGAAGAAATGAAATTAAATGTGAAAATTAAAAGGCAGTTTGGATATCATTTACACAATATAATTCCTGGGAGAAACTGAACATGAAACTAGTCACAGGTAAAAATCTGTCAATTATCTTTTCATCATAGAACAGTTAATCTTTAATCATCTGACCAAGTTTAATTGTTCATTGATATTTGGAATTTTGAAAATACTGTATGTAAGATTAATAAGGAGAATATGGTTCTACAACAACACCTACAGGCCAACAAAAATAAAGAACTTCAGGCAAATCTACTTTTCAGTTTTTGAAGTTTCAGTTTTTGAGATTTATTAGATTTTTTGAGATTTATTAGATTTATTATGTGAAAAATCACAGGACTTTTTTTTGTATTGGCCTTAAGCTGAAATATTCACAGTCCTAACCCTTGAACCATTCCTAAGTATAGAGGTGATAGGATGCATAATGGAAGGCATATTAGCACAGCTGAATAGGGAAACAGTCTATGGATGCAAGAAAAAGCTATATTTGCTCAAATGCAAAAATAGCTTTCAGGTCATCTGGGGCATAATAGAGCAGGTCTCCTTTCAGAAATCCTCAGAAAGAGCATGGAATCTGAAAGGCTTCAAAGGAGATGGCCGTGGGCCTGTTGTAGAATACCACATGGGGAAAGTGGTGGGATTCAAACATTTTTACTACTGGTTCGGTGGGCATGGCAGGAGAAGGATACTGTAAAATCTCTATTCCCACCCCATTCCAGGGGAAGGTTACTGAAAAATCCCATTCCTCCCTCCACCTCACTAACCTACTTACCAGCCCTGTTCTCTTGTGCAGGGCAACAAAAGAAGACACAGCCAATCAGCTGTCTCGAGAGGCAGAGAATAGATGGGGGAGGGGCCAGTCAGAGGTTGTATTTGCCTGTTCTATGAACTACCCAAAATTTCCGCTACCAGTTATCCAGAATTGGTCAGAACCTGCTGAATACTACCTCTGATTGGGAATCTAGGAACTATCATAATATTTGGTTTTTATTAGAGCAGATGAAAGAAGCAAAATGATTTACTTTCAATATTTTTTGTTCTGTGAGTCACTCTGATAGTTAAAAGAAAAGAGCCTATGATAGATGCTGGAGAACCAAATATAGTTTTGGTGATTGCCTGATAGCACCAGGCTAGTTGCAGAAGAGAGAAAAGGCAGCACCAGACAATTTGAATCAGGAGCAGTATAGATTGAGAAGCAAGTATGTAATCATCTTTTGTCTCCCCCATCCTATCCCCATTTCACCTCATAGGGCTCTACCAGCAGTTATTCAGCAATGCCCAAGGGTAATTATTCTCATTATTTGTGTACAATTACATTGTTATTTTCAGACTGATAAACATTCAGGAGTCTATTGTTAAAACAATTAGTTTCAGGCTCATTTGTTATCAGTGAAAAATCAGGCAGTTCCTGTTTCAAAGAAAATTATATTAGAAAATAAATACCCATCCTGATATTCTTTGAGATGACCAGTTGTAGCTGAGAAATAGTTCAGTTGCCAGAATTCTTGCAACCTCAGACTTCCTTTTCAATACATCTTACTTAAGAATTGTGTTTGGAAAATAATTTCTTTGGGTCTTAGGCAGGTTTCTTATAAATCTACTGTAGTGATCAAACCAATAGAGACAATGATGTTGGTACCTCTGTTGTGGTCCATTAGTAGACAAACAACTTTTGCAATCAACTATCTTTACTGTGTTCAGCATTATCAGCCAGTCTGGCCTGGAGATTCTAAGAGCCATAATTCAATGGGAGGGCATCAAGGCAGAGAACTCCATCCATTGCTGTTAGCAGTTGGCAGGGACAGGAACCCTCAAGTAGGCATCTCCTTGGCAAAGTGATGTCACCAGTTAATCTTTTCACCATGGAAGTGCTTTGGTGCTTCCAACATAGAATTAGTAGTAACAGTTGACAGATTATGGGAAGGAAAAGGCCTAGAAAATGCAGAAAGTATCAGGTAGTGATAGGGAGAAAAAGAAAGTAATAGTGTGAGGAATATTGGTGTTGCTTGATATGTTCTGACAGCTCTCCAACTATGAATAGATATGAAGTATTGCCAACGTGTTTATTACATATTAGATAAATGATGATTTTGAAATAGATGAAAGAGGGAGAAAAATCTGACTCACACTTACTATGTTTGAATGGTCAAGAACTAGATATATTTGCTCAGCTCTCCACCTCTTATTATATCACTGGTTCCATTCCAGTTGATCTTGTTTTATGAATTTTTTCCTATCTCCAGAGTAATTTTGGATGTGGTTTATGTAGGCCATTATGAAACTATCAGTTAAAAAGGAATTTAAAAAACTGAAATACTGTAAGCAGAAAAATGTTATTGTTGTATTTTATCTTTCCCATATTTGTTTAATTCTTCTTATATTAGAATTCTAAACTTTCTGTTTGTGCAGAAATATTTATTTAAAAAAATTGAATAGCTGGCTATCCTACTTAACATAACTCTAGGAGTTCAAGAGTAGTAAAACAGGTGAAAAACAACAGAGAACATAAAAAGCAACAAAAATATTTCTGAAACCCAAAATATAATATATCCAGTCCAGAAGAATTCCATGGTTGTTAATATTGCCTATACGGAATTAAGACATTTATATTTTCTAGTCTGCAATTCTTTGTCATCTTCTCTGAAATAAAACTTATGAACTGAGTCTATAGTATTCTATTTTTCAACAACATATGGTGTTGCTATGTACATTTTGTAACTACCAAAAGATTCACACTACTCAGATTTTAAATGATGCATTTTATGTTAACAAAACGTTTAGATATAAGAAATTAGGTATTGCATATGATTTTGAAGGGCTTTCAGGACTTCCAGTGAGATGGTGATGCAGGAGGGTACATGTAGTCAGCTCCATGTGATAATTTTAAAATGTATTCCATAAATATTTGGTAAGAGCTTTTTTAAATTGATGTTGGTAGCATGCACAGCATCAAAGTAGTTGCATACAGAACTGCTAGGTTGGCAGAAGTTGGGACAAGTAATGGGAGCTCACTCTGTTACATGGTGCTAGAGATTCGAAGCGCCCAACTGCCAACCTTTCTGATCAACAAGCTTATTTATTATATATAATTATGTATTATGTAAAATTATGTATAAGACAACAATCTTATGAATGGACAATAAATGACACTCCCATAAAGAGGAATTGAGTTTTGCTGGAGGTGAGGATATTGAAGATATGAATGAATCCAACTCCAGGGTTAATTGGAAATTCTAATGAAATATTAGGATTGAATTTGCTAATTAACAAATATATTTAGCAAACAACCACAGGATTTAAACAGACAAGCCTTCATGAATAAATCCTTTTCATCAGCATGTAGAAACTTTCCACAAAGTTTGATGGAATTAACACTTAAATTACAAATGGAAAAGAACAAACTGGAAGATACCCAAGTAAAGTATCCATCAGTTACAGTAGGACATATTAGAATTAGAATTAGAATTCTTTTATTAGCCAAGTGTGATTGGACAAACAAGGAATTTGTCTTGGTGCAAATGCTCTCTGTATACATAAAAGAAAATATACACTTGTCAAGAATCATAAGGTACAACACTTAATAATAGTCATAGGGTACAATAAGCAATCAAATCATACTAGGAAACAGTCCATACAAATCGTAAGGATACAAGCAACAAAGTTACAGTCATAGTCACAAGTGGGAGGGGATGGGTGATAAGGAGTGATGAGAAGATTAATGCTAATACTACTTGTTATTCTCATATTCCCAATTTTGACTGTGAGGAAATAGAAATAACTAGAAAACAATAAAAACATTCAAAAATCCAAAGCTAATTACAAAGGCAAATCAAATCAAGAAAAGTGAAAACATTAAAATCTGCAGACTTGCGGATCAACAAAAGCTAAACAAGTGCTGCATATTGTGCAAACAATGCAAAAAGGGAAAACAATTGCTGAATATTTCAGGGAGAAAATGAAGCAAATTCAAGGAAAATAAAGAAGCAGATCACAAAACAAGTTGAACACAAAGAGCTGTAGAAGAAAACAATAAGCCCAGCCAAATGGAAGCAAACAATAAATGTGTAGACTCTAACAAGTTTAATACACAAGTTGATTCCATCAGAACTACGTCTTTTAAGAACTATCCAATAAATATTAAGATTGAACAAAATACTTGACATTTACAATAATAATAACAAAAATATTTTAGTTTAGAAAATAGAGGCTCAAACATTACATAAAAAAAGGCAAGCAATGCTTATAATATCTGTTCTGACCATTCTTGTTAATTATCAGAAATCAACTGCTGAGCAGTTTCCGCTTTTCCTGGAGGAAGCGGACTATCTAGATCCGTATCAGTCGGGCTTCCGACCTGGGTACAGCACGGAGACGGCATTGGTTGCGCTGATGGATGATCTCTGGAGGGCTCGGGACAGGGGATTTTCCTCTGTCCTAGTCCTATTAGATCTCTCAGCAGCTTTTGATACCATTGACCATGGTATCCTATGCGCGCCTCGGGGTTGGGAGTGGGGGCACTGTTCTGCAGTGGTTCTCCTCCTACCTCTCGGGGCATTCTCAATCGGTGCTGGCAGGGGGGCAGAGGTTGACCCCGAGGGCACTCACATGTGGGGTCCCTCAGGGGTCAGTCCTCTCTCCCCTCCTGTTTAACATCTATATGAAGCCGCTGGGTGAGATCATCCATGGCTTTGGGGTGAGGTATCATCAGTATGCTGAGGATACCCAGCTATATCTCCACCCCAAGCCAAATCAGTGATGCCCTCTCCGTGATGACCCATTGTCTGGATGCGGTATGGACCTGGATGGGCAGGAATGGACTACAGCTCAACCAGGCTAAGACTGAGTGGTTGTGCATAGAGGCATCTCGGCCCAGTCAGTTGATTCCATCTTTGGTCATAGGGGGAGAGGTGTTGCCCCCTGTGGATAGGGCTCGGAACCTGGGAGTCCTCCTGGATTCACAGCTTAGTTTGGAGGAGCAGGTGGGGGCCGTGACCAGGGGGCTTTTGCCCAGGTCCGACTGGTTCGCCAGTTACTCCCGTATCTGGACCCAGATGCCCTTTGCATGATCACTCATGCACTTGTGACATCCCGACTCGACTACTGCAATGCTCTCTATTTAGGACTGCCCTTGCATACCATCCGGAGGCTTCAGCTGGTGCAGAATGCGGCTGCACGGGTTGTGATGGGAGTTTCCCGATACTCCCATGTTACACCCCTCCTGCGTGAGCTGCATTGGTTGCCGGTTGCCCTCCGGGTGAGATTCAAGGTGTTGGTGTTAACATTCAAAGTCCTTTATGACATGGGTCCAGGGTACTTGCGGGAGCGTCTTCTGCCAATATCAAACACTGATCGCCCTGTGCGTGCACACAGACGGGGACTCCTCGGGGTGCCGTCAGCTAGACAATGTCAGCTAGTGGTACCCCGGGGAAGGGCCTACTCTGTTGCGGCCCCTGCTCTGTGGAACCAACTCCCTCTGGAGCTCCGGTTGGCTCCTGATCTCCGCTCCTTCCGCCGCGATCTGAAGACCTGGCTGTTTGAACAGGCCGGGCTGGACTGACCTCCTGGGGTTTTTTAAGGATTTTAATGGGTTTTAGTGATTGGGCTTATTGATCTAATTTTGTTTTAAATATTTATTGATTGTTGTACTGTGTTTTAATTGTGAGCAGCCCCGAGTCCTTGCGGAGAGGGGGCGGCATATAAGTCCAATTAAATAGATAAATAAATAAATAAATAAATAAATAAATAAATTCCAAAGAAATTCAAAGCATGAAGGTCTTGCCTATGGGGAAAATTTTCTGGTTTAAGGATTTTGACAGGGCTGAAATAGTTCAGGTTATTTCTCCCTTTATAAAAACAGTTTGGGGAAACATTTAATGTTGAAATTCTTCGTTACAGATGGGTAGAAAAAATGACCTTGAGAAACAGGAAGAAAAGCTACTATCAAGACAATGGACAGATAAAAGAAATCCTGAGACTGGCACAGAACTGTAACCTAAGCAAAAGCAGCTCTGACTCTTAGAAATTCTGTTTTATTCTATAGAAATGGTAGCAGAGGATGGTTACATAGCCATACAGAACAGATCAAATAAAATGTACAGTGTGGGTCTTGCTGCTTAATGGTTTCAACTGTCAAAAACGAAACTCTCCTCATAACATAAAGGAGCCATAGATTATAACTGTAGATGCAAACTAATCACTGTCATCTACTGGCTGAGTAATTCTGTACTCCTTGTATATAAAATATATTGTAACATGTATTCCAACACCCTCACTCAACATCTACTCCTTATAATAGTCCCATTTCTGAACTTAGTTCTGTTTCCTGTTTCTTATAATTCTTCTTGTCCTTTCCCCCCCTCCTTCTTGCTGTCCTGGCTGTCCACAGAGCTGGCACTGCTGCTGCAACTTTGGCCTTGGCTGTCCAAAAGGGCTGGAATTGGAGCTTCTGGGCTCTGGTTCTAGCTCCAGCTGGGCGGGGCTGGGCGGGGCTGGGCGGGGCTGGGTGGGGCTGGGGACTAGAAGGGTGGCTGCAGTCTCTTCTGGATTCTCCTTCGTGTGTGTGGACAGACATTTGGTCGGGATGCCTTTATTGCTTTTGGTTGAAACCTCTGCTCCTGATTGAATTCTCTTGTGGCCTGGTTTCTTTTTTTATTCCTCTTGGATAGTCGTTCTCAGTTAATTTCTTTATTATATCAGGACTTCCAAGTTGTCTGTGCCAGCGGTGGTATTCAGCAGGTTCTGACTAGTTCTGGAGAAACGGTAGCAGAAATTTTAAGTAGTTTGGAGAACCGGAAAATACCACCTCTGACTGGAGATTTTACAGTATCCTTCCCCTGCCATGCCCACCAAGCCACACCCATAGAATCGGTAATAAAAAATTTGAATCCCACCACTGGTCTATGCCATGTGTGAATGCAGTTTGAATCTTTCTCCTCTTTGGCAGTATTAACCCCCTGATTGCAGTTCAGCCAATACAGTTAATCTGTAATTTTAACCTTTCCTTTTTGTGATGATGGAACTTTAAAGGTTACTAATTGCCTTGTTTTGTGAGCTTCTTCACTGACAAAATATTAGTTTCAAGAGCAGGGACATACAATACATTTTTCACAAGTTCTTTCTGTTGATACTCTGAGAAATAGCACAGTAAAGAAAACCATCTCCTATTCTTCTGATTCTATTATTTACCCATTAGCTGTGGTGATTTTTTCTGTTTTACTCTGGTCAAGATGTGTAAAGAAATTTTTGTCATTCGTCATGTGACTCGTAGCTCCTGAATCAACACATCATCCTTTCAAAGACTTTTGGATTGAAAAAATATATTCATTATCTGAAGAAAAATCCATTTCTTCCTTCACATTTTTGGTTTTTGTAGTTTTTGCATTCTAGCTTTCCAGATTCTGCAATCTGCCTTTAAATGACCTTTTTTCTTGCACACAAAGTATTCACGTCTTTCTTGCTTCATGTAACTGTTTTTATTTCTATTTTTCATCTTTAAAGCAGACTCTGTGATAGAAGCATTGTTACTATGAATGCTTTCTATTTTACACTTATATTCATCTCTAAGCTTGCCGTTAACTTATTCAATGTTAATTCATCATCTGGACATGCATCAAGCACAGTGACAAGCCTTTCACAACTTACTGGTAAACCACTAAGTAGTGCTGCGACATGAAAACTTTTTATTTCTTCTATACCTCTCAGGCATTCAACCATTCCCAAGGTATGCCTTACGTAATCCTGCATATTCTGGTCTTTTATCAGATTGGTTTGGTCTACCTTTCTAATAAAATACAGTTTATTGCTGGGATTAGCTCTTATATGCACCTTTTTAATCCTTCCCACATTTTTAAGTAGTTGTGTGTGTGTGTGTGTGTGTGTGTCTGTCTGTCTGTCTTTCTGTCTGTCTGTCTGTCTGAAAGATGTTCTGGCTTCATTTATAGATTTCCACCCACTTTCTCTTATTAGCAGCATTTTCATTTTGAATTTCCAAGACTGGTAGTTCTGGTTTGTCTGATTTACAAATGAAATCTTTGTTTCAGCTTTGCTACTGGCCATTTTCTTTTATTTATTTATTCTGTTACAGACTTCTTTATGTTGCTGTATTTTGCACTTATTTGCTGTAGCTGGCTATGACAGGTTTGCTCTGTTCTGTGCTGAACTTTATATTTCTCCTCTAATCTTGGTTTATATTGGGTTTCCTACACTGACAGGATGCTTGCCTCCTTAGACAAGATAAAGAGAGGGAAGGGAGAAGGACATTTAGCCTTGAAAGATTCTGTTACTATAAACTTATAATACAAGTAGTATTAGCACGCATGACGTTCTAGTCTGGTCTGCCTTGAAGAATTCACATTAATCAGTGTCCCAGATGAAATAAAATTTACTAAATAAAACTTACAAAACTTACAAAACAGATCATACAGAATAAAAGAAAAGGCATACAAGTTTTAAAAAAATAATTAATCATACCTGCATTATTTTTTTTCTAGCAGCTGCATATATAAGTTGCAGAAAGAAACTTTGAATGGCAAAGTTTTCTTGGAATCCTTAACTGCCAGTAAAATTTGTACAAAAAATCCTGATTCAGCTCTGGAAAATGAGTTAAAAGAAGTGTTAGTAGCTCTTCACCTAAGTCTTGATAAAAGTTACAATGCAGTGCCGGCTGGCGGTCCCCCGACAACGTGACTATTCTGTCGCGTCCCGAACTCTGGAATCAACTTCCCTTGGGGCTCCGCCTGGCCCCCGACCTCCGCACCTTCCGCCATGACCTGAAGACCTGGTTATTTGACCAATCCGGGCTGTGACCCATGGGTGGGGTGGTTTTAGATTTTGATGGATTTTAAGTTTTGTATTTGTAATTGTAATTGGGACTATTAGTTTAATTCTTTTTAAGTATTTATTGTGGTTGTTTTATTGTAAGCCGCCCCGAGTCTTCAGAGATGAGGCGGCATGTAAGTCCCATTAATAAATAAATAATAAATAAATAGTTGAGGTTTCAATATTTACCATTTTTACAAGGGCATGACCTTTCTGCATCCAGCTCTGCTGATGGTATAATGTTGAACTATAATAATGTAGATGCTTGCTGAAATTTAGTGTTTGTAAATTGATCTTATTTGAAACATGAATTGCTGTGACCCAGTTATACCCTGGGTGAGAGTTTACTACGTTCTGTTTGTAATTCTATATCAAGGATCTTTGGTTAAGTACAGTCATTCCCTAATCTTGTTCCAAGGGCGTGAGAATTTTCTTTGAAAAACCCAGTTTATATATTTTTTCCCTCAATTTAGAGAATCCAGCAGGAATCATATTTATCAATTAATATTAGCTGTGTCAGACCTAGATACTGCAAATTTATTTATTTATGCACATTATGAAATGAGAATCTTTAATCAGTATTTAAACACAGACAACTATGCCTTTCTGTCAACTTTAATAACTTCTGCCTCTGACTGCAGGGCAACATTAGGCACATGTTTTGCTGCTTAGAATAGTATTCTTATGAAATTTGACTGTACTGATAATTAACTCCTGGGTTTAATTGGGCTCCATATGACAGCTGCAATAATGTCTTGGCTTCAAAAAGCTTGAGGGCAGTTGGTATTATTGGATACATCTACAGAAGAAGAAAGAAAGATTTGCTGTTGAACTGCTCTGGGTATTTGAAGCAATCTGAACAATCAGCATATGACACTTCCCAGAGTAGTATGGTAACTAACTATCTACTGATGGTAGTAATAGAAGCTTTCAATTTCTTCCAGAGAATTGCCCTGGAAATAGAATCAAAGACTTGCTTAAAACCAACAAATGAGCTATTTTTGGTGGCTGACTATATTTCTCAATCAAATGGGAAATAATTATCCTTAATTATCTGAGGAACTGTCTCTCTCTGATTACACCTGCTTATACCATTAGATCCGGCCAAATAGTATGCTTTGGGTCCCATTTGCTAGGAACATACACTTGGCAGGTCCTAAGAGGTAGACTTTCTCTGCCATAGTGCAGAGAACAGTCAATAACAAAGCAGAAAGATGCTGTAGCTCATCAATGCTTTACTTTCAGAATATTCGAGTATCTACCTCCCTAATTTCATTTTAAAAAATGAAACAGGGAGACACTTCAAGACCATCTAAGATAATGCTCCCATGTATATATAAATTCCATCAGATCACATTAGTAGACTACATGTGCATGACTGCATTCCCACTCATGCTAGTAGTATTATTACTAAATTTGCAGATGATACAACAGTGGTGGGACTTATCTCCGGGGGGAGGGATGAGTCTGTCTACCGAGATGAGGTGGACCGGTTGCTTTAATGGTGTGGAGACAATAACTTGGTCCTCAACATCAATAAGACCAAGGAGCTTATAGTGGATTATAGAAGGAACAGATCAGACATCCAGCCCTTTTTTTAAAATCAATGGAGACCGAGTAGAGCAAGTGGCCAGTTTTAAGTTTCTGGGTGTTACCATAAAAGAGGACCTGACCTGGGGTGCTCACATTGCAGCTCTGGTCAAAAGGGTTCAGCAGAGATTATACTACCTAAGGCTTCTCAGAAAACAACAACTGAATGAAAAACTGCTGGTGACCTTCTACTGCTGCACCATAGAGAGTATCTTAACTTACTGCATGGTTTGCTAATTGCACAGTGGCAGAAAGAAAAGCACTCCAGAGGGTTAACGTCATTGCCCAGAAGATCATTGGTCGCCCTCTCCCCTCTTTGGAAGAACTTTGTAGCTCCCGCTGCCTTAAGAAAGTTCAAAACATTCTCAAAGATGCATCTCATCCTAGGCACCCTTTTTTTCAACTATTTCCATCTGGCAGACAGTACAGGATAATAAAAACAAGGACAAATAAGCTAAAAAACAGCTTCTATCTCAGGGCAGTAACTCTACTGAATTCTACTGTATAGTGCAATATTAATGCAATATCAGGGATTTTCAATTCAATGTATAGAATGTGAAGGATGTGTGTTTGTGTTTATTTTCATAGTCATAATGTACACTGAAGATGGTATTTAATTTCGTTGTATGAGGTGCAATGACAATAAAGTAAACTAAACTAAACATCAATGACTGGCAATTATAAAGGCTCACAAAAACACTGAAAAGAATTCTGTGCCAATCAAACATGGCACACCCCATCAAGACAGAATTAATGTGGTATCTGTTAAGTTTGCATGAAGAGTCAGACGCGAAGAGTTTCAGTGAAGAGTTTATTAAGTGACTACAGCTCGAATGGACCCAACTTGGCTGGGCTACGGCTGCTTCTTATAGCCAGCAGCCGTAGTTGCCAGCCAATCAGAGTGCAGGGTTTTTCCCGCACTATTTAAACCAATCCCATTTGACATTTTACAAGAACAGTTCAAAATAAACCAATAATATTTAAACCTACATACATAACACCCCTCCCCACTAGGTTCAGTCCATGCCAAACCCCAACCTATCTAATGTATTCTTTTAAATAGGTGGGGCTTTTGCGTGTACGTTGAGACCTTCGTAGTTCAGAAGTTTTTACATTCTCACCCAGTGAGAGAGGAAATGTGTCTGCTGACATTTCCCCATTGGGACTTCCTATGAAAGAAGACCCTGTTTGACTATGGAGAATCTGATCTCTCCTCCCAACCCATCTCCATTCCAATGTCAGCACCCAAGTCAGGTAGTGATGTGCAATCTTCCACTTCTAAGGATGGATTTTGGCATTGTGACAGGTTTTGGGATGGTTCCTGTCGTAATGGCTCGTTACACATGGGGTTGATTCTTGCTTGCTGATTTTCCTCCTGTTCCTCCCTTCCCCTAGAATTGACATCAGGTGAGGAACTAGAGAGAGACAAGGGCGATGTTCCTGAGAGAACCTGGATCTAAGTTGATCAATGTGCCTGCTCCAGAGGAGTCCATCCTCTGTTTGCACCCTGTAAGAACGAGGGCCTGTGATCTGAGTTATCTCAGCAGGAATCCACAAAGGTTCACCTATGAGGTTCTTAGCATAAACAGAATCACCCACACTGAATGTGCGAACTTTGGAAGTGGAATCCAGTGCTGCGTTGGGTGCGTAAGTGGGATGAAGGCGGTCAAGGGAAGACCTAAGTTTCCTACCCATCAACAACTCTGCTGGGGATAAGTTATTAGATGGGTTAGGAGTGATGTGCTGAACACTAAGAAGTTTTTCAACTTTCTCAGTGATGTCCCCAGGATCCAGTTGCTGAAGCTTCTCTTTGGTAAAACGTACCATGCGTTCAGCCCGGCCGTTAGCTGAAGGGTGCCCAGGGGCAGTAAGGGCATGTCTGATACCCTGTTGTGCTAAATAGGATTCAAAAAGGTTGGATGTAAATTGAGGGCCATTGTCAGAGACAAGAACATCAGGTAACCCGTGGGTTACAAACAGTTTTCTGAGCTGCTTGATGACAGCATCAGTTGTGGTGGATGCCATGGGGATTACCTCTAGCCATTTGGAATATGCATCTACTATAATAAGAAAGGTGTGCCCTCTGGTAGGGCCTGCGAAATCAATGTGAATCCTAGACCATGGGCCCCTAGGACATTCCCATTCCTGTGTGGGGGCGTGAGGTGGGGCAGGCCTGACTGACTGACAGTTGGGACAAGATGCCACCCAGTTTTCAACCATTTTGTCAATACCTGGCCACCATATATAACTCCTGGCCAATCCCTTCATCCTTACAATACCAGGATGACCCTCATGTAACATTTCCAAAACCTCTCTTTGCAGTTTTGCAGGAATAACCACCCTGTCACCCCACTAAATACATCCTCTTAATACAGATAATTCAGTTTGCCTGGACTTAAAAGGTTGGGCAAGGTGAGGTAGATCTTGAAGAGGCCAATCTTTCTTTGCTATAATAGGAGCCAACACAGTGTCTTTGGCAGTCTCTCTGGCAATTTCAGCAGCATGAACTGGAAGCTTGGCAACAGTTTCTAGGAAAAAGGTGTGTGTTTCAGGTTCAAAGTCCTCCTTGTGGCAAGGAAGTGGGCAATGACTAAGTGCATCAACATGTCCAATGTCCTTGCCAGGCTTGTGGATAAGTTTGTATGAATAAGCTGCAAGAAATTCAGTCCACCTCAGCATTCTTGGTGACAGGATAGTAGGTGTAGGCTTGTCTCCTGCCACAATGCCTAACAAAGGTTTGTGATCTGTAACAATGGTAAATGTTCTGCCATACAGATATTCATGAAATTTCTTAACAGCTGCAACAACTGCCAATGCCTCCTTGTCCAATTGGCTGTAATTCCTCTCTGCTTTGGTCAAAGTGCGAGAGTAAAATGCAATAGGGGCTTCTCTCCCACCGGGAACCCTGTGGCTCAAACCCCCCCACACTCCAAAAGGGGATGCATCACAAGTCAGGACAACAGGCAAATTCTCAGAGAACTGTATCAGTACAGCATCAGACATGATTAGTCTTTTAATACTGTTAAATGCTGATTGTTCCTTCCTGCCCCAGGCCCAAACAGACTTCTTATCAAGTAATCTGTGCAATGGTTCAGCAATGGTTGCCTTTTGAGGCAGGAACATGTGATAAAAGTTAATAAGTCCAAGGAAGGCTTGCAAATCTGTTTTGCATTTAGGTCTAGGGGCTTCTTTGATTGCTTTAACCTTGGCATCTGTAGGGTGGATGCCATGCTTGTCAATCATATAGCCCAGGAACTCAACCTTCTCAGTCTTAAGAGTGCATTTTTCTTCCTTGACTTTTAACCCTACTTTCTTGAATCTGGTAAGGACTTCTCTGAGTCTTTCTTGTAGCTGAGTGTCATTTTCAGCAGAGATTAACACATCATCAAAGTAAGGCACTACCCCTGGAAGTCCTTGGAGCATTCTTTCCATAAGGCTTTAAAAGATGCTTGGTGCCACGCTTACTCCAAATTGTAACCTTTTACATTTGAAGGCACCTCTATGAGTCACAATGGTTTGGGCCTCTGTAGTGGCATCATCAACTGTTAGTTGTTGATATGCCTGGGCCAAATCCAATTTGGCAAAGACTGTACCCCTGCCAAGTGAATGTAACAGATGATGCACTACTGGAACTGGATATGCGCTCTGCTGCAGCGCATGGTTCAGTGTCCCCTTATAGTCTCCACAAATTCTTACTGATCCATCAGCCTTGACTGGTGTGACTATGGGTGTCTCCCATCTGGAGTGGTCAGTGGGCTCTAAGACCCCTTGAGCTATTAATTTGTCTAATTGTGCATCAATTTTTTCCTTTAAAGCAAATGGAACCCTTCTGGGCTATAAACGAATTGGGGGCACCTTGGGATCTAGGTTGAAAGTGATAGGGGTCCCCATATACTTGCCCAATCCTTCGTTGAAGACCTCTGGAAACTCAGACTTCAAGGCCTCCTCCCATTCAGAGTTGCTCACGTGATTGATGCCAGTCACCTCGATGCCTAGTGGCTTGAACCACTCAAGTCCCAGCAAGCTTGGGCGATCCTTGTCCACGATGGTCAGGGGCAAACATTTGGTGTGGCCTTTAAACTTCACGTTGAATTATGTTGTTCCAACTACTGGAATCTTGTTCCCTTGGTAGTCTTTAAGAGTCAGTGCTTGCTTCTGGAAATGCTTTTTCTGAATGTTGGGAAGTAGCCTGTGAATAGTGTCCCATGACACCATAGATAAATAAGAGCCCGAGTCCACTTCCATTTGGCAAGGCCTTCCTTCAATGAATACCTTCACATGTACTTTTCTGCTTCTCAAGGATGAAGAATGACCAATAGTGATTGTTTGATGAGTTTCATTCTTTCCATTTGCTTCTGAGTTGTGCCCCATCTTCTCAATGAAATTGTTGGGCTTGAATTCCTTCTCAGGGAATTTCTTCCTACTAGGTGGAGTTCTGGATGATTTGCAGACTCTTGCTAGGTGACCCCTTTTCTCACAACGCAGGCAGATGGTGTCTAAAACTTGCATTCAGTGCGGGGTGCCCCCAGCCTCTGCAATAAAATTCTTGCCTCTTTTTTCCAAGGTCCTTCCTTTTCTTCTCCATTCTGAGTCTAAAAATTCCTTCCTCCACCTCACTACAGTCTGAATAAGAGTCTATTTGCTCTCAATGGGTTGTTGTGGATTTTTCCACATCAGAATGGCTTGTTAATCTTTTTCATGGCTGCTGCTGAGGACTTGGTGGCTTCCGCTGAAACAGCTTCCTCTATGGCCTCCTTAAATGTGATCTTAGGTTTCATTAGTAATTTGCTCTGTAAGACCTTATCTTTAAGGCCTAGAACAAATGCATGGCCTCTTCTAAGTAGGTAAACTCACAAGCACCCCCAATGTCCCTTAAACTTGCCACGAAGTTGTTAACATTTTCGCTTTCCCCTTGATCCCGACGGTAAAACTCGTGTCTCTTAATGAGGCACGATACTTGTGGGACGTAATGGGCTCTTAAATCTTTTCCAAATCAGGCCATTCCATTGCCTTCAAGTCTGCAGTTCCCGCCAACGCCTTCACCATCTTGAAGACTGCCAGGCCGCAGTGCGTGAGAAATACTGCCCTCTTCCGCTTCTCAGGGATATCGGCGAGGTCGTTTCCTTCCAAGTACATCTGGAAGCGATCCGCATACGATTCCCAGTCTTCCGCCACCGGATCGAATGGGGCTGGGGGGGTGTTCAGCGCAGCCATCTTGCTATTCTGCTTGTCTTCCGCGTCGTCTCTTCTTCAGGGAAATCCCACCTTCGTCGCCAGTGTTAAGTTTGCATGAAGAGTCAGACGCGAAGAGTTTCAGTGAAGAGTTTATTAAGTGAGTACAGCTCGAATGGACCCAACTTGGCTGGGCTACGGCTGCTTCTTATAGCCAGCAGCCGTAGTTGCCAGCCAATCAGAGTGCAGGGTTTTTCCCACACTATTTAAACCAATCCCATTTGACATTTTACAAGAACAGTTCAAAATAAACCAATAACATTTAAACCTACATACATAATAGTATCCAAAATTAACTACATTAGACAAACATTAAGGAAGACAAAACTGCAATAATGAACCAGGATGGACAATATCTAACAGCTACCTATTCCCTTAAAACTAATACATTTTGAGTCGGGGAATACTGAAGTCATAGATCACACAAATAGCAAGAAAGCCAGAAAATTCTTTGACGTTAGCACTCAGAGAAACCCATTGACCTGGATACAATCTACTTTTCAGGCCTCTAATCCAAAACATCCACAACAGATAGGTCCTGAGAAGGGTCAATCAAAATGGAGACAACAACACACCCAAATCCTGATTAATACTGAGGTATTGATCTTCTGAAGCTTGGAAAACTCAACCACAAGTTATGTTGTTCAGATTAAAATACATATGTGAATTCCCAGATGACAGCTTAATCTCCCAGGTCTTTTTAGTTTTTGTATAGCAAAAAAAATTCAGATGGAGCTAGTTAAGAACAGCTAAATAGCATGGGCCTGTTGAAAAATTCTGCTTACCATTACATGGAAGCTGGCTGGGAAATTCTGGGAGTCAAAGCCTACTTGTCTTAAAATTGCCAAGGTTGAGAACACTATATGGAAGCATGTCCTTTGTCTCTCAATGGAGCTTTCCATAAGTAATTGTTCCTTTGCACTTGGTACAGAAATTTGAACCTGGTCCTCTTGCATCTTTTTTATTAGGGGATTCTGAAGTTCTCTTCTCACCTGTACGATAGCCAACTCCATGGATTTAATTTTGAATATATGCAAATCTTTGTGTACTGTAAGCTGAAATCCTAGACATACTTTTAATCTTTTTTAATTGTATACTTTTGTATTTTTATTTGTGTTCAGATTTAATCATTATTCAGTTTTCTGACCAAACTCCATGTGAACATTTAGATATTTGATAGATCTTGGGCTCTATGTCTCTTTGTAGTGACATATACAAAATGGTACAGAACTTTGCATTTTTAATAATATTGAGCAGCCAGGAATTTCAAAAGGTTAGATTTGCCTAATAAGATTCAGTTTTTGAAAATCGTTTTTCTGCATAATTCATAAAAATAGTTATCAAATATTAGGCCTGGTGAAAAAGCAATTGTAGCCTAAACACCGTTGTCCTTCCAATACCAGTTTTGTAGACTCTTAATCTATATAAAATATACATGCTCGTACATTAGTCTGCATAAGTCTTCTTTCTCTCATTATTAAAAGGGCAAAGGCAGTTATGAATTCAAATGGAGCTATTCTGTGTCTCATGAGTTCCCACTTACAAGTAGCTATTTTACACCCCTTGTGTCCAAACTGCATTGTGGTACAGCATCATGGAAAAAGCTCTTATTTAGATGTGTTTTAAATTAATCAAGATTAGTCAAGGAATCATTCTTAAATAGAGTCACATTGAATTTCAGTAGAACCAAGAAGAGTAGATCATTGGCAAAATATACCACAGTACCACCTGTGACTATGCATAAATAGCCTTTTTGTAACCTTGTTTGAATTTCTACTCTGCATTTCTTTTTCTGTAATTAGCACAACTTTCTTTGCCTTCCCATAAAAGCTTCCAATTATCATAAAGAAATTATGAACAGGGAAGACAAAGACCTATCACTGATGTGCATGTAATTACTCTTATTTTGCTTAGGCATTTATATTCCTGATATTCATATACCATATTGGTGCTGTTATATACTTCCACACATCACTTTGAATATAAAGCAGAGGTTTATTTGAAGCCTAGCATTTATTAAAATTTCAGTGCATTTATTATACAATTTCTATTTACAAAGCTGTATTCGTATTCTATTAAGGTCTGATTCTCAAGCAACATTTTTTCCTTGGTCCCCAAATAAGAAAACTGTTTGGTGCATCAAGAGTTCTTTCTATTGTAGTTTCAAGCTTGTTTCTGCAACCCTAATGGATAGAAATTTATTTTTCTCCTAAGAAACATGGAACATTCATGACAACAGATTAAAAAAAAACCTGGAAAATTTTATTATTTGCCTCAGTTCTTACTAAATACATTTAACAATGTTCAAGTGTCCTCCAAAGCTGAATATCTTCAAAGAGAAACCAGCTGCAATCTTAAATGTGTTCATTGCATTGTGAGTGCCGTATGCCACTCTGATTTGTGATGTTTATTTGTTATATTTTATACCATCACTACACATTACAAAAATGACATGAATCATTCTGGAGCTGGGCATTTTGACTATGTGTGTTGGCATCCTGGTGATCAGAAATCAGTATGGTTTTTAGGATTCAGAGTCAATAGGCTCAAAAAAAGGTGAACCCCTCTCCCTAAAAACAAGAACCTTAATTGTAGAAATATAATTGTAATGTAAACATTGTAGCAGAAATACATATAAAAGTAATTAACAACACAATGGTAAATCCACAAAGCTTGCTAAGTAACTTTCTAAGTGCAAATGTGAAAAAAAATGCAATACAAAGCTTGTTAAGGTATAGACAATGGCTAAATAATCATTCCTACACATATATTTCTTATACATGCAAAGTGGAAAAATGATCCACACCATTCTTTTTTCCAGCCAGTTTTCCACAGAACTTTGAAATTTGATGGTGAATAGACAGAATAGAAAGGGACGCGGTGGCTCAGTGGCTAAGATGTTGAGCTTGTCAGTCAGAAAGGTTGGCAGTTCAGTGGTTCGAATCCCTAGCACCATGTAATGGAGTGAGTTCCCGTTACTTGTCCTAGCTTTTGCCAACCGAGCAGTTCGAAAGCATGTAAAAATGCAAAACGAAAAATAGGGACCACTTTGGTGGAAAGGTAACAGTGTTCCGTGCACCTTCAGCGTTTAGTCATGCTGGCCACATGTCAATGGAGAAGTCTTCAGACAGCACTGGTTCTTCGGCTTTGTAATGGAGATGAGCACTGCCCCCTAGAGCTGGAAATGACTAGTACATATGTGTGAGGGAAACCTTACCTTTACCTTAGGCAGAATAGAATAACAGACTTGGAAGAGATTTGGCGGTCTTCTAGTCCAACCCCCCGCTTAGGCAGGAAACCCTACACTATCAAACTCAAGGCCTAGGGACTGGATCTGGCCCACAGGGTGCTTAGATCTGCCCCCCTGGAAACAGTGAAGGACTGGCCCACGGTACCTCTGCCAACAAAATGGAGCTCAGGAGGGTCACACGTGGCCCTCCTGAGCTCTGTTTTTGCTGGCAGAGGGTTGCAGAAGGCCATCACAGCTGAAAATGGAGCTTGGGAGCCCTTTTTCGCTGGCAGAGTGCTCAGGCCACCACAGGCGCCCCTGACATGAGTGGCATCAAGCTGGCCATGCCCACCCATCCTGGCACCCTGAGGTCAAATATAACCCTGATGCGGCCCTAAATGAAATTGAGTTTGACACCCCTATTTACAATTTCTGGAGGCAAGTTGTTCCACTGATTAATTGTTCTAACTGTCAGGTTAGATAAATGAATGAATGTTCAGAATGATATACATTTATTTCTTAGTTAAGACTTAGGTATCTCTACCCCCTGCCCTAAATAATCAGAACTTGAGAATTCTGATGTATCTATGATTTTTGCTTTCCAGTTAGAGAAGCTGATTACCCACATGTCTTGCCTTCCAATCTGTGGATTGCAATAATGCAAGCGACATGGAAAACCATTTGACTGGTTTTACTCTCTGTTGGTCATAGTTTGCAGGCCCACAAAAGTTGAAAGTGGGAGAGTAACTCACTTCCTGATCAATAAAAGTTATAAACATGTCTAAAATGCATATAAGGCATTATTCATAAATATCTGTACCTAAATGTCTATTTTAGCCCCAAGATCAGCTGCTTGGCATTTCTTTTCCTTTTCTACATTGGCTGCTTTTCAGCACCCATCCCTCCTCAGTTCTTTGAAATAATTTATATTTTCTAGTATAGTGGCCAGTGTAAGGTCTCTTGGATCAAAGGAAATGCATTCTCTAAGCCAATTTATTTTTTATGCTTGTCTTTTAGTAACAGTGTATGCTGGATTCCATATAGTATCTGGATAAATGGAGGAAATATTTGACTTTATAATATTTCTACATTCCAGTTTACTTCCCTTCCCTACCCCTCGATGCTTCATTTAATACATATATCAACTGCTTTAGGTTAAGCCCTTGGGTTTGCAAGTAAATTACTGTAAATCACAAATAATTGGTATTCACCACTCCAATAGCAATTTCACACTATGGTTAAACCCTGTTACATCCCCCAACACCCCCAAGGATTTCAAGTATCTTAGAATATTTATTCCATGCAAACTATTTTAAAGTGACTCATTTTCTGAATGTTAAGTATTGTGGCATTCTGTGATTCCTCACCACCCCCACTTAATATTTCCCATGAGATTGGAAAATGCTGAAATTCCTCTGAGTTTTTAAAAAGATGGATTTTAATTAACTGTCCAAAGAGAGGTTTATAGCATAGTCTGTTTAGACTCAAGCAGTGTTAATATATTTCCTAAAAAATACCAGCATGATGAATTATTTGTAACAGTTTAAGTGAAGGTGTGTGTGTCTATATAATTTTTATTTAATGATGTTTTTTAACAAATCATTTAATTTTTCCTTTCTTGTTTTAATTCTCTGATTCACAACATTTGTACATACTTTATATATTCATGAGAATCCTTTTGGATATCTTTCTGTTGAAGACGTGAAATAAGGATATCAAAATCTACATTTTTCTGGAAAAAGCTAAATGGTACAAGTGTCCCATAAAGCTGCTTTTAGATGAGAAGGAATTGCATTTAATATCTTTGTGATCCAATCTTAATTACTTGATTATTTATTTGTTTGTTTGTCTTCTGTTGATGAATAATAGCCTCATGACTGGTAGATTGCTTTTGTGCAATCTGCCTGTGCAATGAAGGTGGAAGAAACACTCTGAAGATGGTAATTATGTAGTTACATCAAATAGATTAAAAAAATAGAAGAGGGAAAATTAAGATCTGCTAGAATCGATTACAGATGTCTGCAGTTTCTGCTTTATTTAATTGCTGCAACTCCCTCTGCTTCCCAGCTATCTTGACACCAATATATTGAAACATCTCATGATGCCATGACATAAGCTCCACTCTCTCATTTTCACCTAAAGCAACCAAATTACTTTGAAAATAAAACATAATGTTATTAGCATGTAATCAATAATCTCTCTCTCTCTCTCTCTCTCTCTCTCTCTCTCTCTCTCTCTCTCTGTGTGGTATCTCCTAGCAAAGGTTTGTCACTTAATGAATAAAGGCAGAATCAGAGCTTACATACTTTTGGTGTGCTACATTGCAAAGATAAGACAAAGGAAGAAGGCACACACAATGGAAATTACAGTGTGATATTAGAGTGGTTTAGATAAACCCATCCGCATGTCCATGTTATTTATTTATTAGGTCAGCATGCTAGCCATATTATCTTTGAAATATGGTTGGTAAATATGCACTATTTGGTTTAGTGGGCTACACATTCCTGATTAATTCTTGTTCAGGATAAGTTCACCTTGCTATGAATGCTTTTTTACAAGGGCATGTTAAGCAATTCTGATGTATGTGGAAAGGGGGGATTTGGTAGTCAATGCAACTCACATGTGTATTGGGGAGGGAGTACTCTTTACTGCCACACATACAAATACTTAAACAGCAGAGTTTTTTCTCACGATGTTTCAATGCATATTATCCTGTCTCATAGATGCCAGTGTGCCCCTGCACAAATTCTGGAAATTATAATAAATATTGGTGCTAAGATCCTTTAGATTTTTAAACTGCTTTGGTTTTCTTAAAGATTATTTAGAACTAGTATTATCCAGTTTGTGAGAGTGTTAACATTTTAACAGCTGTCATCATTCTAGCTTGGATCTGAAAAGGGAAAAAGAAGATTTGTTCTGATTTCAAAGTTATTGATATTCTGAAGATGCTCAAACCAATTTTTCTGCTTTTATAATTTCTTACAGCATTTACTATGACTGTATTTTCAAATTTGCACGGTTGCACTGCAACTCTTGCACATCTAAAAACTCATTTAGTTTTGGTGGCTTGGCATAAGTGTTGTAGCCTTATCACTGTTTCTTTCCTGGATGTCAATCTTGTAATTTGAGAGCAGTTTTAAAAGAACAGGAGATATTCTTGTTGAACATACATCCCAAAATACTACCTGCCCTTCTAAATTTCAGTGACACAAATATTGGCACAATTGCTTAAGGTATTACTCATCATTGGATTATGTGCAATCAAGCAATTTTTTAGTTCACTGAAACCAGATGTGAAAAAAAACTCTAGACCCCACCCTTTGCATATTAATGGCATATTGAACATGCTTTGAAAATCTCTAGCTTAAATCAGCTGGATTTAATTTTCATTCTGTCCATGGAACTTGGACTTCCAGCATATGTATGTATGTATTGTTGACTTTATTGAATCTGTTATATATATATAACAGATTCAATAAAGTCAACAATATTACTTCAAAAGTATCCCTATCTAAGGAACAGAGATTCAAGGTCCCTCATCACTAGCAGGAGATAATCATATAGTGCAGCAGGTGAAAAGAAAACACCTGCTGTGTCAGTGTAAGGATGCTGGAAAGATGCCAGGGTTTTTCTGGAGCACAAGACACACAGCTCTACTCTGCACAGATAATTGAAGGAAAGTCATCCACAAACTTTACTAAGTACATAAATGCTAGAAGAGGGTTGTTTCATGAAAAGAATCAGAATGCAAGGTAACATTTTATAAAAGCTTGTGTAGCTGCATAAATATCGGAACCATGCTACAATATTTCCATTGCTATTCTATTCAATAATCTTCTCCACATTTATTTATTTATTTATTGAATTCATATTGCCGCCCATTTGCCCATGGTGACTCAAGGCGGCTTACAGAATATAAAACCGCATTTAAAACAGTAAAACTAACAAAAAGAATCAAATAAATTAATATACTACAATATAACAAAATAACCCCCATCCTCCCACCCTCCATCTTGGCAGCAGCAGATCACACAAGCCATTTAATGGGCTCCATCCACTCTGGGTTCTCCAGACCCACTGGCAGAACAAGATCTTCAGTGCCTTCCAGAAGAGTATTAGAGTGGGGGTCATTCTAATATCTGTGGGAATGATGTTCCAGAGAGAGGGAGACACCATGGAGAAGGCCCTTCTTCTAGGTCTCACCAGTTGTATCTCTGGGATGGGACCTGCAACATTCCCTGCCTCCCAGCTTTGAAGGGTCAGATAAATATGACCGGCAAGAGACGGTCCCTCAGATAACCTCATCCCAAGCCATGAAGGGCTTTAAAGGTCTTCATCTTCATCTTTAAAGGTCTTCATCCAGCACCTTGAATTGCACCCGGAAGCAAATCGGCAACCAATGTAGCTCCTGCAGGAGAGGTAATACATGTGCACACGGGAGTCTACACAAAACCATATGGGCCACTGCATTTTGCATCAACTGGTGACTTGGCTGTTTCTTTGGTAACTCCACTCTGCACAAGGAGAGGACCTGAGGTTATCCATAAGTGCTCCGGACATCTGCTGCTTTCAAGATAGCAGTGCCTGGCAGATATAGAACTCTGGGAAATGATTTAGGGGCCATCTAAATCAGGGAAAACAATCTAAACAGAGTTTGGATGTAGCATTTGACTGAATGAGAACCAATGTGCTGAAGCCATAAATCCTCTATGAAGGATATGTGGTATATTTTTATATAGCCTAGAAAATACATAAAGGACTGATTTCTACATCTATAAAATTTGGGTGAGCATGGCTGTATCTTTCAGTAGTTAAAAGGACTAAGTTCAATAAGATGTTCAATATGGTTAACTGAGATAATAATGTATTTAAATAATGTCTTTAGTGTATATAATTGGTAGTGATAATTAAACTTCTATAGGAACTGTAAATATATATATATATATATATATATATATATATATATATATATATGCACTTCTCCCAGAAGAACGAAGCTGAAGACACCAGCCTGAAGATGACGGATGAGATTTCGTCCAAACGTTGCCAAGATACTCTCAATCTTACATGGGACAAGACCCGAATACACCAAGACCTACATGTATATGTATATATATATATATATATATATATATATATATATATATATATATATAAATATTACACACTGAAGTTGAAGATGCTTCTCTCCAAGAGTAGGATTATAGAATTTGGATTGAATCATGCTTACATGTACTTCAACACCACTCACTTCAAAGACCAGGCTGCAAACCAATATTCACATTTTAGGATTAGAATATGAAATGTGACAGAAAAGTATAATAATAGTTATGTTTCCAGATGAGAACTAAGTTGATCTGATCTAATAGTAAAAGGATATTTAAGATATTTCTTTAAAAAATATTTAACTAAGTGTTTTGAATATTTAGTTACTGGATTGAGAAATATGGGGGTGGGGTTTGATCCATGAAATAAGATTTTGGTTTGACAATTAAATATGCTAACCCTTGCATTATATTAAACAACATCTCTTTGTTTCAGAATGCAGTTCCTGAAACCCATGTAAATGATTTAATCGCATGGCTTTTTACATAGATTTGCTTCATCTAGCAGCTAATTGAAAAGTATTTGTGGACTCCACTTTGGCATTGTTTCCTTCCTTGTAATGATTTACATGCTGATATTGTGGTTGTGACAGGTGAAGGCTACTCTTTTATTGTTTTTTAAAGGGTTTATAGAAACATACAATATTAATATGCAGTTTTCAATTTATAGATGCATTTTTCCAAGGAGTTAATCATCTTACTAGCTTACTGCAAAATAATCAGTAGCACAGCAAGGAATATATGAATTTTATAACATTGCTGGCTTTCTCTCTGTCTTGGGAGCTTCAGAATGGATGCACATGATAATGCATGCATTGCCACACTATGATTAATGGGGTGAGGTAAAGAAAGCCAAAAAAATCTTTTCATTTCTTCAAACTGCAGCCAATGTATGATGCTAGACATAAAATCATTGATGTTGTTGCCAAATTCTCAGGATCACATTGTGATTTATTCAGACTCAATTGGGGCTAGGTCAGCCTTTTGAAAATGGTGATGTTCAAGGAGACTTGTTAATAAATAAATAGAGTGCTATCCTTATAAGTAAAATCTAATGTTTTGAAATAATGTCTGCTTTCAATAAAGAATACCACCTTTCGAGAATGAATAATACTATCTTTAATCTGTAAATTATATGAAACAATTTGACTTCTGAATCTGGTATGTCAAAAAAGGAGCAAATCATAGTTTGTAGCTACCATGTAGCAATCAATAAACCATGGTTAGAAATTGGATTTATTAGCCAAGCCTTCTGGCACAAGCCAAGTTGTGATCCTTGAAGTGGCACACATTTCTTAAAATATTAGAGTTGGAATTTAGTGTAGAATCTGCAAAAGCATTTCAGACAGATGGTCTCTCAGCCATATTCTATGAAGCGGGAAATATACCACTTCACAAGCAATGTTCCTCTAGTTTCTGTCTTGCTGTGGGTTTAAAAAAATGTTTTGTGCAGCTTTTCCCAAACGAAGTATAAATTTGCACACCACAATATGCAATTATTCATACATGTTAAAATGTTTACAAATTTCTTATCTAAAGTATAGAAACCAGAATGTTTAATAGTATGTACATTTATACATTATGCTTGCTGATCACTATGTACGGAATTATTCCCAGTTGAACAGAATTATTTTCATCAGAAAATATTTGCTTATTAAAGAAGCATTTATTTATTTTATTTATTTATTTATTTATTTATTTATTTATTTATTTATTTATTTATTTATTTATTTATTTATTTATGAGACTTATATGCCGCTCTATCTCCCGAAGGACTCAGGGCAGCTTACAAAATAAAATAATGCAAATACAAATATACAAATATTAAAAAGTTAGTAAACCAAGGGTCTCATAAATACACCAATTAAAACTATGTTAAAAACCATACTAAAAACCCTCCCCCCATCAGTCCGGGTAGGCCAGTTGGAACAGCCAGTTTTTTTGGTCACAGCGTAAGGAGCAGAGGTCAGGGGCCATCCAGAGCTCCAGGAGAAGTTGGTTCCACAGGGTGGGTGCTCCCACTGAGAAGGCCCTACTCCTGGGAACCGCCAGCCGACATTGCCGAGTCAACGGCACCCGAAGAAGGCCCTGTCGATGGGAGCGCACGGGACGCTGGGAAGCTGTTATTGGTAGCAGGGTCTCCCACATATATCCTGGTCCAATGCCATGAAGGTCAACACCAGGACCTTGAATCTCACCCGGAGGGCAACTGGTAGCCAGTGCAGCTCACGCAGGAGGGGTGTAACATGGGAGTATCGGGATCCTCCCATCACAACCCACGCCACTGCATTCTGGACCAGTTGAAGCCTCCGAATGGTCCTCAAGGGCAGCCCCATGTAAAGAGCATTGCAGTAGTCCAGATGGGAGACAACGAGTGCATGAGTGACTGTACGCAGGGCATCTCGGTCCAGATAGGGATGCAACTGGCGCACCAGGCAAACCTGGGCAAATGCCCCCCTGGCCATGGCTCCCACCTGCTCCTCTAAACTGAGCCATGCATCCAGGAGGACACCCAAGTTGCACGCCCTATCTACGGGGGGTAACACCTCTCCCCCTATAGCCAAAGGTGGAATATTCTGGACAACTCAAGATGCCAGTATATACAGCCACTTGGTCTTAGCTGGATTGAGCCAGAGCCTGTTCCTCCCCATCCAGACCTGCACCGCCTCCAGGCACCGGGACATCATGTTGAGGGTGTCACTGGGTTGATTAGGGGTGGAGTTGAAAAGCTGGGTATCATCAGCATACTGATGATACCTCACCCCAAAACCACAGATGATCTCACCAGCGGCTTCATGTAGATGTTGAACAAGAGGGGTGAGAGAACTGACCCCTGGGGCATCCCACAAAGGAGGGGCCTCGGGGCCAACCTCTGCCCCCTGCCAACACTACCTGCATACGGCCCGAGAGGTAGGAGTAGAACCACTGTAAAATGGTGCCCCCTACTCCCAACCCCTCGAGGCATCGCAGTAGGATACCATGGTTGATGGTATCGAAAGCCGCTGAGAGATCTAATAGCACCAGGACAGAGGAATAACCCCTGCCCCATGCCCTCCAGAGAACATCCACCAGCACAACCAATGCCGTCTCTGTGCTGTATCCAGGCCTGAAGCCCGATTGATGCAGGTCTAGATAGTCAGTTTCCTCCAGGAACAGTGGAAGCTGCTGAGCCACCATGGTCTCAACAACCTTCACAATGAAGTGAAGGTTGGAGACCGGACAAAAGTTGTTCAAATTAGCCTGGTCCAGGGCAGGCCTCTTGAGGAGGGGCCTCACCACCGCCTCTTTCAAGGCGGCAGGGAAGGAACCCTTACTCAAAGAGGTGTTGATTATTGCCTGGAGCCAGCCTCATGTGACCTCCCGGGTGGCATAGACCAGCCAGGAGGGACACGGGTCCACTCAGCCTCCCCATGATCCTGTCCACCTCATTTGGAGTCACAGGATCAAACCTTCCCAGATGATATCTCTAAGACCAATTGTCATACTCCCGTTGGACTCTGCCCAGTCGGAATCCAAGCCTTTCCGGATCTGAGCGATCTTGTCCATCAGATGTTGACTAAACTCCTTGGCACATCCCTGCAGAAGGTCTTCCCCCTCCCCCTGGTTAAGGAGGGAGCGGGAGACCCTAAACAGGACGGCCGGGCGGTTATCTGCAGACGCAATGAGAACAGAGAAGTATACATGCTTCGCCACTCTCATTGCAGCAAGATAAGATCTAAAATAAGATCTTAACTGCGCTCAGTCAGATTCGGACCTGCTGGATCTCCAACAGCTCTCTAGGCCTCTCTTCCGCCGCTTCATTTCCTGAAGCTCCACGGAAAACCAGGGAGCTAATCAGGATCTGCAGCGGGTCAGAGGCCACAAAGGAACAACTCGGTCTAACGCCTCGGCGGCAGCCATCTACAAAGCATCCACCAGGGCATCCACCAAGCTGTCAGCAAAGGAGGCAGGAATTGACCCAAGCGCTGCCTGGAACCCTTCCAGGTCCATTAGGCACCTGGGGTGGAACCATCTCATTGGCTCTGTTTCCCAGCGATGGGGGGTGGCATATTGGAAGGTCAGTTGAAGGAGAAAATGATCCGTCCATGACAGGGGTTGTGTAGTTGGAACTCCCCCCCATATCATTTCCCCACTGTCCTGAGATAAAAACAATGTCAAGCGTGTGTCCCCCATCATGAGTCGGGCCCTGTATTACCTGAGTCAGGTCCATGGCCGCCATAGAGGCCATGAACTCCTGCGCCACCCCCTATACCCCTCCCAGAGAAGGCAGGTTAAAGTCTCCCAGTACAATAAGTCTGGGGAACTCAACCGCCACACCCAAGAGGACATCGAGTAGAGCAGGCAGGGCTGTTGCCATGCAGCTGGGAGATAGGTATGCAAGCAACAGACCCAACTGACCCCCAGGGCCCAACCTTAAGAGGAGGGACTCACAACTGCCTATCTGCGGGACAGTGGTCTCCCTCGGACATAAGGCCTCCCTGATCACAACAGCCACCCCCCCACCCCTACACTGGGCCTGAGGTTGGTGCAGCACATGGAAACCTGGTGGGCATAAGTCCACCAGAGGGACCCCTCCCTCCGGGCTCAACCAGGTCTCCGTGATGCAAGCCAGGTCCACGCTCTTCTCAATCAAATCCTGAATGAGGGGAGCTTTGTTAACCATGGACCTGGCGTTCAAATAGACCAACCTGAGTCCAGGGACTCAGTCCTCCAAGCCCCCAGGAATGCGGGAACGAACTGATGGGTTGGAGCACACCCTGCTCGAAGATAGCGGGGGTGCGCTCCCAGAGACCGATACAGCCCGCCGTCCCCTCCTCTGCTGCCTGTCCCCATCACCATGGGGATCACCCCACCCACCCTGTCCCCCAATACCCCAGAGAGCCCCAACCCCACCCCCCTTCCACCATGACACATTTCTGACCCGGACTGAGGAAGTCCCAGTGCAGCCCCCTCCGACTCCAACTGGGCTTGATAACCCACCCCTTCCCTAACCCTCTTAAAAAATGATCTAGAAATTTAATCAATGAGGCCTTGGAACCCCTCTTACTATACCTCCCCAGACCCTGATCCATACCCGCACCATTTATGAAAGTCCGCAAACTTTTGCATTTATCTATTTTAGTTTTGTCAAAATCTAGTAATCTGTCATCTTGTTTTGTCTCCTTACACACATATAAGCATTTCCAAATGCTGAAAGTCAGAGGTGGCATTCAGCAGGTTCTGACCAGTTCTGGAGAACCGGTAGCGGAAATTTTGAGTAGTTTGGAGAACCGGCAAATACCACCTCTGACTGGAGATTTTACAGTATCCTTCCCCTGCCACGCCAACCAAGCCACGCCCACAGAACTGGTAGTAAAAAAATTTGAATCCCACCACTGATCAAAGTATAACTGTTTTCTCAATTTATTTTTTGTAGAGTAGATTAAACTAAATCCACACTCAGATTATCCAAGATGTTGTTAATATTCTTCCAATATTAATCAATTTTGTAAGATCATTTGGAGTTCACTTGGAGATGTTGTTCTGACCCAACCCTGTTACCAGCAAGAAAATCTCAAACAAGCGCTTCAATCTACAGATAATTTCTTTGTAGATAAAAGCCAATTAGTCCAACCAGAAAAGCCTTGACAGAATTCTTCAGATAAGTCCGAGTCTCTACACACAATTCTGGGTCCTTAGAGCATTTTTGCCTTTTGCAAAGGCAAAAACCTTTTGAAACCAGGCTTATATTCCCTGGAGGGAGGGACCATTAAGTTGCATCCTTACTCCCGAGTCGCCTGTGCTGCTCCATCTGTTCTCTTCTACGAATCATCCTGCGCTCACGTGCACTTGGCACAGGCTTCTCGGGAACCTCCTCATCACTGCTGCCAGCTCCCACAATCCCTGAAGGCAGCAGTCCACTCCCTGATGGTCCTGGCCCCTCATCTGAGTCCTCACTCTCCTCCACTGTCCACACCTGCTGCCGGCTAACCACAACAGATGTAAAATACACCTTCCAGAGAAAGATTGACAGAACTTGGTATTTAATTTTTTCATCAACAAAAAAAATGCAGTTACTCTATCACTCAACTATTGTTGATTCTGCACGAGTCAAAAAGAGGGCTGTGAAAATATTTACAGACCCCTCACATCCTGGACATAAACTGTTTCAACTCCTACCCTCAAAATGATGCTATAGAGCACTGCACACCAGAAAAACTGTACACAATAACAGTTTTTTCCCGAACACCATCACTCTGCTAAACCAATAATTCCCTCAATACTATCAAACTATTTACTGCATTACTATTACTATTAAACCTCCCATCCTTCCTTTCACCCATCTCCTCTCACTTATGACTATATGACTGTAATCTTGTTGCTTGTATCCTAATGATTTTTATTGACTGTTTCCTAGTATGATTTGATTGCTTATTGTACCCTATGACTATTAGTAAGTGTTGTACCTTATGATTCTTAACTCTTGATGAATGTATCTTTTCTTTTATGTACACTGAGAGCATATGCACCAAGACAAATTCCTTGTGTGTGCAATCACACTTGGCCAACAAAGAATTCTATTATATTGTTGCTTCTTCAACCAAAAAAGTCTTTATACTTTGCACAGTGGTTAAGGCATCAGGCTAGAAATCAGGAGAATGTGAGTTGTAGTCATAACAGGTGTGAAAGCTGACTGGCTGACTTTGAGCTAGTCACTGTCTCTCAGTCTAACTCACCACTCAGGGTTGCTGTTGTGAGGAAAGTAGGAGGAAGGAATATTTGGTATGTTTTTGCTTTGAGTTATTTATAAAAATACTAAAGGAGGGATAAAAATATTTAAATAGGATCTAATCTAATATTATTAATTCCAAAAGAGATGTCACAGTTAGCTATTCATCTAATATCAAATACAGTTCTCTTCTGGGAACTTAAAAGATGGATGCACAAAACATTTATAAATCTGATTGGAGGACTGGTATCAGAAGAACCAGTATCTTATGATTCTAATAGGCTTTAGCTTTTTGACTCCATTGAGTCAAAAAGCTAAAGCCTATTAGAATCATAAGATACTGAACTGAGCCTCCTAGGTATTGACTTCTTATCTTATTATCATGCTGGATGATGTGCCTCATTAGATTACTCTTCCTCTGGAAAAGCAGTGACAATGAAGCTAGATCCAATAAATCATTCAAAATTTCTGGAGCTAGCCTAAACTTACAATTGTTTAGCTCCTTAAAGCAACATTTAGCAATTGGGTCAACTTTCTTTTATTCTGGAAAATATTTTAACAGACAATCATAATTTCAAACAGCAGCCCAAAGAGCAAAATTTCTTGACAACCCTTGTACTTCACTTAGTGGTCTGAATGTCACACTATCAACAATTTGCTTAAATTTAATTACTTTTATATAGACAAGGGAATCTCTATTTTATAAACATAGAACATCAAGAAGACAGTGAGATGCTAACTGGACTCACACATAGCAAAATATTTCAGATAATCTTAGCAATTCTCAACAAATACAATAGGTTTTTAATACCTTATGATTGTGAATTGATAATATCTTAGCTATGTTTCTCACATATAACTTTTAGCACTTAACCAACCTTGTTTTTACCTCTATTTCCTCCAGCTACATCTGAATGTAAACCCTACAGTCTAGTTACCCTAGGCATCAGTTGGAGAGAACTGTAGCTCATGAAAGCTTATGCTTTTTAATACAATGTGTTAGTTGTGTTAGTTGAAAGATGCTACCAGACTCTTTCTGGTTGGTTGTTGTTGTTGTTGTTTTGGCCATAGTAGATTAATAAGCTTCTCCTCTTACAACATGAGCATAAAAACATGCTGTTTACTATTTTGTTGAGGAATCTTGCCCAGTATAGACATAAATTTGCCAGTTCAGTAATTTCCCAGGTCGTTCTTCCCTTGAAGATATAAATTTTTGCTCGCTTTCAATCTTCTGGGACTTTGCCATTTTCTAGCAGGTCTCAGTACTTAGCTGTTTTGTGATCACTTCTACTAGTTTCTATCACACTTTAGGATATCATTCATCTAGTCCTGAATTTATTAGTAGTTATGCTTTCTTTTAACTCACTTTGTCTGTCAGGATGTGCAGGTCACTGATTTTAGTAGCGGTGCCAACATTTCCAGCTAGTTTTTTGTTTTCTTTCTGAGAGAAGTTAGATATAAAATATCAACTAAGATGCTCTACAGTTTCTCAGTATTTCATTACCAATTGATCCCCTTCTCCTCACAACTGACCTACAACCTCTGCTTTTCTTTTGTTGTTCTGGACACTTTTCTCAAGTTTTAATTCATTTTTTAGCTTTAACTTTTCTGATATAGTGTCCAGAGTTTCTGATGACTGGTTGTATCCTCCTTTGGTTATACATTCCTCCTTCCATTTCCTGTATATATTGTATTCCCTTTTCTTTTCAGCATTTCATAAAGTTTGTGCACATCCACATTGCCGTGGTGGCACAGTGGTTAAAGCCGTGGTGATGCAGTGATTAGAATGCAGTACTGCAGGCTACTTCTGCTGACTGCTGGCTGCCAGCAGTTCAAGTCTCACCAGCTCAAGGTTGACTCAGCCTTCCATCTTTCCGAATTTGGTAAAATGAGGACCTAGATTTTTGGGGGCAATATGCTGACAATATAAATCATTTAGAGAGGGTTGTAGAGCACTCTGAAGCAGTATATAAGTCTAAGTGCTATTGCTATTTCTATTTTTAGATTTTTCTAGCAATAATTATTTGAAATTTTACCCTCAATATCTTGTTTTAGACAATTTTCCAACTTTTCTGGACACCTGTTTTCTTCAGGATTTAAAACGATTGGATATGATCTACCTTCTGTCTAAACTAACCAAATCTGCTCTTTTGAAATCCAGTAAGTGTCCTCTTTGGCCTCATTCTTCTATTTGATATAACGAACACAAAAAAGCATGGTCACTTTTTTCCAAGAGTCTAGTCATTTTTTACTTCTTCAACCAATTCTTTCTTTTTAGGAAAAAGATCCAGAATAGTAGACTCTTTCTTTTACTCTCTAACAAACGAAGTTGTCAGCAAGAAAGTACAGGAGTTTGTTGGACCTCTGATTCATATATCTACTGGTTTTCTGTTTGAAAGTGTGGGCATTGAATGAATAAAGACCTCATTCATATCTTCTGCCCAGATTATAATAAACTTATTATTGTCTTTCCTTTTATTCTTCCTACCCAAACATACTCAAATAATTTACAGGTAGTCCTTGACTTACAACCATTTGCTTAGTGATTGTTCGAAGTTATAATGGCAGTGAAAAAAGTGACTTAGATAATTTTTCACACTTATGACCATTGCAGCATCCCCATAGTCACATGATCAAAATTCAGATATTTGACAATTGGTTCATATTTATTATGGTTGCAGTGTCCCGAGGTCATGTGAGAAACCAGATTCATTTAACAATGGGTGACTAACTTAACTGCAGTGATTCACTTAACAACTATGGCAAGAAAGGTTGTAAAATGGGGCAAAACTCACTTAACAATTGTCTTACTTAGCAAGTTAAATGTTTAACTTAATTATACTTGTAAGATGTATATATTCCAATTTGTTTCTGTGATGTCTATGACATCATATTTGATCTCCCATGTTGAGAAATCAAGTCCTACCTGTTGGTTTCTGTTATGTATGCAGGTTTGAAATCATTGGTTAAGTTTGAATTGTTCTTGTAAAGTGTTGGAAATGATTGGTTTAGAAAGTGCGGGAAAACCCTGCACTCTGATTGGCTGTCAGCTGCGGCTGCCGGCTATAAGTAGCAGCTGCAGCAAAGCCAGTCGGGTCCATTCTGAGCTGTAGTCACTAATAAACAAAAGAGCTTGAAGCACTCCGTGTCTGTCTCTTCATGCAAACATAACACTGGTGATGAAGGTGGGATTTCCCTGAAGAGAAGGCAACGCGGAACAGAAGAAGAGCGAGATGGCTGCGCTGAACACCCCCTCAGCCCTGTTCGATCCAATGGCAAAAGACTGGGAGTCGTATGCAGATCGTTTCCAAATGTATTTGGAGGGAAACGATCTTGCTGCCATTTCCGAGCAGCGGAAGAGGGCGGTCTTCCTTACGTACTGCGGTCTGGCAGTTTTCAAAATGGCAAAGGCCCTCGCAGGAGCAGCAGACGTGAAGGTAATGGCTTGGCCTGATCTGGAAAGGCTGTTAAGAGCCCATTACGCGCCACAAGTATCATGCCTCATTAAGAGACACGAGTTTTACCGTCGCAATCAGGGGGAAAACAAAAGCATAAACGACTTTGTGGCAAGTTTAAGAGACATTGGGGGTGCATACGAATTCAACAGTTTAGAGGAGGCCATGCACGATCGTTTCGTTTTAGGCCTTAAAGACAAGGTGCTGCAGAGCAAATTATTAATGAAACCTAAGATCACGCTGAAAGAAGCAATAGAAGAAGCCTCTTCAGCAGAAGCTACCAAGTCCTCAGCAGCAGCCATGAAAAAGATTAACAAGGCCACAAACTATCCTGATGTGGAAAAGTCCACAACAACTCATTGTGAGCAAATAGATTCTGAGTCAGACTGTACTGAGGTGGAGGAAGGAATTTACAGACTCAGAATGGAGTGGAAAAAGAAAGACCTGGAAAGAAAGAGGCAAGATTTCTACTGCAGAGGTTGTGGGGGAAGCCATCCCGGCACTGAATGCAAGTTTTTAGACACCATTTGCCTCCGTTATGATAAAAGAGGACACCTAGCAAGAGTCTGCAAATCATCCAGAACTCCACCCAACAGAAGGAAGTTTGCTGCAAGCAAAGACAAAGAATTCAAGCCTAACAACCACAGTGAGAAAGCGGGGCGCAGCACAGAAGCAAATGGGAAGAATGAAACTCATCAAACAGTAACTATTGGTCATTCTTCCCTATTAAAGAGCAGAAAGGTGCATGTCAAGGTACTTATTGAAGGAAGGCCTTGCCAAATGGAAGTGGACTCAGGCTCATAACTTTCTATGGTGTCATGGGACACTATTCACAGGCTACTTCCTAACATCCAAAAGAATCACTTCAAGAAGCAAGCATTGACTCTTAAAGACTACCAAGGGAACAAGATTCCAGTAGTTGGAACAAGAGAATTCAACATGAAGTTCAAGGGCCACACCAAGCGCCTACCACTGACCATCATGGACAAGGACCGCCCAAGTCTGCTGAGCCTTAAATGATTCAACCCGCTGGGCATTGAGGTGACTGGCATCAATCACGTGAGCAACACTGAATGGGAAGAGGCCATGAAGTCTGAGTTTCCAGAGGTCTTCAGCGATGGATTAGAAGGCAACTATTGCAGAACCCCTATATAGGTTGCTAGACAAGAAATCTACATGGGTCTGGGGCAGGAAGGAACAAGCTGCATTTAACAATATCAAGAGACAAATCACATCTGATGCTGTACTGATACAGTTCTCTGAGAACTTGCCTGTTGTTCTGACTTGTGATGCCTCCCCTTTTGGAGTAGGGGGGGGTGTTGAGCCACATGCTTCCCAGTGGGAGGGAAGCTCCTATTGCATTTTACTCTCTCACCTTGACTAAAGCAGAGAGGAACTACAGCCAACTGGACAAGGAAGCCTTGGCAATTATAGCAGCTGTCAAGAAATTCCATGAGTATCTATATGGGAGAACATTTACTGTTGTCACAGATCACAAACCTCTTTTAGGCATTGTGGCAGGGGACAAACCAACGCCCACGATCCTGTCACCAAGAATGCTGAGATGGACTGAATTTCTTGCTGCTTATTCATACAAACTGATCCACAGACCTGGTAAAGACATTGGGCATGCAGATGCTTTGAGTCGCTGCCCACTTCCTTCACACATTGAGGACCCTGTTCCTGAGACTCACACCTTTTTTCTAGAAACTGTTGCCAAGCTTCCAGTACATGCTGCTCAAATTGCCAGAGAGACTGCCAAAGACACTTTATTGGCTCCTGTTATAGGCTGGATTAAGAAAGGTTGGCCACTTCAGGATCTACCTCAACTTGCCCAACCTTTTAAATCCAGGCAAACTGAATTATCTGTATTAAGAGGATGTATTTTGTGGGGTAACAGGGTGGTTATTCCTGCAAAACTACAAAAGGAGTTTTTGGAAATGTTACATGAGGGTCATCCGGGAATTGTCAGAATGAAGGGATTGGCCAGGAGTTATGTATGGTGGCCAGGTATTGACAAAATGGTTGAAAACTGGGTTGCATCTTGTCCCAACTGTCAGGTAGTCAGGCCTGCCCCACCTCTTGCCCCCACACAGGAATGGGAATGTCCTAGGGGCCCATGGTCCAGGATTCACATTGATTTTGCTGGCCCTACCAGAGGGCACACCTTCCTTATTATAGTAGGTGCATATTCCAAATGGCTAGAGGTTATCCCTATGGCATCCACCACAACTGAAGCTGTCATCAAACAGCTTAAAAGCTTTGTAACTCATGGGTTACCTGATGTACTTGTTTCTGACAATGGTCCTCAATTTACATCCAACCTTTTCGAATTATATCTAGCACAGCAGGGTATCAGACATGCCCTGACAGCCCCTGGGCACCCTTCGGCTAACGGCCGGGCTGAACATATGGTACGATTTACCAAGGAAAAACTTCAGCAATTGGGTCCAAGGGACATCACTGAGAAAGTTGAAAAACTACTCAGTGTCCAGCATATCACTCCCAACCCCTCAACTAATTTAACCCCAGCTGAATTGTTGATGGGTAGGAAACTCAGGTCTCCCCTTGACCACCTTCATCCCACTTACGCACCCAACGCACCACTAGATTCCACTAGCAAAATTCGCACATTCACTGTGAGTGATTCTGTTTATGCTAAGAACCTTGTGGGTGAACCATTCTGGATCCCTGCTGAGATAACCCAAATCACAGGCCCCAGGTCTTACAGGGTACAAACAGAGGATGGTGTCCTCTGGAGCAGGCACATTGATCAGTTAAGATCCAGATTACCTCAGGAGCATTGCCCTTGCTCCTCTCTGGTTCCCATACCTACTGCCTCTTCTAGGGGGGAAGGGGAAGTTTATGAGAGTAATCAGCAAGCAAGAATCAACCCCATGTGTAACAAGCTAACACGACAGGAACCATCCCAAAACCTGTCATAGTACCAACAACCATTTTCACAAATGGAAGATTGCACATCACTACCTGACTTAAGTGCTGACATTGGGTTGGAGATGGATTGGGAGGAGAGACCAGGTTGTAGTAACCAAATAGGTTCTACCATTACTAGAAGTCCAAGTAAGGAAATGTCAGCAGACACATTTCCTCTCTCACAAAGTGAGAACCTTAAAACATCTGAACCATGTAGGTCTCAACGTACACGTAAGAGCCTGTTAAATAATATTAATTGAGTTTGGATCTTTAAATCTATATCTATTTCAGAGTCATTCAATAAATTGCAATGCCAAGTTGTGTCAGATCAAAACAGATTTATTTATAACAGAACAATCAATAAATATATTATTCTTAAATATATAGAGTCTTTTCTTCTTTCGTTCCTCTTAAACAGTCCTTCAAGGAGCTAGAAGTCACTATGAGGGATTCACAGTTCTTCCTCTCATAACCTCTTCTTAGATATAGCTATCCTCTTTAGAAAGTCCCTTTCTCTTTAGGTTATAGATCTTCTCTCAGATCTCTTGGCTATATCTTCTCATACACAGACCTCAGTCTGTCAAATCGTAATATCTCCTCAGAGTCTTGGATCTTCTCAGTATCTCCAATCTCCTCATTGTCTTTCTCTCTTTCACTTATTTCTCTGTCTCCTAGAAAAATGACAGTTGACAGCCCTTTTATACTTAGGGGTGTGTCCTACAGTATCACAGTGAGGTGCTCAATGCCACCCTGTCATTGGTAGGTTTGATCACCCCATCAAACTCTACTAATTTGTAAACAGCATAGTAACTCCAGAAAGTTCTACTTTCTGACAATCCCCTTCTCTATGCATTTACAGAATTTTTACACACATATATATTGGGCTATATATATACACGCTCTATTTACAATCATTGAAATAATTATACTTACATAGTTAAAGGTAACTTCTCTACATATGATGTTCTCTAGGCAAGGGCTTGGTGAAAATGTCAGCGATTTGTTCCTTCATTTCAGTATATATTGTTTTTATGAAACCTGTTTTAGACAACTGTCTAACGTGCTTATATTTTATGTCTATGTGCGTATCTTCCAGCTTTTGAAATTTCAATTGCTGCAAGATTATCCTCGTGGATAATTATAGGGTATTTGGATAGGGTATTTGGATTCTCTCCATAAACTCTTCAAGAGTTCATCCAACCATACTAGGAGACTTTATTTATTTATTTATTTATTTATTAATTCGACTTATATGCCCCCCTTAATTTAAAATTAAAACTTATAACAAATTATCAATTAAAACCAAACCACCCAGGGGTCACAGTCGGATTGGTTAAAATCTTCAGTCGTAAGTGTGGAGATCAGCCAGGAGCCCCAAGGAAGTTGGTTCAGAGGTCAGGATTGAGGTAGAGTAGGCATTCTGGGGGAGCCAGCCAGCATTGCCCGGCCGACAGGACCCCAAGAGCCCCTGTCTATGAGTTGCTGGGGCAGTTGGTATTCAATGTCGGCAGCAGTCGCTCCCTTAGATAATAAGGACCCATGTCATGAAGGACTTTGTATGTTAAAGTTAAAACCTTGAATCTCACCCAGAGCGCAATCGGCAACCAATGCAGGCCGCGCAGGAGGGGGGTAACATGGGAGAACCAGGAAACTCCCATCACCACCCACGCCATCACATTTTGCACCAGCTGCAATCTCCGGATGGTATGCAAGGGCAGTCCTAAATAGAGAGCATTGCAGTAGTTGAGTCGTGAGGTAACAAGGGCATGAGTGACTGTACACAGGGCATCGTGGTCCAGAAACGGGCGGAGCTGGCAAACCAGCTGGACCTGGGCAAAAGCCCCCCTGGTGACGGCTCCCACCTGCTCCAACCGGGCCGTGCATCCAGGAGGACCCCCAGGTTCCTTGCCCTATCCACAGGGGGCAACACCACTCACCCTATGGTTAACGATGGACATTCCAAACTGGACTGAGATGCCGGTATGTACAACCACTCAGTCTTGGCCGGGTTGAGTCGAAGCATGTTTCCGTCCATCCAGATCCGTACCGCATCCAGACAGCGAGTCATCACGGAGAGGGCATGCGTACTCAGCCTCAGCTGTTGAGGTGGCAATTAACTTTTGCTTACCTGAGTACCAATGTACTGGACAGTTATTAAGATATACAATATAACCTGAAGTACTCTTCCTCGATTTGGTATCACCTGCCCAATCAGCATCAGAGTAGGTGTAGAGTTGAGGAATTTCTGAAATGTAAGGCTCAAGTAAGAGTGAGAGATTCGCTGTGCCCTTAAGGTATCTAAGAACCCTGTTGATACCAGTCGAATGTATTTGTTTGGGATTTTCAGAATGCCTAGACAGTATATTTATAGATAGGCTGATGTCAGGCCTAGTCCAACCTGCTATATACAAGAGTGAGCCCAATACGGATTTGTACATAGTTTTATGTACAAAATCCTCGCTATCACTATACATGTTTTTTGGGAAATCTGTTTGCATTGGAGTGTCACAGGGCTTGGCCTCTGCCATGTTGCACCTGTCAATCAAATCTAAGATTTTATCCCACTGAGAAAGCTCAAATCCTTTCTCATTGTCTGAACCCCCAGAAATTTGTCAGATCTGGCTCAAATCCTTTCTCAGTTTTTGTGAACTGAACCCCCAGAAATTTGTCAATCTGGCCTAGAGGCTTTAGTGCAAACTTTCTACTTACCTGATCAGAGAAGGATTTACTCCTCTCCTCTGATTTGCTGATGTACAAAATGTCATCAACGTATACAAGGGCAGTTTCCTTGACACTGTCTTGTTGCCTGATGAAAACACATTCATCAGCTGGTGAGGCGGTGAAACCTATTTGCCTTAGACACTCGGTAAGGCATTCATACCACCTTCTCCCAGACTGCTTCAGACCATAGAGACTTTTGTTAAGAAGCCAGATTTCATCTTCTCTATGATCTACGCCCAGAAGTGCCCTTACATAGATTTCCTTGTCCAATTTGGCGTGCAAATAGGCCGTTTGTACGTCAAACTGCAGAACACTCTCCCCATGTATGGCTGCTATGGTGAGAGCTGTCTTTATGCTCTCAGGGCGTACTGTGGGTGAGAAGGTGTCATCAAAATCCTCAGGGTATCTCTGCGAGAATCCCTGTGCCACCAATCTCACCTTGTATAAGAAGTTCCCATCATCCAGTGGCTTCTTCTTATAAACCCACCTTGTGCCAATTGCTTTCTTGTCTTTTGGCAATTTAGCAGGTGTGAACACCTCCAGCTTCCTGAGGCTGTTCATCTCCAAATCCATAGCAGCATGCCAATTTCCCTGCTCTTTTGGAGATAGCTTTAAAACGTCCTCATATCTTTGAGGAGTGGTCGATGCCAAATTTACATTAGTGATGAAGTCACTAAACCTTTCAGGTTTCTTATTTCTAGTAGTCCGGATTGGTCTACTAACTGGCTCCTGTTCACAATCTGAATCATCCAAATTGTCCAAATTGTCACCAGCTTCATCACTATTAATTTTACCAGTTTTAATTTTGGGATGCCCCTGCTTCTGGGCTTCTCCCACTTGCTTCTTGAGGATTCCCTTAAGGGGCATGGAGATTGCCCTCTCTCCACTACCTCCTGAGCCAGATGTGTTACCATCATTAGATGGGGTTTGCAACACATTTTATCTTTGCTGGCCGAATCATGGGCTTGTTTGGGAGCCAGAATCTCATTGGCGTGGATTCTGCTCCAGTTTGTGCTCTCATAGAAGGTGGCCGATCTTGAGATGACAATCCTTTTGTCATTTCCACAAAATTTGTAAGCCTTGGACCCAGGCTCATATCCTATGAACCTTAATTTGATCGACCTCCTGTCCCCTTTCTTCCTTAACTCCTTGGGGACATGCACATCGGCCATCACCCCAAATACATGCAGATGTATTAAACTAGGTTTACACCCATAGACCATCTCATAGGGGGTTTTCTCTACAACACTCGACCATACTCTGTTGAGAGTGTAATTGGCATACAATATGGCCTCTGCCCAATATGCAAAATTTAGGCCAGCATCCTCAAGGGCGCATCTCATCATTGATTGGAGAACCCCATTTCTCCTCTCTGAAAGTTCTGGAAGGTGGAATAAGGAGCTGTCCTAAGGTGGACTATCCCCCGCTCCTTCAACCAGACAGAGAAGTTGTTAGAATTGAACTCGGTACCTCTGTCTGTCAAGATTCTCTGAATCTTGATTTTGTGCTGGTTTAGGATCAAATTATAAAATTCCTGAATTTTGAAAAGGTCTGATCCTTGGATTTGAGGGGTACACAAACCCATATCTACTATGGTCGTCCACTATGGTGAGAAAGTAGATGTTCTTACCGAGGGAGGGTTTCAATGGACCCACCAGGTCCATATGCACCAGCTCAAAAATGTGTTTGGATTGCCTCTGGGATTTTCTGGGCTGGCTTCACCCTGGACTTGGCTCCCCTGCAAACAGAGCAATCCATGAATACATTACAACTTTTTACATTCAACCCCTAGAGCACTCAGGTAGCCTCTGCACAATGGGAAACTGAGGTGACCTATCCTCCTGTGTAGGAGATGGGCACACTCATCATGCAGGGGTTTGCCAATGGACAAGGTCTTGGCACCCTTAGACTGTTCATCACTGTGCTCTGTGACAAACCTTACATGTTTGGTTTTATTTACATTACAATTAGTTTTCCCCTTCTCTTGTGTATATCCTTCATGGTCAACCTCAGGCTCTGCTTGGGAGTCACCATCTGGATCACCAGCATTGACCTGGTTGCTGGTACCAGACTCCTCAAGCTTTGTAATGGGGGAGTAATATGGTAGGTTATTGATTCTAATAACCTCTCCCACCATATTGCCATCCTTGGTTACCATGGCTTCTCCTTCTGAGAAGATTACTTCTATATTACATTTTTCAGTGAGTTTTAAAATACTGAGAAGGTTATGTTCCAGCTTTGGAACATATAACACATTGTCAATGTTACCAAGCCCATGTATACTTACATTCCCTATACCTGTGGCCTTTGTTCTCAGGCCATTAGCCATGGTTACAGTGCTATCATGGTCAACCAGGTCATTCAACAACAGCTTGTTACAAACCATGTGCTTGCTAGCACCACTGTCCAGCAACCATAATTGCTCACGTTTCTGCTTGGTGAGCCTGGGGTAACTCGTCTCAGATATACTTGTGAAGTCATTTTGCTTGTACTGGTTCCTTTTGTTGCTTACATAGCCCCTTTACCCCTTCTCTGGTTGACAGGTTTTGTTTGGGGTTCCTTTTAGGAGTGGGTGACCTCTTTCTGTTTCTACTGTTTGAGCGTCCCCTTTGATTTGTCCTTGGGCCCACAACTTTAGGACAATCCCTCCTAAAATGTCCCATTGATCCACAACCATAGTACTCACCAATTGTGTTTACTCTACTGGGACTTCCAGTCCCTCTAATCATCCCTTTTCTTTATGGAAGGCTGCCCTATCCTTCCTGAAATTAAATTCTGCAATGAGCTTGCCAGTCAGAACTTCCAAGGATATACCATTATAGTTGGAGTTATCCAATTGGGAAATAAAATTGTCCCAACTGGCATCCAAGGAATTAATAATGATACTTATCAAACTCGGTTCAGAGACGGGTTCCCCTTGAATTTAATTCCTCCTCATCCTCTTTAAATTACAGAGGTGCTCATTGATATCCATTCCAGCCCTTAATTTGGATGAATGGAATTCTCGGGAAATTCTGGCTGTGGCATTACAATTCTTAGAATTAAACATGTTAAATAAAATTTCCCAAAGCTCACATACAGTGAGTCCATGGGGGATGCTAGTGTAAAGTGCTGGATCAATTGAAAGGAGAATCAGACAAAAATCTTATGGTGAAGCATGTCTACTTCCATAGACCAGGGCTTGTGAGGAGGATTTATTAGTAAATCAAGCCCATTTTCCCTCATTAGTATCACCTGGATTTCTCTGGCCCATTCATGTAAGTTCTTCCCAGAAACAGACAGCTTATTAAAACTTAAAGGCAACAAGTTAGCATTTCCCTCTGTAAAGGAGTTACTTTTGTATACATCGTGCTGGTACCTCTGTCAGCACAATAAGGGAGGGGTATGGTAACAGCAGGCCTGTTCCCCATTGGCCTAGACGTGAGCAATTGCTCCTCCCAGATGGGAAGGGGAGCAAAAACCTTTTGCACATGTGTAGAGCTCATTCTGGCTTGGCCTTCGCAGAAGAAGGAGCTTGTAGATTGAGCTTCTGAGGTAGGCCTCAGGCCTGCCTTGGGAGGTTCCAACTGGGCATGTGCAGATGCCATTTGAAGAGGAACGATGCTGGAGAAGGGGCTCTTCGCTGGGGCTTCTCCAGAAAACCTCGAGTCAGGTAAGCAAGCCGCAGGGGTGGTGCCTGGATAGGCCAGGGGGTTGGCAGCATAGGGAGCGGTGTGCTGGGAGCCTTCCCTGCAGGTTGTGGTAGCCTGGGGCTCGTCTAGATGACCGCAGGTAGAATGGGTCCCATCTCGGCTGCAAGTAGGCCAGGGCCTCTCTGGGTGGCTTGGAGTAGACCAGGTGGTTGGGGGGTGCAGGAAATTTGTTCCAAAGGCCGAGTTTAGAGTTTTTAAGGGCTTTTGGATTTCTTCCTCAATAGGTGAGCTGTTTTCTGCTTGTTGCTGGGCTGTCATTGCTGGTGGGGTCAGCCTTTGGGCTGGCTGGCTATTGTGGGCTGCTGCAGTGGTAGGCTGCCAGAGAGTAGCTCTTAAGCTGTAGCCATGCTGGCTAGGCAGGGTCTGTCCCTCAGCTAGGAAGGTGGCAGGCGCCATTTTAAAGTGAGATTTTTGAATCTCTTGCCTTTGGACGGCCATTTTGTTGGGTGGGAAAGCCGAAAGAGAGTGCTTTTGGCTTTCTGCACTTGTCATGCCAGCAACTAATGGAGTTTCAGGGCAGGACTGGGTGACCCTTACCAGTCTGCTGTCTTCATGGGCCTCAGTCCTGGACCTGACTGCTTCCTCTGGTGCAATCTGGTGGGCTGGATTGCAGAGATCTGGAGCCATGAGTGAGTGAGAGGTTTTGACAGCTTTCAGGTTCCTTTCCACGTTGCTTGCTGTCTCAGACTCTGTTTCTGTTCTGTTTTGTGATGCCAGAAGCCTTTCTTTGGCTCTGGCTATCACTCTGGCACTTTTTCTGGTAGTTTTTAGAGTTGGCATTTTTGAATGACTTGAAGATAGATAGGTTTAACCAACCATCCACTGCTACCAAAATTGTTAAATAATATTAATTGAGTTTGGATCTTTAAACCTATATCTATTTCACAGAGTCATTCAATAAATTGCAATGCCAAGTTGTGTCAGATCAAAACAGATTTATTTATAACAGAACAATCAATAAATATATTATTCTTAAATATATACAGAGTCTTTTCTTCTTTCGTTCCTCTTAAACAGTCCTTCAAGGAACTAGAAGTCACTATGAGGGATTCACAGTTCTTCCTCTCATAACCTCTTCTTAGATATAGCTATCCTCTTTAGAAAGTCCCTTTCTCTTTAGGTTATAGATCTTCTCTCAGATCTCTTGGCTATATCTTCTCATACACAGACCTCAGTCTGTCAAATCGTAATATCTCCTCAGAGTCTTGGATCTTCTCAGTATCTCCAATCTCCTCATTGTCTTTCTCTCTTTCACTTATTTCTCTGTCTCCTAGAAAAATGACAGTTGACAGCCCTTTTATACTTAGGGGTGTGTCCTACAGTACCACAGTGAGGTGCTCAATGCCACCCTGTCATTGGTAGGTTTGATCACCCCATCAAACTCTACTAATTTGTAAACTGCATAGTAACTCCAGAAAGTTCTACTTTCTGACAGAGCCTCACCTATTAAAAGAATACATTAGATAGATTGGGGTTTGAGTATGGACTGAACCTAGTGGGGAGGGGTGTTATGTATGCAGGTTTGAAATCATTGGTTAAGTTTGAATTGTTCTTGTAAAGTGTTGGAAATGATTGGTTTAGAAAGTGCGGGAAAACCCTGCACTCTGATTGGCTGTCAGCTGTGGCTGCCGGCTATAAGTAGCAGCCACAGCAAAGCCAGTCGGGTCCGTTCTGAGCTGTAGTCACTAATAAACAAAAGAGCTTGAAGCACTCCGCGTCTGTCTCTTCATGCAAACATAACAGTTTCTATACTTTAAACTAGTGTAAAAACATCTGAGATGTGAATTGTGTCCTCGTGGCTTTATTTCTTTTAGATTTGTACCAGTCTCTGAGTACTTCTATCCTTATACTTCACCATTAATTTCTGTGGTTTTGGTTCCAGCTTTGGATGTATAATCCACTGTGTGCTTTTACCACACTTCCCTTTTGCCTCAGGAGACTGACAAGGCGACTATCAAATGCATCCTTTCCAGCTGTGTGAGATGTAACCTACCTGTAGACGGGAGTCTTCCATGTAGTTAGCTCAGTCCATGATTGAGGAACATTTCTTTCTTGGATTGCCATTTATGTGGTCAGTTGCTCACTTTTGAAACCCCTTCTCTCTACTTTTTAATATGCTACTATTTTAAAATATTCTAGATTATTTTGGAGAGGAAATGCTCCCAGTGAATTGATAATTCTTTTAGTAATCTCCACTTAGCTCTTCAAAACATAAAACTTTATAAAAATCTTATCACCCACCTATAACAGTATTTTGATATTCCCTATGAGTTTTACTTTATTAGCATGATTTATATTATTTCAGATATTTATGTATAAATTTGTGCAAAGTAGGGAGGCATATTGTTTGAACTTTTTTGCTAGTATAAAAATGTTTCATTAACCTTTAAAGTTAATGTCAGCATGATTTTACTACATTCTGCTAATCTCCTGGTAGCAAGCAAAAGTTCTTAAAATTGTTTTATAATAGTTAGCTGACTTATGATTTGTTTCCATTTATGTATCCTTAAGCCAGCTATCCTATTCTACGTCCCTTAACACCAGCTCTATGCCCACTTACTTTGCCATGATCAAAACATAATATTTTAGATTGAAAGATATGTAATTATTTGCATGTGCTGTTGAAAAGCACAGAAAAGTACAAATCTAGCAAACCCTATATGTTCTACTTAGACATGTCTGGCCTACTGAAGGCAACAAACATGGTGTCAGCATTCCAAGTAATCCCTCATTACAATTCAGAACTCTGAGACAAAGTCCATCAAAGTAAGAATTTATTAGAGAAGTCATGTTGGCACATCTGGGGAAAACCCGAATCTGAAATCTCACGGTTTTCCCCACCCACACTAAAACTCACACCCTTCTCTGTCCAGTGACATCCACATCACATGGCCCAATCAATTTCCTCTCTCAGGTGCCACCAAAGTTCGGTCACTCTTCTCCGGGTTCCAGTAGCCTGACCTTGAGCTCATGTAAAAGAATGTTGTTGTGACTAAACTCGCTTCGCTACTTTCCCATTCCCACAGCTCGCCCATCCCTCATTGTGGCAGCCCTGTAAAGTCCGTCTAAAGATGAATCCAGGGCTGACCCATGGCGTTTTCCTATTTCATTCCTGTCCTATCCTATCCTTTGCAAGAGTCAGTTTCCTAGGAAGTAAAGATGAGGAATTGTAGAAAAACATGACAATGGGTATTCTGTATTCTGAACAGTAGCTCGTGAGCTAACCGCATGCAAACAAGCCAAAATTTAGGAAGAGATGTTTATTGTTGTTGTTGTTGTTAATGTTTTTTCTCTCTCTCTCTCTCCCCCTCCCTCCCTCCCTCTCTCTGTCTCTCTCTCCGGAATGTGAAGCAAGTCATAAAATTAATAAAAAGAGAATAGAAAAGGAGTGGGCTAAAAAAGAGAGGAACTTAAGGAGCAGGTAGGGATAATTTTTTAGAACAAGCACCAAATGTACTAAACCACAAGAAGCATGGACTTTGAAACAAATTAATAGCACTTATATAAGGATGTTGCATGTTCTGAATAGTTGAATAAGCGAGACATGGTAACCAATGGCCTGAAAAACATGAGTCATGGGAAACAACAAACAAGTGGTGGAGATAAAATAATGAGGACTGAAAGAGGACTCAGCACAGGGCAAGATAAGGAAAAACAAGAACAATAACAAACAACAACATAAATCCAAAGTAGGTCTGTTCCTGTTGCAGCCCTTCTTAGAATAGTGCCACCAGTCCAATCACATGCTTGTGTTGCCATGGAGCAAACAAACCTGTTTGACTGGTTTGGACAGGCAATTCTGCAATGCTAGAAAAAGGGTGATCCAAATTCTATGGACATAGCATAGCAGTATTACCATCCAGTTTGTATCCTCAGTTGCAGAGGAATAAATAAATCTCTGTGTGCTCACTCAATTAATGGAAAAGGTTGTGTACAAAATCTAGATTGAGTAGAAAACTATGCTGGTTTATGGTTACCATATTTCAACAGAAAGTTTTTTTAATGTACTATGCTGTAGTAATGTTATTTATTCCTACCAACTCACATGCATTGGTAACAGGCACTAAAGTAGGCTTATCTCAAAGAATAAGCCATGCATGTGTATGTACACTGAGTGCAAATGACTCATTAAATTAGTGATGGTTCCTCTGGTCTTTCCTACTAGAGGTAACAGAGCCTGAAGCAGTACTTGTTAAGGGCGAACAGGCTAAATCCCCCAAACACATCTCAATAATGGGTAAAAGTTAATTGGTGAATATTATGACTTATTAAGTATGTATGTGGTTCCAAAGCCCAAACTAAAAAAAATGCATCTAAATAAGGGCTAATTGGGACACTTAAAAAAAAAACCTTAGGAGCTACAAAGTCCAAGCCAAATGATAGAGTGGAACCGAAATAGAATTTCAAAGTCAAATCCCTCTTTCTTAAAAGACTGTTTTTATAATAATAAATCTCTTGCTATCTCCATTATCTCTTAAAAATTACTGTTTGAGAAAATGGAATTAGCTAACCATCCAGATCATGAACTTTGCATTCTGGAATTTTGTATATGCATATGCTTGTTGGTCATTCTCAGTTTACCTTTCTTTCTAGTATTTGTAAATTAAAAGGCATCAAGGCTCAGGTGTCTTTCAAAAAATAGCAGGGAAGATTCACACTTCTTCTTGGCTACTGCCATGCTGTGGCTACTATGCTGGCCAACAAAATCTGTGTCCACCTCATGCATTGTCCTTAATACCAGAAGTTCAGGGTTTCCCCCCCATGTTCTTGGGAGGAGTTTTCACTGCCTAAAATAGAGAACTGTTAATGAAGCAGACTTTTTCTCCTGATTAGTAAACAGTTGTGCAGCAAGAACAGAAAAAAAAAACATTTTTCCTCACCGTGTTTATATTTGCTCCTGTGAATTAGCTCCAGTTCTATTCATGTAACACACAATAAGCAAGATTTCTATTTGTACAATCAAACTTGTTGATGTAATTTATTTTGTAACAGCTGTAATATTTTTCTCATCACATTTAAAGCTAGTTGGATTTATTACAAAAGACTCTGCTCACACAAAGAATTTGTACAACTGAACACACCCCTCACCCCAAGTATGTTGAACTCAAATACTGTGGAAATTTCCTTGAACTTGGTAACTCTTACACTACAATTTTACATTTTAAAGCATTATTTTTTTTAAAGTAAAGAGGGTTTTTTTTTGTATCAGGCTTTTAGTATTCCAGAGGACAAATAATCTAATGGAAAAATTTGTAGAAATAACTCCATTGCTGAAATAACTAAATGATTGTAGTCCTATACTATAATCATTCCAATAGTTTGACCTTTTGGTCACATGCTTCTAATCAATATTGTTAATGTTTACAAGAGTCAGTAAGGAGAGAAAAGTAGTATGATAAATATATTATTGTTGCTATAGGGTATGTTTTTAAATGTCTAAATACTAATCGATATCTAGAAATTAGGTATTGACTACCGTAAAACAGTTTCATAATATGTAATTATTGGTTTGGTCTTTTAGAAATTAGACTTCTTTCACTTTGGGAATACAGTAAATAGACTGTCATGCAATTAAAGTGTGTTATGACCTTTTGATTCAAGTTTCCTCTTTCCAAAAAGTTATTAAATTTAAATATGATTGCAGAGCCCTATTATGCTCAAAGCATCAATTTTTAATTATTTTAAGGTCATTGCTGGAATATATGTGATTCGTGCAATATTTTAGTATACTATTTATTTTCATTTCATAAGCTCACAGCTGTTTCACTTCCCCTTAAGCAGATCTATTATTCCCATTAAAATTTGAGCCATGTTTTTTTTTCTAGAAGCTATTCATAGCTTCATATTCCAAGTAGTCCAGCTGCACAACCCAGTGTACAAATATGGTGAAAATTCAGAGATATCAGTGAGATATTTGAGTATAAATTAAAAGGGTTATTAAGTCTATTTATAAAATTAAAGTGCATGAAAAACAAATTATGACTTATCTGGTGAATCTGGCTTAGTTCTTCCAACTATGAACTCATTAATGTGGACACTCTCCCATAATAGTCTCCACAGATTTTGCAGATTTTTTTTAAACATGACTTCCACTGCTGTGGTATTGTGCTCTTACTCTATGACAGGGATGTCAAACTCACGTCATCACAACAACATCACATGATACATCGGGACTTTTCCACCCTTTGCTTTGCATGGTCAGCACGTGACGCATCCGGCCCACAGGCTGGGAGTTTGACAGCCCTGCTTTATGACAACTTAAGCATAATAGGCTAACTTGCAAATTCAATCTATTGAATTTATTGAATTAAACAAATAATAAATATATAAATAAATTAAAAAGAAAACAACAAAAAACCAAAAAACTCAAAGGGCGGACTTGATGGACCATTAGGCTTTTTTCTACCATTAATTTTCTATGCTTCTATATTTCTAGGAATGGGTTTGAACACTTAATGTGGCTTGCTTGGTTTTGACCTAGTGTTGTGTGAATTCAATCACTATGATTTATAATCCATACAAACATGAGCACAAAGAAACAGGAGTAGCACGCCCTTTTTGTTTTCATTCTCTAGGAGTCATAGGGAATAGGGATTAACTTCACTAGAAAAGGTACGACTGAAATTTTTCATCCCGTTTTTTAAAATTTTGTAGTCCGTATTTTGTTGTTCTGTGTTTCTTTGCCTTCTTAGAAAACCAATTACTATATTTAAAAGCTGCAATCTTCTAGTTACTCCTAGCTTAGAAGTCAGATGGCCAATAGACCATGAATTAATAACTGTGATTTTGATTTAATATACTCATTTGAAATATTCTTAATATAATGGAACAACATATACATGTATCAAATATTCTCCATTCTAACAGAACAAAATGTATTCCATATTATAGAACACTGGGAATTTTAAACAAGCGCCTTCCTCCCATTCATCCTGTATTCCTATAATATAAATTTGTTATAAATTTAATAGGTTATATGTTGGTCCATGTTGAGTACTGTCTGTCCAACCAGAAAAAGGTGTTTCCACTTAAAGCATTTAAATATATATATCTAAATTGTCCATAGCCATCATTTAAAAAGGATTGAATAGCAGAGGAGGTGTGGGCATGAACTGCTCTAAATAGGCACGAACAGACACTCTGACTGAGTAAGGACATTCCCCAGATCCCTGCTTTGCTGGAAACAACTGTGTTGCTTTCTTCCTTGCATTCCTGTGGCTTTGTTGCTGTCACTCCTGCTGACAGAGCTTTGGCTTGACCTTAGATCAGCTTTGGGTGGCTTTCTTTAGAACTAGATCAACTGCTTCTGAGTAGATCCAGTTTTCCTGCCTTTAAACTGTTTCCGGTTCAGATTCGTTTTGATTCAGACAAAACTTGTTCTAAACAAATTTCTTCATGATTTATATCTCTTAGCAAGGACTTATCTTTTCCTCCTCTTCCAGAAGAGATTTACAACAAGCCAATTAAAGTGCACAGACTTGTAATTTGCATCTCAGTCTGTCTGCTTTCAGTGCCTGGGACTCTTGCCAAGGTGGCACTGAATGGTGTGCTCTATAATATCAAAGAAGAAGCTTGCAAGGATCCCATTCCATGAAACATACCTCAGTACTCAGGATGTTCAAAATACTTAGAATGACTTAAATACCATGATATCCTCAAAATTAAGGAGATACATCAGTTTTTTCTTGACATGTCATATAATCTCACCTCTTTCTCAAGCTGCTACATAATCAAAAGAAAGATGGTGTTCTTGCTTGTCCTGATAGAATTGGTATTAGGCTACCTTGTAGTATTAATCTCCCAAAGCCCAGAAAAATCCAACCAAAAGCTATGTAAACAATCATATCATGTATATGGTCCTAAAGTATGCTTTAGTATTTTCTAAAGTACTAATAAGCAGCAGCAGATTCATATCCTCACATTATTTTATCAAGGTGTGATAATAAAGAGGTAAGCAGGCACAAGAAACTGACTCAATTATTTATCAGAGGTGAAGTGCATAATGGTGTTGAGTCCAGCTTCTTGTTCCTTACAATGAAAGTGCTTTCTGCCTTCTGAAATAATGCATGAAGTCTTTAGTTGGGAAGGAAAATTCTCCACCATGCAATTGGCTAATAATTCACGCCATAATCTGTTCAACCATATACTTTGGGCCATCAATTTTGTGGCACCTTTCAGAACAGGCATTGTACTATTAAACTGTGATGCTTTACTTACTCTAGCTGATACAGGTTGTCCTCAACTTACAACAGTTCATTTAGTGACTGTTCAAAGTTCCTTTTTTTTCTTTTATAAAATTTTTATTATTTTCCAAAGACAAACAAAACAAACATAAAAACATAAACCAATAACAATTTCAAGTGTGTCGGTCAGTCACAAATCTCAGTGCCATCTCCTCACCATCAAATGACTGTTCAAAGTTCCAATGGCACTGAAAATAGTGACTTATGACAATTTTTCACACTTACGACTGTTCCAACATCCCTGTGATCACATGATCAAAATTCAGATGCTTGGCAATTGACTCATATTTATGACAATTGCAGTGTCCTAGGGTCATGTGATCAGCTTTTTCTACCTTCTGACAAGCAAAATCAATGGGAAATCCAGATTCAATTAACAAGCGTGTTATGTACTTAACAAACGCAATGATTCAAGCGTGTTACTTAACAAATGCAAAGTCGTAAAAGGAGGAAAACTCACTTAAACGTTTCACTTAGCAATATAAATTTGGGACTCAGTTGTGGTTGTAACTCGAGGACTACCTGTATCAGTAGGACTACTTAAGTGATGCCCATGCTGATGCTTTAAGCTACATAGATCCTGAAAGACATTTTGTATCTTTATGTTGGTATCTAGGATAAGATAGAAACTATGGCTATTTAACCTTCATCTGGATGGCATGCTTGTAATGGGGGTATCAATCCCTAGGCTGGGAATCAGAAAAGAAGCGTTCTTCCTCATATAATCTTAATATGTTCTCAGATTCTGGTTTTTTATGCGTGTTTATTTAAATTGGTAGAGCCAGTTGGCATGATCTCATCTTGTGCTAGGTGTAAACTTTCTTTCTCCGGTATTGTTCTCACAGTGCCAACAGGTACTACTCAACAAAGTCATGTGAGTATATTGTTTTGCCCAGCAGATCTTATCTCCATCCATCTGCTCCTTTATCCCTTGCAGTCAAGGTCTGTAGCGGGGAAAGGTTTTTATTTATACAGTAATACAAGTTCTCTCTTCTATACTCTTGCACTGCTTAACCGGTTTATACATTGCTCATTGTGACAGATATACATATTACAAACTTAGATGAGCAGTCAATTAAAATGAGGCAAATATATTTGTAGTCAAAGTAAGTGATGATATGGTGTTATTAATCAGTCTGATCATAAAAAGTTGATTTATAGGAGGAAATTGTTTCAAAATCACCACCTTGGCAGATGGTCTTTAAATTTAAGATACCAAGGGACCCTTCTCAATGTAAAAAAATCAGTACAGAACCCATAAAATAGTACATTTCATGCAATACATTTTATTTGAACAAAATGTTACAATTAATGTTGCAATAATAAATTTCACACAATATAAACAGAAACTGTTCACATTGAATCCCTGGATGATTCACATGGAACCTTGAGGTTCTGGGGAGCATAGTTTGAGTGCTGCAGACATCGAGCAACTGATGATAGCATAAAAATTCCTTGCTCGGGCATCTGGAACTATTGAGACTATGAAAGGGTTGATTGATTATGTGCCATCAAGTAATTGGCAACTCTTAACAGTCACATTCATGGGTATGAATGGAGAGAAGATATATGCATACTGATAATTAGACACACAGGCTTAGATTATAGAGTGGGGAGTGGAGGGAACTCTCAAAAGTTGGACTCTCAAAATAGCATCACATGAAGTAGAGGCATAGCTCCAGAAATACTACAGTAAAATATTTCCTCTGTTGGACCTATCTGTCATTCTGATAGCTTTTGACTTGACCACTTGATGTTTACAGGTTACTGGTAGAGATGTTCAGCCTTGAGCAGGCTAAATGTTCATAAGCCATTGGTTCATCTGCAGAAAGGTTGAAAAAGCATTTATGAAGAGTTTGCTTGATCCATCAGCGGCTTTCTACAATGACAACTTAAAAGCTTTCAATGATGTTATAGTGGCCTGCATTAAGAAAAGATTGGGAGTTTCGAGGCAAATATTGTCTTCTTTATCTTGTGTTGGGTTAAGAATAGTAATATTTGTAGGATTGCAGACATTACAGCAGCAAAGCAAACCACTCTGTTGCTAGGCCACACAGCACAATTGTGGAAGCAGCCACCATTTTCCAAGCAGTTACAATTTAATGTGGTTGCCGGAAAATGGCAGCCGCTTCTGGGATCACACCATGTGGACCAGCAATAGAATGCCCTGTCCTCCTTCTACAAGTTCTAGAGATCTTCAAAAGATGAAAAGGAAGGTATTGGGACCAGTAGGATGGCAACAGGTCCCAGCCCTGTGGACAACCAGGGTAAGATGGAAAATAGGTGGAGAACGCTACAGCATCCCTGAGTCAATTGTAAGGATGAACAACCATGAGGACACAGCAGCAGCCATAACTTCAGGACCAGATCATAAGTAGCTTTTGGACAGCTGACCCATCTGCCATAACTTTGAAGTTGCTAAGTGAATAGTCTTAAGTCAAGGAGTACCTGTAACAGCAGCAAATATACTAATGGAATGCTAAGTGCTGTGGTTAAATCTGGAGATACAGATCAGAAATATATATAGTATACACACACACACACACACACTTTACTGACAATTATTTTATCATTAATATTATAGCATACTGTACAGTTTTAAATGTATGATCACTCACTCAGATCCTTTTCATATTTATTCATAGTAAATTCTTTAAAATTCAGTAGAAGCTGTTTCTAATAACACTTGCTTTAATTTTAAATTGTTGCCATACCCACCATAATAACTCCTGGCTGAATTTGATGCATTTTCCTAAAAAAATTAATTCGTATTTTGTCTACTTAGTAATCTGTAAGTTTCCCCTTTGATTTATATTTTTCAACAATTACTCTCTCTTTTTTAAAATATTTCAATTGTTACTCATTTTCTAATTCTTTAGGAGGCAAGAATGGACACTAAACTCTAGGCGCTAGACAGTAAATCAAGTCACTAATCTGACTTATGTATCACATTAAACACAGAAAATCCACCACAAAATCATTACGCTAAAAATGACTATTTTGATTGATTAAAATGGTTTGGGCTGCATAGTGTTAAATCATGGTGAGTGATGTGACATTACAATTTTCCATGTCATATTTCTGTCAAGACAATGAAGGTAAAGGCATTGTCATCAGACGATAACGGACACTGAGAAGAACCCTTATGTTAGATTTATGGCTTGATTTAGATTTAGAAAGAAGTAATTCTTACCTTGTGCTACTTATCAAATGACTGTAAATTCAATGATGATGTAAAATTCTAAGGCAGAGCCACTTAGAGTTTTGACAAAGTGCCAGCTATATTTACTATTCTCAATGGTTCTGCCTTGTACACTTAAATATTGATCAAAATCATAAGCCTTTCTAATAAATGTCCCTGATCTTTGCTGCTTACAAAAACCTTCTAAAATAAAAAAAATGTTTTGATAATTTTATAACGATTTTATGTATCTTTATTAAAGTATAGATATTAATATTGTAATGGAATGCAGTGGAATACATTATGGCATCTGTTCTTGGATTTCATTGCTTTATTAAAAGATCAAGCTAAGTTTGTGAACTTAGATGATGGTTACTGCCAATTAGATAAGAAGTTTCCTAATAGCAATTTAGAGCTTAGAGTAAGGCATTTAATTTTAAAGCTTCATCTGTCAGGATTTTTATTAATATCATTAAATGCTTGCGTTCATATTGATTAAAGCAACACAATAATGCTGTTCAACATATTATGCACAATATTGATTTCTAAGATAGACTATCTAAGATTGAATATCCATATCAGGGAGGCTTTCCATGTTAAAAACATTCAAATACACAATTCTATATTTTATAACAGGGTAGAAAAGATTAGTCACTCATCATACTGAGTGGAATATTTATATATGTATTTATTTATATTCCACCTTATTATTTTTATAAATAACTCAAGATAGTGAATATACTTAATGCTCCTTCTTCCCCCTATTTTCCCCACAACAACAATCCTGTGAGGTGGGTTGTGTTCAGGGGTAGAATTCAAATTTCTGGTTCTGTGGGTGTGGCCTAATATGTGGGTGTGACTTGGTGGTCACATGACTGGCTGGGCATGGCTTGTATGTAAATATTGTAAATATTTATGTAAATATTGAGTTATAAAAAAGAGCAACTTTTACCCAAAATCAGGCAAAGCAGGCAGACAGATTGAATTGCTTGCAAAATCACAGATTCACTCAGAGATCTATCTTTCTGCAATCTATTGTCTGAGTCTGTCACATAAAATTTGCTTGCAAACTCATAAAATTTGCTAGCAAGCAAACTCACAAAATTAACTCACAACACACCATGTATGTAAATATTGAATTTTTTTATAAAAAAAGAGCAACTTTTACCCAAAATCAGGCAAAGCAGGCAGGCAGATTGAATTGCTCACAGAATCACAGATTCACTCAGAGATCTACCTTTCTGCAATCTATTGCCTGAGTTTGCACTGAAAAATAGAAGCTTCGGTCCTAAGGAAGGTTCAGCTATGCTTTTAGATTAGTTAGAAAGCAAGAAATCCAATGATTTCCTGCTTTCTAGCTAATCTAAGCGTCACAGCTGATAGTCGGAACAGTTGATGGTTGGGGGAAAAAAAGGAAAAATAGGAACTTACCAAAAATTAGGCGAAGGCACAAGGCAGGTAAGTTGGATGGTGCGCATGTCAGGTAAGAACTGAGTGGGTGGGGAAAGGCGGGGCGGGACCAGCAGTGGTGCTATTTGCCGGTTCTCCAAAGTGTGCAGAATCGTAACAAATGGTTCTATTGAACCAGTCTGACCAGGTAGAATCCCACCCCTGGTTGTGTTCTCAAGGTGTACTTCAATTTTAAAGAACTTACTGTACATGGACATAGGGTCAGTATTAAATATTAAGAATTTAGACTCCTGGCCTCAACAAATGCCTCCAGTATGCATTAGTTTTATACAGGGAAAAAATCTGGTCATTCATATAATACTTAGGTTGAAATAAATATTTATCTTATTTCTAGCTTTCTGATATTACTGTTATTGTTGCTCTTGTTGCTTTATTAAAGTCATTAAAAGACAGCAAGCATGGAGTCTAATGAATTTTGTGGAAGATTTGGCTTAGAGAGGGCAACAGCAAAACGGACTACGCTCAGTTTGTGGGAGAAATAGGAAAAATATTACTTGGGAAATTTTCTGGAGAGAAGGTATGGAACAAGAAGGCAATATCTTGACTCAACTAGCTAATTTTTTCCCCTCAAGGGTTTCATAGTTGCTGCGGAACATTCAGTTTAATTCAGATCTTTTAGAAAATATTGACAAATGTGATTGCTGACATTATTTGAAACAGAAGAAGAACAAATGAAACAATGTATGGTAAAATGGATTAAACATTTTGGTAAAAGTATACAGATGGAACAATAGGAAAATATGTGATTGCAAGGATTGAAATTTACAATGTTATAATCTTAAGGAGAACATTAATGATGTACAATTGATATAAGACACCAGAAAAATAATCCAGAATGTATAAAGTTGCTTCAAATCTGTGTTGCAAATATGAACAACAAGAAAGGTCATTTTATCATGTTTAGTAAATAGGCAGAAAAGAGAGTCTGTTTGATCTAGTGGTTAAGGCACCAGACCAGAAAGCAAGAGACCATGAGTTCAAGTTCCACTTAGCCATGAAAGCAATCTGGGTAACCTTGGCCCACTCAGTCTCTCTCAGCGCAGCCCCCACCTCACAGTATTGTTGTTGTGAGGACAATAGGAATAGGAAGGTGTGTTGGATATGTTTGCGCCTTGAGTATTTGTAAAAATAATAAAGGCGGGATATAAACAATAAGAAGAAAAAGTTAGATTAAAGATTAATATACAACCAGAACTCTTCATCTTGGGACTGATGGATAAACAGTTGGAAAAAAATCATGGGAGTTGGTTTTATATATGATAACTACAGCAATATTATTGTACACACAAAGATGAAAAACAACAGAGGGATGGTTAGTAAAAATGATGGAATTTACTCAGATGGTCAAATTGACTTGATTAGAGAAAGAAAAATCTATGTTTATTGCTGACTGGAAATCATTTAAGGGCTCTTTGCATAATACAGAAAAAAACAGAACTTATGATTTATGGTTTTGACAATTAGATAGGATAGATTATAGAAAGAAAAGATTAACAATGTAACTTTAGAGAAAGATGTAAATTTACAATTGCACATAACTGCTCTAAAATTATTGGAAGCCAATTCTTTATATCTTTTTTTTCTTTTGTATTTCTTTGCAATTTTTTCTTTTTGCACTTTAGCTTTCTCTTTTGTTTCTTCCTTTTCTTCTTCCTCTTTCTGTATTTTAATTTATATTAATTTTTACTATCACATTTAAAACTTTCAATAAAATTATAAAATTCAAAGATTTCTTTTGTTGAATAAATATCTTGCATGTTCAAAGGAAAGAAAAAGGTTCTCAGTGTTAATGAGAATTAATGAATGAATGCATGAACTCTATTGTTGTTTATTGATGGCCAGAATGATAGGCAGCAAAGCTACTCACAGTGTGGTTTGACACTTAAGTGACCATTTTAGCCTAATATCTTGTTATAGGTCTTAATGTATGAAAAGGGCCTAAATCCAGAATCTGTGTTCTTTGTCTTGTTGATTTACCACCATAGCAATATTATAGGAATCCAGTTCTCAAAAGCCTTTAATTGTTTTAAAACTTTACTTTAAAAACCTTTACTCAGAAGAAAAAGTATTTAAAGGTTTATATTCATCTTGCAGTATCCCATGCTTTGACAGTAGGTGTCAGTGCAGGATAGAAATAACATTTAAAAGTTTAGCTGCAAATTCTTCAATTTTTCATTTGGACATCTTTAACTTGCTGAGTTAAGAGAATGTACATGCAATAGTCATAGTATTTTAAATAAGCTGATTCTGAAAAGCATGTGAATTTCAATTTTTGCTCAGTATACGTTTCTACAAATCATCATAAAATATATACTTGACAAAAAAAATTCAGGGTTTTTTTTCAAATGCAGATGTTGTAGTGCTACTGAGTTTCATTATGTCTAAAATAGATTTTCAGTAAAAAACAGAATTCTAGACTTTTTAAAATATAATAAACTGAAATCTCTACCGCATATTTTAAAAATGCAGCAGGAACTTGCCTTAGTATTTGCACTGTCTCTTTGCCATGTGTATGTGTGCTGTGATGGAAATTAAAGATGTTTGCAATACATAGATACCAGTAACTCCTTAATACAAATCTGGATTGTGATTAAAGACAGTTCTGTACAATGTCTCTGGCCTGTTTAAAACCTGCCCCAGATTTCTGTGAGCCCTTGATACTCATGGTAATCAAAAGTGAGTCAGTTGATTTCTGGCTCATCCAGATTCTGTGAATCTGAAACTGCAGTTAAAATCTCTGCTGTGAAATGCTGGGTCCCTGTGGAATAGTCTATTTATCCATTGCAAAAACTCTGACTTTTTAAACTTGCGGATCTTAGTTGCTCTCCAAGTGTTTTAGGAGAAAAAAAACTAGCTTGATGTTTGCATAGCTTACTTTGTAGACATTGCTCAGATTTATTTGCATACAGCTAAATAAGCTGCCTTTGTCTAGAGTAGAAGCAAGGGAGTCTTAGTTTCTTCAGGACCTGCAACAGTTCAGGATGGCAGGGTAGGTTTCTTTGCTCCTTTTCGACATTGTGAGATCTGCAGGAGAGAAGACAGATTGAGGGACTGGAGAACAGAAATGGCAACATTACAGAAGTAGCCTAAAACTCATCAGCTTTGAAAGTGTTGCATTTTAATCCGAGATGTTTTCACTAGAAAACCTGTCAGTAAAATTATTCTCAGGATACATTTAAATCTGAAATACCATGTTAGTTTAAGGACACCATAGTCATAACATTCCTTCATTGATTTGCTTCGGAGTAGTGTTAGCACAATTATATTCATATTTATTCAGAAACAGCAAGTTGTTATACTTCTGATGTGTTAATTTTAATATTTTACCTTATATTTTATCACATTATTCAAGTTGAAAACTAATGTTAAGTTTTAATGGTGATTTATTTTAAGAACAAACCATTTATTTATATTGCTGTTCAGTCATTATAATCCTTTACAATATCATTCTTTATTCTGATACTTTCTCATTGTGTTCTTTGTCCTTATAAAACATATTCTCAGACACTGCACGACTATACTGATAATGTAGGATTACATTACCTTTATATTGTTTTATTTATTTTTACCAGTTTATGTCTTCCCACAAATTTTTCCAGTTTTTTCTGTGATTTTGTTATTTACAGAAATCTATTTATTTATATTAAATGTCTGTAGCTGCTCACCTTAGTCTGTCAGTGACACTGAGTAGTTTACAATTCGTTATGTCTTTACTTTCCCACTTTCCTTTCATCTATCTAAATTTCATCATTCCTATACATGATTATTTCAGGAGTATTTGCTGTTTTCACCATCTTTATCTGATTGTATAGTTTTAATATTTTATTAGTGATATTTCAGCCTCTTTGGTTTCAGTGCAGCACATTTTGTCAACAAATCTTAGTGCATAAATATTGTTCATGATGAATATTTTTTCTTCCCAATTGTTTTGTTTTTACAATCTATATAATGTGTACAGTGCAAAAAAATTGAGATGATTGGAAACTGTTTCCTTTAATTCTGTTTAATGTGAGTTATCTTCTATAAGGTAGAGTAATAACTAAATGAATATTTGAGATTTTGATAGTATTTCATAAATATTTCTTTTGCAATTTAACAGCATTGTACAATAGTTGTCCTGCAGCACAATAATATATATAAATTTGACTTTTGGGGGGTGCACTGAATATATATTTTGCTCTAACAAATGCCAGTGTGTTTGTAAGACAAAGTCTGCAATTCTTGAAAAAGGCTGCATCAGTGCAATGTGTCATCTATGTGAGTTCTGTTAAAGAAGCTAATTCAATACTGGGCAAGTAATAAAAATTTCAAATGATATTAAAGATACAAAAGTATAAACTGATATACTGAAAATGCAATTATGAAGCAATGGCTTGGAGCATTATTTTTTTTTTGTCTGAAAACATTCCTAACCGTTTCAAATTATATTCAGGTAAATTTATGCTGTCTTGCAAAGCATAACATACAATATACAGTATGTGCATTCTTAATGTACATTTTGTATACATGCATACTGAAATCTCTAATCAGATTCATTGAGTAGCTGCAATTTTTTAGCATATGATTTTTTTTGAGAACATGGCAGCATAGTTAGTTATATTCTCTGTGTTTCTTCTGAAAGCTCAAAATAATGTATGTTTTTATCTTTACAAAAACAATCCTGTGTGGCAGGTTGAGCTGAAACGTGCTAACAGGCTAATATTATACAGCAAGCTCCAGAGTCAAATAGAGATTTGGATTGATGTTTCCCTGGTCGCAGTCCAGCTGCTACAGTACTCTGGTTCTCTAGATTTAAAAATATTCAATATAAATTTAATTCCTGGGCTCTCAGCATAACCCTGCTTCAAAAAGACCTTTGGTGAGTTGTGAGAGGATAAGAGAGCAATTAGAATATCTTCCTAGTTTTCATTGCTTGATAACATAGTAAAATATACTACTTTAATTTAAGATTGCTTAGATCAAAAAACTTAAAGTGAAATGTATGTGTTTTTCATCTTTTTTCCAAATCAGAAAATGATCAAAGTCAGAACTTTTTATCTTCAGCAAGATACCTGAATCATGAAGCAGTATAATATTGTGTGATGATGGTATCTAAGGGACATAGCATCCTGTGCCATTTAGACTTTTAAAATAAGATACCACGATGCATTTAAATTGTTTTTATACAGTGAAGCAATAATTGATCAATAATCCAGTGATAACATGCAAATGCAGATGAGACAATTCTGCATTAATTCTAACTTACTGCTCTGGTACCAAGTATGGGAAGAGCTGTCTCTAGTGAATTTTGTTTTTAAAATTATGTTGGACAATTATGGAGATTCTTTTTATTTTCTGATTTTCCTACCAAAAGCTGAGCACTGGAATTTAAAAGCAGACTGTTAAAGACCTGCAGATATCAACACATGTGAAAGGAGAAGAAAACTGCTCTATGAACTAAGCCGCTCACAGTCACCTGAGCTGCAAGATGGGTGGCAAATAAATTTGATAAATAAACAGCATAACTTATAACATTCAAACAACATCACATGCAAGGTATACTGTATATGAAGATTAGGCTGGAAGCTTGGACATTCATTTCTTACTGCAGACTGGATTGGTTCCAATTCATAGTCTCCTGATATGAATAAGTTCTACAGGAAATCCTCATTTAATTACTGCAGTTAAGATGGTGATGAAAAAATATCTTTGGGACCCCACATTTACAACCTTTGAAGGTCTGCAAAGCAAAAGAAAGCTGAAGTAAGATCGCATGCAGATGAGGAGGGGGTTCACTTAACAATTGCTTCACTTAACAACCAAGTTGCCAGTCCCAACTGTGACTGCTAAACAAGGACTACTGTGTTTATCAAAATTCAGACCTGTTCATTTTATAAGGACTAGTTCTGTGATGACAAACCAATGGCACGCATGCCAGAGGTGGCAGCGCAGAGTCCTCTCTATGGGCATGTGCGCTGTCACCGGCTGCTCTTCTGGGTTCCGGTGCACGCATGCATGCCAGCTGGACTTTGCATGCAATAGAGCACTGGAAACCTGGCCAGCACACATGTGCGTGCCAGAAACCTGAAGACCAGTTGGCCAGCGCGCACATGTGTGGTGGCCAGCTGGTCTTCAGGTTTCCAGTGCTCCGGTGTGCACAAGCGCACGCATTCCAGTTTGGGCATTCAGTGCCAAAAAGGTTCGCCATCACTGGACTAGTGCTTTTTTCCTTGCCATATGTTACATTCCTTTTAGTATAAGATCAGAGCTAAGTCTGAATTGTTTTAATGAATCCCAGTGTCATTCCCACCTGTGTTATTTCCACCCCATAAATGAACAACACCAGTTGTCTGCTTATGCAATAGGGATGGCATGCTGGAGCCCTAAGTTTAGCAAAAAAGGAACTAGTAGCTTGTTAAAAGCAGAAAATGTAAGTATATAGTAAATAGTAATAGTACATATAATATTACTAAATAGTAAAAATGTAAGAGAGTGGGAACAAAAGTAGAAAATGAAGTGCAACATAACTTGTTGGCAAAGTGTGTTGTGGCCCGCCAGTGGAGCTGACAGCAGATGTGGACAGTGAGGAGGTTGGGGAGGAACATGCTGTCCTGACCAAGGCTTATTGAGACACTAACAAACACACGTTAGTCCCAATACCCTTTTTCTTTTATTTCAACAGCTATGAATTTTAGTCATTCACAGCCTGTAATGAGTCTCAAACAATTTGAAATAGTCCCATGGAAGTCTGCTGAAGTCCTTCAGGATAGGTCTGATAAGCACGTACCTTTATCTTCCTTGAAATGACTAAATTTCCAATTAGTTATACAAAGCCAACTGGAGCACAAATTCAACACAGAGCTTCAGGTTTCAAACCAGCCAGTACGAACAAAGTTGTTTTCTGCAAAGGTTCACGTCCCTTTGCTCCTCCTTCATGTCTTATGGGAGGGCCAATCACCTCCAAGCCTTACTCCCAAGTCACCCCTTTTGTCTTAAATGTTCTTGCCTTCTGGCAGCTCTGTACATGCGCACATGGGAACATGCTTCCCTTATTCCTATGCCTCGCTGCTGTCAGATTCTGGAGGTTCTGGAGTCAGCACATAACTCCCATCTCTGGCCCCATCTCTGTATCAAATGCAGGACCTTAATCTGAGTCCTATCCAGACTCCCGGACTGGCCCATGTTCCCCACTGTCCAACTCTGCTGCCACCTCCACAGGCTGCTGGCGGATCACAACACATGGGTCAGTCCTGGAGTCTGGGAAAGGCTCTGATGAATGTTCTGAATCAGAGGCAGAGATGGGCTAGGGCCATCTAACAGTTATCAGCTGCCTTCAGAGTTGGACATCAGTGGGGCAGAAGAACATCTGAGCCTGTTCCCAGTGTGTGCATGTGCAGAACTGCCAGGAGAAGGGTACAGCTAAAGAACAATGGTCGACTCGGGAGTAAAGCCACAGGTGGATGGTGAATAGTCCCCCCATAGGGAATAAAGAGGAGTGAAAGGGTGGTGGTGTTTGCAGGAGACAATTAGTTCAATTCATTAGGGTGAAGATCTGTTCCTGACTTCTTGCCAAGTATTGTCTGCTATAGAGTGGCATTGGAAGATATCAGCCTGGAACAGTGGTGGTATTCTACCAGTTCAGCTTGGTTTGGGTGAACTGGTAGTAAAAAATGTTACCATTCGGCCGAACCAGTAATAAAAAAACAGCTACCGGTTCTGCCGAGCTGGTATTTCTTTTTTCCTTCCCGATGATCAGCTATTGCAATTATCAGCTGTGCCAGGATCCCCCTCGCTGTCTTATTGTTCTCCCAGGAGGCTTCCCTGAGGCCCAGGAGGCAACCCCCCCCAAAAAAACAAAGCATGGTGGGGGGCTAAAAAAAGAAGCCACCCCACCTAGTCACATGGCCATGCCCACCTAGCCATGCCCACATAACTGGTAGTAAAAATATTTGCATCCCACCCCTGGCCTCGAAGCTCTCCAAGCCTGATAAAAGTATGTAATTGTGAAAACACTTTAAAGACTGTTGGCTGGGACTTTGCTGAAGAGGAATTCACTTTAAACTAAATAAAAGGGGTTTTATCGGAACGAGGAGCTGGCTTCTTGCTTTTGGAAAGCCTAGCTCAGAACACAGTGGTTCAGTGACTTAATGACACTGAAGATGATCTTGGCTCCACCAGTTCAAATCCTGGCAATGCGTGATAAGGTGAGCTCCTGTTACTTACCTCAGCTTCTGCCCACTTAGCAGTTTGAAAGTATTTTATATGTGAGTTGATAAATTAACTTTGGTGGGACAATGAGCCAGTGCTTCATGTTGATGGTCAGAATTCTGCTGATGCTGAACCTTCCCAGTTGTGACACCCATTTATGATGCGGCTTTGGAATTGGGAGAGGACCATGGATGACAGTGCAGGATGCCATTCATCTTCCTTTCTGGTGAGGAGCTAGCTTGCCTCTTGTGGCGCACCTTGGATAGCATAGGAGCATCAACCAAACAGGGCTAGCAGTCGTAGGCAGCAAAACTACTCTTCTGTATTAGCATTGTAGTCTTCAGGATAGTGTAACATCACCATACAATAAATAACTAAAATAAGTTGGCATGGAAAATACTATTAGCAAAATAGGTCCTGCCATATTTTTATACATATCACACATGCATCATCGAACAGAATTTAGTTATTCTAAATTTCAATAAAATTTACCACGTTTTGAGTGGGAAACTATTCCATTCACACATACAGTATGTAATAAACAGCAACTGTTTATAGCTGTTACAAGGCCTTCCTGTAACATATTAATTGTTCAGGAGAGGATCCTTTGATCAAGCGTCAAAATTTATGTTACTTACTTATGCTATATTTATGAAATAATTCAGGGAACCTAAGCATGAAAAATGAAGTAAACTTAATTCAGGACATAGTTTTAATCTTACATTGAAAATGTGGGCTCATTACTAAGATTTGGAACAGTCTAATGTACACAACAGAGTAACTCCATTTAATTCCATGATGTTTATTTCCACAAAAATGAAAAATACACAGTGGGATCTTAACTTCCAATTGGGGTCTAATAACTGTTGTAAACTTTCCTTGTAAAAATATCTGTTCCATTTTCCCACAGGTTTCCCCTATCTCCCTTTCTTTTTTCTTTCTATCATTTTTCTTCCTTTCTCCTTATAGCTAGTAAGAGAGTTTATGGACCATATTGCTGTGTTAATACCTTGTTAAGATTGTTTCAGCTGCTGGGTCTTTGTGGGGTCAGTGTCATGACTATTTTATTCTCAGCCTTTGATATGCTGGGTAAAACTGGATATAGGTGGACCTTCTGCTGTTGTTCACTGCAGGGAGCCTAATGCTCTAGGCTTCCTCTCTCCAAATGAAGGGATGCTGGCTTTCTAAGCAATAAAAATATTTTTTTTGGTCCAAGGTAATTAGACTTACCTAAATAAGCATTTATATTAATGGATTAGACATAACATCATCAGCATTAGTTGATACTTTTCAGTTCAATTTGTAAAATTGCAGGTGTTTAAAGCTGTTGGGTCTTATTGTCTGAAGATTTCTGGCAGGTAGCTAAAAATGGTGCAGTATTGTTGCACTTTATTTGAATCTTAGCTGGAATTTTGGAATAATGAAGCATATGATATATAAGAAATAACAATTACTCAGATAGTATCATAAAATGGGAAAAATACAACAAGAGAATGATATATGAAGTATATCTTGTATTTTGATTATGGTCAATAAACTCCACTCATGTTATTCACTGCATTTCAACATATGTTTGCTTTTTTATACTAAATATTATTTTTATATTAACACCAATTAGATATTATTAAGGCATTTATATAATGAATACCAATGGGCCTTGGTGGTGCAGGCTGTTAATAGCTGCAGCTTGAAGGGAAAAATGACAGTTTGATTCTGATTGGGACCTCTTTTATGTAACATTAGTGATCCAGACTGTCCACTGGCTTCACTGAATTCATTATACCAGTGAAATATTTCTTCATTAAAGCATAATTTCTGTATTTGAGCATTGTGTAGCAAAGAGCCTCATGTGAGAGACTCCTTCCTAGATAGGCTGAAGTTTTAAGCTTCATAACAAAATCTTAATTTTGAATGTATTCCTCTTCTAATAGCAGCAACCCTTTTTATGCATCTCTGACTAATAGCCATACCAAAGTTTTTGCATGCTGAATCAGAGGATCAGAAGGCAAAGAATAAATCAGAGAAGACTTTAACAAAAGAGTCAGGTATATTGGCTATCTAGAGTTATGCAAGTTTTTTTAACTTTTATTTTTATTAATGTCATCTTGGACATCAGCCTAAGAATCCATTTCTATTTAGTAATAATAGTAAGAAAGGTAGAGACTGTTATAGGAATGAGAGTTATAGAAAGTCTTAGGGATGTGGACATTTTGAAAGTAAATTGGAAGAAGAGCTACATATTTCCTATGTTTGGAATATTTATCTGCTATGAGTTAAAGCTAAAGTAATTTTATCGAGACAAAGGCATCCTTTTTCTCTCCAGACTTTTTTAAAAAACAAAAAAACAAATATGGCAATCAACCCAAGAGTCATCCTCCCTTGCTGTCAAAACTTAAGAAAAATAGGTCTCCTTTGAGAGAAAGGGATTTGTGATTTTTTTCCCAATGGAAATTTGTTAAATATGGAGATGAAAAACCCTGAAAAACTACTTAAATAATTTGGAATTTGACAGTGAGATTTTCTTTATGTTAACAATTTGTTAACAATTGTTTTTAAGGTAAAGTAATGAATGCTTGGTATCTGGCAGAATGGTTGGGGAGAGGTTAAAATAAAAACAAAAACATATGAATAGCACTTGGTGGTCTTTAATTAGACATTGAATTTGGTTTGCTATCTAGAGCTATGCTAATTTATTGTGCTACAGTTCTTATGGAAGAAATAGAAATGGCACATCTATTGACTGGTACCAGCTGTTCCCTGCCAATTGTCCTTTCCTGCAGATAGCAAGCTGTGCATTTGGCAGCATCAAATCTCAAACAGTTAACATGTGCCCCAGGGAGGGCAACTGCTTAAGCCCATCAAAAAGCACAGCTATGCTCTGTAAGATTCATGTTAGATTCATCACATCTGTTTCATATTTTTTTGGGTGGAGGGGGGAGAGAGAGTGGGTATTCAAAACTTACGGAACAGTTGAGATGCAAAGTCACATTTTAATATAAAACAAAGCAAGCATAAAACAGAATACACATCTCAATGAATATTTTCATAATGAGCTTTCTTTTGTAGAAAATACAGTGTGCAATTATTTTTAGATTTACAAAAACCTAATAAGAATCCCTTCATATATTAGGACACATTCCTGTTTTTAGAGAGTAATCAGAGTTGTTCCAGAAAGATCACTACTCCAAATTACAGCATCTACAAATTCAATTTCTGTTCATGCATTCAAGTCATACTGCAGGCCAAACTATAGCTTATTAATGCAGTATGAGAAATGCCAGTGGAGATTCATTGCCATCAGCTAAGCAACTTGGGATGCAATTCTATAAATATAAGTTAATTACTCTGCAGTCAAGGCTGTTTCCTATCTTGCTATTAATGTTGGCAGTCTTAAGATAACTAGCTTTGATTTCAAGGTGCTTCAAATAGAACAAGACAAGATCAAGTAAACAGAAGGTTGCACTTTGCCAGTAATTTTACAATATTCTCTTTCTCAACTGGCTATGTATGAGCCCAGTCAGATCAGCATTTAGCCTTTTCCTGCTTAGACTTTACAAATGACTTAGTGTTCTACTTCTTCCCCAGTTAGTTTCTGCTTCCAGAGTAGGCAACAACATGTGGCTTTCCAAGTATTGCTACATCTCTTAGTAGCCCCGCCAGCAGGCCAATTGCAAGGATACAGTTGTTGTCTATCAACAATTGGAGGGTCATAGCTTTCCCACTATGCACTTACTCCTTGTCCCTCACTTAACCTCAGAAGACTTTCCTTGTAATAAATGCATTCAGGACAGTTGATAGAAGCTGATATAGTGATTAATGAAGTAGATTGGCAACCACAGTGTAAACTGCAACACTGTTGTTCAGGCTGAAAATGATCAGCGGTTTTCCCCAGTTTAGAAAGTCATTTATTTATAGACTATAGGCCTGTTAAAGACATGTGGACATCCTCTTCCCTTGAAAATTAAATGGAATATACAAAAGTCTTCTTTGTAACTGATTTGGAGTGACAAGGATTTAGCCTCTCCCTCCAGTTGCTGATCTTAAGTAGTCATGATTCTGTGCCTTGAGCAAGAAGGGATCAATTATCCTGTTGCTATCTACTGTCATTTTAAATCTGCAGAGGAATTGTGCATGGCAAAAACTTCAAAGGCTGCTATCCTATTGTTAACATCTGTTTTCATTCATTCATTTTTAATGTGCTGTTTGCGATTAAAACAAGGGTTGCCCACTTTAAATATTTCTGAAGTTTTAAGGTTTTTTACTTATTTTTTGTTCGTTGAAAAACTACTGCAGAAATATTGTACCAGGATTCAAAAAACATATTTGTTAATTACAGTGATCATATAGTCTTTCAAATGCTAATAGCCTGATTGCAATTTCATTTTGTTTGGGACTGATAGAACTTATGATTAAAGAATAGTATAGCTTTATAGTGATTTTACTGCCATCTGTGTGCATCAGGCAATAACTATGTACAGATGGTTGTGATTCAGAGACAGGTTGCCACATGCAAAAAAAAGTATGTTTCCGTTATTTCAGTAAGATTTATTGCCGCAGTCACAGTTAAATGCTTGAACCTTAATGATAATTGCTACTAATCCTCAAGAAAAATGATTAGGGTTTAATAAACCACAAGGAGCAGCTTTTGTCATAAACTTCAGAAACATATTACAAAGTGCTTTTTTCATCTCTGCCTAGTCATTTATTTCAGCATATATGGTGCTGCAGTGCTTTATAAAGTAAAATGTAGAAAGACAATGTAAGACTTGTGTTCTGTAGAATGTCTTTCAAATATGTAGCTGTTTTAAAATAGGAATACATAACTTTTTACAATACATGGGACTGCTTCCGCTTCCCACTTAATGACTCATGCATATACAGTTGCGACAATAAGTAGGATTGCCATTGCTAAGAAATGCAGTCATGTGACCATGTTCTTTATGCGCATATTGCTTAGCAATGGCAATTCCGTTGCCAACTTCAGTTGTATCTCGAGCAATACTTGTATCTATTCAACTTAAGCACTGAATATATATGAAGGAAAGTTAGGTAGGAAAAAGATAAGCATGGATTCAAAACTGGAGGAAGAAGTGTCAATATCCTGTGGAATGCTACTAATACTACTCTTCCATAAATGATGACGCAGAGGTAAAAATGCAAATTATCTGCAAACTCTAGTAAGGAACACAGTGAAAAACTAGGACTAATGTTAAATATAAAAAATGCCAAACAATTGTCAACAGGTACAGCAACCAGAATTAGAACTGACAGTGAAGATACTGAAGTGGTAGAAAACTTCTGCTTTTGAGAAATGACTATAAATAGTAAAGCAGTGTGGTAAATAAATACATCTGTCAACTCAAAAAATATTTCTGTGGGCTTTTAGAGTTGCCAACAGAAAGGGAGGGGGAAGAAGTGGGCAGCTTGTATTCCATAAATGTTTTCAAAGATAGTTTCTAGATGACCAAGGTTTATGCCGCACAAAATACTAACTGGAGAGTATGATTGATGACTCTTGGATATGGATGTGTCCCATTGGAGAATATGAATTATGATACATCCAGGGGGTGGGGGGAAAACCAGGGTCAACGTGACAATGAATTATATTCTCAGAGTCATCTACACCCAGGCAATGCCACATCTTTTAACTCCCAATAAATCTTTTTGGAGTTTGGCTAGAGACTCATGATTTAAATGGGGTTAAGTGTCGGAATCCTGACAACATCATAGATAAGTTTGTGGTAGAGCAGCAATGAAGCCTCAAGAAAAAAATAGTCAGATGCCATGATGTCTCCATACTAATGGTAAGCAGAATTATACAGGATTTTTTCCCTTTCATGACAGTCTATGAAATCCCAAGTTGGACTTTAAAGAAGGGAAGAGTACTGATGCTTTTGAATTTTGGGTTGGAGAAGACTCCTAAAAATACCATGCATAGTCAAGAAAAACAAATATTGTCCAATGTTTGAGCGGCTGCCACAAGTACAGATGGTCACCCTATTTTCCAAAGCATCAGAAGGCAAGACAAGAAACAATGGATGGAAACTGATCAAGGAGAAAAGCAACCTAGAACTAGAGAATTTTCCTACCAGTGAGAACAATTAACCACTGGAATGGCTTGCCTTCAGAAGTTGTGGGTACTCCATCACTGGAGACTTTTAAGAAGAGACTGGACAGCCACTTATCTGAAATAGTATAGGATCTCCTGCTTGAGCAGTGGCTGGACTAGAAGACCTCCAAGATCCCTTACTACTCTTGTTATTCTCTCTTCTATGGATCATATAACAAATCAATTCAGAATTGTCACTTGAGGCAAAATAATCAGGCTCAAATTATTATATTTTGTACACATTATGTTCATATTTAATTCCCATGAGAAGTCCATACTGTTGAAAAACATGAAAGTAAAGACAGGAGGGCAACCAGTACCAAGATGGATGGTCTCAATTACAGTGCTGATAGGTGGACTGTTGGAAGGACTGTAGAACCAGCTTAGGGACAGATCATCCTAAAGAAAATATATCTGTGTCATTACTAAGAATAATATAAATTTGATGGCAAATCTTCCTCCTCCTCCTCTTCCTCCTTCTCCTCCTCCTCCTCATCATCTATGGTAACAAAAACATCAATCTGCCCTCTTCTCATTTTGTCTTCAAATATCTAGGAATGTTGTGTCAAGGTCTCTGAGATCATCTCAAACTCACACTAAATATATCTTTGAGAGTAGGGATCACAAACCAAAAAAACATGTATCTTAAATCCCATGTCTCCATAATAAAGAATATAGTTCCACAACTTAGTTTCATAATTAGATTGAATGGAGATGGCCACAGTTCTGAAGATTTTGCATTTAGGGATTCATTGTGAAGATTTATTTTAAATAAATTGTAACAGTTGGAAACAGTAGCATTCAAAAATACTTTTTTTAAAACAAAAAAGCTACATATTTTGCAAATGGCCCCATATTTTTTACAAACATATTTGATATGTTTTTATGCCAACAGTTTACAAAATGCTCAATAATAAATTGAAAGCAATATAAAGTTACATTCAATAAAAATGAGAGAGAAAAATAAAAAAATAATTCAGGTAGAAAAAAATCAGATAGAAAAGACCTGAGTGAAAAGAAAGCTAATGCTTAAAAATAATAATCTTTTATGTGTCATGAAACTCAGGAGACAATCCAACCACAGCAAAGTTGCAACTACAGAAAACACCTGCCCTTGATCAAATTTAGGGTGGCAGTCCCCAAGATCTCAACTATCTACTTGAAAGAATGAAAGAAATCCATCATTTGCCCTGATATAAAGTCCTGGTCTCAGACTATACATTTTAAGCCAAATTTTTAAATTAGCTCAGGAGCTATCAACCCACAGAGCTGCATGAACCAAGGTGCAACATTTACACAGTTGGGTGTTCTGCCATTACATTTTGTGTTATTTATGACTATTTAGTATTTCAGTTTATATAGGTGCCTATCTCAAATACATAACTCTGGACAGCTTACAAAAACAAGTGGAAACAGAATATCAACAACTTTCCACATAACCACTGTTATTGTGAATGTGACACTATTCAAATAACTAACCATCTTTTACAGTGCTCCCTGGGACTAATAGAAACACATCACTTCCAGGTCGAAAATATCCCCACCATCAATATGGGCTAGATGGCATTGGGCTAGAACAGGGGCATCAAACTTGTGTTGTCACGGCAGTGTCACATGATGTATAGTGACTTCCCCCCCTTTGCTAAACCGGGCATGGGCATGGCCAGCACGTGATGCATCTGGCCCATGGCCTGCAAATTTGACACCCCTGGGCTAGAACTACAGTATATAAATTTATTTCTACTAATTTTTAATTTTCCCCTTTCTAGTTCCTGCATTTCTGACATGAGACAAGATGAGTTTCCCAAATCCAAAGCTACTCAGTCTTGCTAGGATGATGCTCCAAATTGAGCATGTTGCTGTAATTGAAACCTGAGACTGAGGAAACTGTTGCTATCCTGTCACAGTTCAGAAAAAAATAGTTTGTGTTACAAACAAAGCAGGTGATAAGTGCTCCTTGCTACAGATACTACTTGGCTCTCCAATGAAAACAGTAACTTTAGGGGAGGGGTTCTCAACTGGGGGTGTGAGACAATATTCCAAGGGGTGCGAAAACTTGGGTTTAGAAGTTTCAAAGTTGTAGTTATATGTATAATTATATACATATAATTATTTATTTTTAAGGGGTTTGAGAATATAACAGAAACGTTCTAGGGGTGCAGGGCATAGAAAAGGTTGTGAACTCCTGTTTTAGTGATATGCTAAACTAAGTACTTGTCCATTCTGAATGAATGCAACAATTTTTAAAACAGGCAGACCTGCCATTTCCCATATGTGGGAACCACCTTCCCGTTAAGATCCCATCATGTCAAAATTCAACCTCTTTTCATTGATCCTGATCTACTTCATGACTGCAGCAGGTACTTACAATATTCAAAACTTGTGAAGTAATTCCTGATTCAAATCTTACAGTGAAATAGAGCATACTGATGACATCTGCTCCTCAAACTGAGGATAGCCTCAGCAACCTCATATCATTAGATTACATTGAAGGCAAAATAATGGCCTGTAGCTTCCTGCACTAAACTCTGTGACTGTTTCTTCAGATAGGAATGGAATTACTGTAACAAAACTCCTCCCAATACATGCAGCTGGTCCAAGGGAATACTATGGTTGACAATATTAAAAGCTACTGAGAGATCAAACAGGATCTTTAGAATTGTGTTCATCTGTCAAAATGGCCACTATTTTTAGCTATATCATCACTGATTTTCTTGCACTGAAGACAGGCCATGCTCAGAATTTCCAAGTAAACTTTTATTCTTGATCCAAATTTGAACATACCGTGTTTCCCAGAAAATAAGACACTGTCTTATATTTTTTTTGTCTCCCAAAAACACACTAGGTCTTATTTTCAGGGTAGGTCTTATATATTTATGGTGCCAAATAGTGGGTGTGAGTGTGTAGGGGGGGGAGTGTTTCGTGGGTGCACGGTTGCTCCCTGAAAAGTCTTCCTGGAACTGGAGATTTACACTAGGTCTTATTTTCGGGGTAGGTCTTATTTTCGGGGAAACACAGTAGCAGTTGATTTTTTTTTCACAGGGGGAGAGTTATTGACAAATATATACTTTAATATTTTAGATCAGTTTATTGCTGATTATTGTTTATTGCAAAAGAAATCTTAATGTTATTTGTTTATGTTTTAATGTATTTTAGAACAACTTGTATCTCAACAGATTTTTTAAAGTATATTGATTTTGATATCCCATTATTGGTAAGTTAGTGAGTGCTTTTGGGTTTTGGTATATTTAACTGGAAAATAATTTTCTGTGTTTTGTTTTATATTTAGAAATGTGGTTTCTTAAAGCTTCAACTGGTAGCTTCCATTCTGAATAAATATACAATAAAGATAAATGAGGTTATGTAGAATGTTTTTGCAAATACAAGAAAGCTTATATAATTTCTCCTGGCCTCATTGTGAGTCCTTCAGTTGTAGGGATGATAATTATATTGTATATCAATCCAACATACACAGTAAGAGTCATAGTAGCATCATCTCAAAGACAGTCCATTAAATGAACATCTTCACAGGTTCTGTGATACGTTCTTTATTTTTATTACTATTAATTAGGATAAATAATGTTATTATTTATTATTTATTTTAATATTATTTATTTAATAATATAAATAATAAAAATAAATAAAAAAGGAAGCTTCCCTTCCTTTTTTAGTGTCTCTTTTTTAAAAATTTGAATGAAATGTATGATGAGGCTAAATTGAGGTTTAATAATTTGAGATTATCTGAGATTCGTAGGGAACCCAGCTATTGTGTTGACTCTTAGTGTGAGTCACAGAGTTATATATAATATATATAGGCGTAATATGGCTGTTGAGGATATCATGTTATATAAATACAACAGTTGCAAAATCTTGGCCAAAATCACGTGTTGTCTGAACCTGAACAATTGGTCCAAAATGATACATCAATTTTCTCACTTTAAACTCCACATCATGTTGCAACTACTAGTTTGTCTTAACGTGTTTAACAGACAACAGATAATCAGAGTTGGAAGGGACTAGCCATGCACAGTTCCTGTAACCGTTCTTCATATGTTTTAATCTCCAGTCCCCTGATCCTGGTTGCTCTTCTCTGTACTTTTTCTAGAGTCTCAACATCTTTTTATAATGTGGTGACCAAAACTGGATACAGTACTCGAGGTGTGGTCTTACTAAGGCTTTATAGAGTGGTATTAGTACTTCACTTGATCTTGATTGTATCCTTCTGTTAATGCAACTTAGGATTGCATTAGCTTTTTTGGCTGCACACTGCTGGCTCATATTTAGCTGGTTGTCCACTAAGACTCCAAGATCTCTCTCACAGTTACTGCTATTGAGCCTAGTTTACCTTGGGACTGGACTTATTTTCCATCTAGAGCACCAAAATTACTGACATAAATAAGATAAATGATGTTTAAAAAGTTGGAAGCTTTAGAATATATAAATATAATTCATGTGTTTACTTTTTTTTTTAAAGCAAAGCAGTACCTTTAAACTGTAAGAATGTACTGAAAAGGGATAGAAAAAGTTGAACGCAAAACACATTGGTGAAAGAAAGAGAGTGTCCAGTTCTTCTTAGGCTGGAAAATGTGTATTGATATTTCCACTGAAGGCACCTTCTATCCCTATTTCACAAATGGTTTGGGTGTAATGCACAAAGGGCTTTGAGGGAACTCTAAGACAGGTGTTTGAGTTTGAACAGTAGTTGAATTGTCTAAAATAAGGGAGCACTAATTGTGGTGTTAGGGCTTCCTAAGGCAGTGATGGCTAACCTTCTTGTCGTCGTGTGCCAAAAATGTGTGAGTGTGCCTGTGTGTGTGCTTGCACCCATAATGCAATGCAAACCCTCTGCCCACTGTGCATGTGCGCACGAGCCCTTGTGCACCTCTGCGCATGTGTGCACAAACATCCCACGTCACGTGCCTCTGCGCATGCATGCATGCCCTCCCGCATGCCCCACCCACTGCGCATTCGTGCGCATCTCCCACACGCACGTCTCCCTCTGTGCATGCGTGCCAGATACCCAACAATCAGCTGGCTGGTGGGGGCTGCATGCATGCGTGCATGCACAGTGGATTAGTTTCAGATGATGGCTCATGTGCTGGCAGAAATGGCTCTGCATGCCAGTTCCAGCATGCGTGCCATAGGTTCTCCATCATGGTCCTAAGGTGATTATCTTAGGATAATCATTGCCATGCTGAGGCTCTTATGGTAGAGAAATTTAGCATCTAATTCTCTTAGATGATCATCCTTAGATTTTGTTGGATGCATTATTTTATCCATTTTTTTTACTTTCATGATGCAAATTAGAGGATGGTCACCTGGTGGCCCTCTTTTTATTCTGTTGCCATTGTGTATGTAAAAGAGTTAATTCAAGTCCAACTCCCAATTTACAGTTTTGTTTCCCAGGGCTCTCTGACAGTTCTGTGTTTTTTATTAGGTACAGATATAGATAACGTAGATTGTTGTTATCATGGCTTCTTCCCTTTTATCACTTGTCTCTTGTTCCTGTCTCTATTTCTCGGCTTTTGCCTGACTTTTTCTCTTGTTTAATCAGTTAACTGTTTCTGATGTTTGCTGAAGTTTCATGAATAAACATCAAGCTACATTTTTACTAGCTGAACTGAGTGCATCTATGCTTTCTCGGATTGGAATATAGGAATTGACTGAGAGTATGCTGGGTGCAAACTAAGCATAAATTACCTACAGAATTTTTCCAACAGATTTTAATATTGATCATCTCTGGGACAAGAGGTTTAGTATAACTTAATTTTCATGGATCTGACATTTGGTTTTTGTTTCCAACTACTTCCTACTGCAGTTTTCATTGAATATTGCTTTCTATTTCTTGCTGTAACATATTTGAATGATATTCAATTATTTTATTTTGGAAACCAATATGGGTATCTGATATGTTGAGCAAAAGAAAAATGGTAAAGTAATTCTGTTACAAACTAGAAAAAAAATACAATATGTGTGGGTTTTAAAAATGCACATTTGGAATAGTGTGTGTCATCATGATCTAATTTAACTGATAGCAGCCAAGTGCGATTTGACCAAAATTCCTATGAACTCATATGTAATCTGCTGAATTTATTGTGTCTTTTCCTTTTAAATTTTTGTATTGAAACTGTGGAATCAGTTACCCCTGGAGCTGCGGTTGGCCCCTGACCTCCGTTCCTTCCGCTGTGACCTGAAGACCTGGCTATTCAAACAAGCCGACCTGGACTGAGGGGGGTAGTTTTTAAATGTTTTATATGTTAATGTCTTTTGTGGGGTTTTTAACTATTGTTTGGCTTGAATTTAATACCTTTTAACCAATTTTAAATTTTGTATTATGGGTTTTATTATGTGAGCCGCCCTGAGTCCTTTGGGAGATAGGGCGGCATACAAGTCCAAGCAATAAAATAAATAAATACATAAATAAATAAAGCAATGAAAATAAAATATTTGAACTCTAACTGGATCATATGCTCATTTTGAACTGAGTTATCTTCTGAAGTTTAATATGGTGCTCTAATAGTACTCCTTTCCATGCTTCTGTTGTTGTCTTGTTGGAAGAAATGTCCATCTGGGTTCCAGACACTGGAAGCATTTCCTCATTTCAGCCTGGTCGCAGCATTTATTACTATTTCTCCTATATACACACAACACCTCCTCATTGTAAGTTCCTCTCCCTCTCTCTCTCTCTCTCCTCCACCTGGGGGGGGGGAAGAAACCCCTGAAGTGGTGCTGGGTGGTGGGAATCTAACATCTGGAGGCCAACGAGCCCAAGAGCAGTGTGCCAAAGCTCAGCTGGCCAGCAGGGAAGCGGGGCATCCCAACACAGGCAGCTCTGCAGGAAAAACAACTGACATCCATGTTAGGGTTAGGGTTACATTGTGGCTCAGTGCTAAATTTCACTGTGCTATGCAAGGTGCTGTAACAGTAAGGGGCAGGCCATAGAGACAGCAACAGCAAATGTACCACGATGAAGGTGGAATGATGTTTCACACATTTTTTTTAGTCCCTCAAACTTTTGTTTCCCTGCAAACAGCGGCAAGAAATGTGATGGAGAAATGCGATGGAGCTGAGCTGGGCGATGGCACGCATGCCTACAGATAGGGCTCTGCGTACCACCTCTGGCATGTATGCCATTGGTTCACCACCATGGCTGTAGGCTATCCGTGTCTCAGGTTTGGTTGTATCTTACTGGATGATGATGTAATGAAGAGGGTTGTGTTCTGAAAGGGTGTTGGGCAATTCCTATTATGGCTTAATGGCTTTGTCCTGGTTTGGATCTTGAGTGACAGCTAATCCCCTGGAGCTGAAGGCCTTTTGTTTTGTAGATAGGATGGCCCAGGCTTTCTAGGGCTATTAACAAAGGTGGAGGCTGCTTTCCAAGAGCATGTTTCTCCTTTTCTCATCCAGGGTGGTATAATATTCTGCCTTTTTAATATTTCCTAGTATATTTCATTCTTCTAGGAGAGGGGTGGATGCTAACTTTCTACAGTCTCAATTGAACAAGAAATAAATCCACATTTGTGTTATCAGTGTCAAAGCCCAATTTTAAGCTGAGATTATAATTAAAAATAACATGGAATCTACCTGTGTCCCAATTTGTGCACAACCAGAAAATGACTGTCACTCATGTCACTATTGCCACTAGAATTATAAGGAAGGAATAACAGGAGTTTTGTCACAGGTCAGGCAGAAGGCACATTATCTGATCTTTGAAGAAATTGTTTGGTGTGATTTGTTTTAGGTCAGAACAGTTAAGATCTTTCACATTTATGAGTTCTTACATTGGCTTGTCTACTGAAAGGATTGATGGGGTTGGGAACTTGTTGGCTTCAAATACAACATGTATCTTGTATGGAATGATGACTATTTTTTACATACATGATTTGGAATAGGTTATTTTCTCCTCTCCATTAAATTGCAAATGGAAGATTTAGTACTAGAATCTTGGATATTGAACAAATGAACAAAGAAGAATTTTTGGGTTTTTTTAGTAACATTTAATTCACAATATTGATTCATGTGGTTATCTAAATCTTAAGGCTTTGATTGAAGAGCTTATAATGGTATTTGAATTTAGAAGAGAGTTTAGTATAAAATTACAAACTGAACTGCAAATATTCAGATAACCACCAGGTGGCAACAAAGAGGTGTTTGTTTGTTGCCATCTAGTACTTCTCCAGATTTTCACAGCTTAGCATAATATGTAATTGGTCCTTAATTAATTGAAGCTGTGTGCTTGGTTTGTCGAGATAGGGAATAAAAAATAATAACACTAGTGGGTTGCAAAATGTGGAATGTTTTTGTCAATCTGAGATTTGGATTCAACCATCTTTTGGACATGACTATGTATTACCTTCTTCTGTTTACATTTGAAGCCCTGTGATTGCTCTTAATAAGAAAAACAAGCAGAATTGGGGGACAATTTTGATAGGAGAAATGGTGGGAGAGGAAGGGAATGTTTAACATTTCCCGCACAAGCTGTTTTCCATTCCAAATCATTCTTCTCCATCTGTTCTTCCTCTTTAGGGTGCCAAACACATGTTCAAACATGTATAAGGAATCCCTATGGGATAAAGCAGCTGGGGATGGGGGTGTGGGTTGATTTGGAGCAGAGAAATATTCAGCAGGAAAAAAAACATTAACTGTTTTATCTTTTCTATAAGCAGTGTTTCTCAACCTTGACAATTTGAAGCTTTGTGGACTTCAAATCCCAGAATTCCCCAGCCAGCCTTCAATTCTGAGATTTGAAGTCCACATACCTTCCAGGTTGCCAAGATAGAGCAGTGCTAATTTATATATATTTTCACCCTTCATTTCATCAAACTATTATTTTCTTATTGACAATAGTAGGATTTAAAGGTGTTTATCTCTGTACAGGCGATCAAGCCTGAATGGGGCATTTTTAAAATTATCCCTCTGAGCTTTATTGTGATGTACCAATACTAGCCTAAAGGCTTTCTATGTGTTAAATTTTAGCTTCAATCCCTCATTAAAACATCTCAGAAAGCTAGACTAGAAAAGGAAAATCTTGAAATATTCAATGCAGTCAAAATTGTTCATGCTTTATCATCAAGCTAAAGAGACCAGGGAAGTGCCTCAATAAAAGACAATTTTATACAATTTTTCATACTATTGCAGCGTCCTGTTCTGCTGTTTAAAATACCTTTAATGTTACAAAAAGGCACTAGGCCCGATTAAAGATGTATGCTGTACGCCAATTGCACAGAACTGTTCTATAAAACTCTTCTAAAGCTAGATGGATAAAGCAGCGTGCCAAGTACAGTATTATGCCAAATCTTTTTTTTTAGTATATGTTTTTTTTTATTCATAAACATTTTGAATACAATGTATTGTCAGGGCATATCATTTACATAAAAAACAAAGAAAGAACAAACAGAAGTATTCTGGTAGTCTGAAACCCCCATTGGTTTTAGATTCCTGTAACATTTTCACTTTTTTTCTTGCTTTTTTCTCTTGCCTAGTAACAATAGTAATAATATAACAGAATAATTAATCATGAAGCATGCAATTAGCAAACCGGTTGTTACACTGGGAGAATCCCACCCCTGCTTGATTGTATTTGCAAATGCAGCTACCAAGCTAAATTCACCTCTTCATTTTGTAGTTGTCTAGTTTTAAGTTCACCATTCTCATTTAAAATATCTTTATAATTTTTTTTTCCAAATTAATAAGATTTGGATGTATCAATGCTCCCATTGCGGAGAACCAGACTGGTATTTTCAAATAGTTTTGTGATTTAATTTTTCCCCATACTTGAAGCAAAGCATTCCTCACATAGTGTCTTTGAAGGTATCTATGTATCGTACTCTTTCCATACCATAAAAAAGCGTGCCATCCTAGCTGAAGATCATATCCTTCCAATAATAATAATCTTCTATGTTTCAGATTTATCCATTCTTTTACCTATGTAAGCACAGATACCTGATAATATAGCTCCTAATCTGGTAGTCCGAAACCCCCGTTGCTTTTAGATTCCTGTAACATTTTCACTTTTTTTCTTGCTTTTTTCTCTTGCCAAATACACTTCAATATTATTCTATTTAGTTCTTCAAAGTATTTTTTTCTCTATTTTTATCGGTATCGTTTGAAATAAAAAAATAGTTTTGGTAGTATATTCATTTTTGTAGTGGCTATTCTCCCTATCAGAGATAGCTGTAGATTTTTCCATTTCTCCAAGTCCAACTTAATTTTTTGCTTTAATTTTACATAGTTACCATCTTTGATAGTTGCATGCTGTTAAGTAGATGCCTAAATATTTAACTTTTTTTTACTATCTGAAGGTCTATTTTCTCTGTCAATTCTTTTTTCTGTTTATCATAAGGTTTTAACTATTATTTTAGTTTTTTCTTTATTTATTTTCAATCTTGCCACTTCTCCGTATTCCTCAATTTTCCCCATCAATTTAGGACCATTTTTAAAAGGTTCTTCTAATATAAAAATTAAATCATCTGCAAATGCTTGTAGTTTATATCTTTCCTTTTTGATCTCCATTCCTTTTATTTCTGGGTCTTGTCTAATATCTCTGGTTTCTCATCGGATCATAACATATTTTGCCTTTTATTTATTAAATTTTATTAAAGTAAGTAGTTATATTATTAATATTTGTATGTTCTGAAATCATAAAATGATTGTTACTATTATCCCTCTTTTAGCAGATATATTTAATATTTTACATGTGAAATATTTGATGGGAATGATTCACTAGGGAGATTTCTGGTGCTTGAAATTAAGATCACTTGGTAGGTGCAAAAAAGAATTTAAATGGGGGCTATGCCGGTTTTGACCAGGACGGTGGTGGCGGTGGTGGTGGTGCTGGCAGCCTTGACCATGGGGATGATGAGGGGCCGGCAGGTGACTCCGTGGGACCTGAGGATGGTTAGTGGTGGTGGTCCCGGAGCCATCGTCGGCCCTAGTCCTGTCCTGGGATGGCTTTTGTCAGAATTCTGCCTGCCAACTGCCTGGCCGCCCCTCCTCTGCAACTATCGGTGGCTGGACCCTGGACTCCCCCATTATCAGCTACTATTTTCCATCTTGCCTCACTTACTGCTCCTTTTTTGTCATCTGTTTGATCCATCTCGAGTGCAAGGTACTCTACCCACTGGGAGGGAACCATCTATTCTGTACCTTAGGCCATGGAAGGGTGGGTTTGGACACCCTGGTGGCCTGGGTCTGAAATCCCAGTGTTGGCTCTACACCCTTAACCTTGGCCCATGGTTACTGGATTTTATTGTGCCCCCTGCCGGGGTGAGAGATCAGCAGGAGGGACACACTTTTTCCTTTAGTAGCCATTTAACATCTCTCTGCCATCAGTCCAATCGGAGTGCGTTGGGGATGCCTACAGTGAGAGAGTGTGGCTTAGCCCAGACTGAGGTCTTGAACATCTGCCACAGGTCTGCCATGAGAGGGCAGCCTGGTTTTCTGAATCTGGACTTCCCAATGGATAGCAACCAGGACTTGACCAAGTTTTGTATACCAGACTTTGTTGCTGTCACTGTCACTGTCATTTCCACCGACAGCCCTTATGTCTGTTCCCTAGATATGCTCTTTTACCATTCGAACTTATACAGTAGCAGAATTGCAGGCCCTGAGGGGACTCCCTCCCTCTCGGGTTTGGCCTGCCACATTATCTTTGGCCTACCTCGAGGATGGGTTATGGAACCCGGAGAGATGGCATGGCAGGGGGATGGGGTGGGGTCGGGGCTCTAGGATAATAAAAAAGAGGGTCACTAGGGTCCCTTTAGCCACATTTTTAACCAAATTTTTAAGAAGGTTAGGGAGGAGGGTGGGTAATGATTCCGGGGATGTAGGTTGCAGCCCGGTGCGTGGTGGGGGGTGGGGGTTGGGTGCCAGTGGAGCCGTGGGGTGCGAGGTGGGGACCGCAATTCCCAGGGTGGTTGGGATTGGCAGGAGATGATGAGGCATAGGGCCATATCATGTGTTGGGAGCGTGTGCCTGCCACCTTCGGGCGGTGACGCGCTCCAACCCTATGGCCTCCTCCCTAGGGACATGGGAACTGGGACCCCTGGGCTCAAACTGGTGTATTTTAATGCCGGGTCCATGGCTAATAAGTCTTCCCTCCTCCGTGAGGTCATTGAGGAGGAGGCTGCGGACCTGGCTTGCATCACTGAGACCTGGTTGGGGCCGGAGGGAGGAGTCCCTCTGGTTGATCTGTGCCCCCCAGATTTCTGGGTTTTGCACCAGCCACGGGCCCAGGGGAGGGGTGGTGGGGTGGCTGTAGTTATTCGGGAGACCCTGTTTCCAAGGGAGGTCACTGTCCCAGAGATAGGCGGGAGTGAGACCCTCCTCCTGAGGTGGGGGCCTAGCGGTTCGGTGGGCTTGCTGCTGACATACCTTTCCCCAGGTGTGTGGCAGCGGCCCTACCTGGGTTTCTTGATGTCCTCTCAGGGGTGGTGGGTGACTTCAATCTGCCCTGGGTGACTTCAATCTGCCCTCCCTAGGGGGGGCATCAGGTTTGGCCCAGGAATTCATGGCCTCTATGGAGGCCATGGGCCTGACCCAATTGATTCAAGGCCCGATTCATGAGGGGGGAAACACTCTCGACCTAGTTTTTGTCTCAGAACAGTGGCGTAGTGACAGAGGGCAGGTTAGTCTTATGACACTGCCTGTTCCATGGTCTGATCACTATCTCCTACGGCTGGTCTTCCAACAGGCTGCCCCCCACTGCTGGGATGAGGAGCCACTTAGATGGTTCCGCCCCAGACGCCTGATGGACCTTGAGAGGTTCCAGGCAGAACTGGGGTTTTTTCCCTCTTCCCTTGCCCACAGCTCTGCCGAGGATCTGGCGGCTGCTTGGCAACAGGCCGCTTCAGATGCCCTCGACAGGGCATGTGTCCCCTCACATGTTGTGGATCCCGGATGGCTCCCTGGTATACCGAGGAACTCCGGGGGATTAAGCGCCATCGGAGGGGTTTAGAGAGCAGGTGGAGGTCCACCCACTCCCAATCCAATCGAGCCCAGCTAAGAGCCCTTATTAGGACTTATCTGGTAGCTATGAGGGCGGCAAGGAGGTCTTATCTCTCCACCCTCATAGCGTCCGCAGATAACCGCCTGGCCACCCTGTTTTGGGTCACCCGCTCTCTCCTATGTCCGGGGGAGGTGGTGGACCCGTTGCAGGGAAGGGCCGAGGAATTTGGTCAATATCTGTCGGATAAGATCACCCGGATTCGGAGCGGACTGTGCTCCGATTTGCAGTGGTCTGAGGAATGGGGTGCAAGCAGTCTGGCTGATGTGACCTGGGTTGAGTTTGATCCTGTTTCCAAGGATGAAGTGGACAGGATTCTGTGGTGTCTGAGTTCCACCACATGTTTGTTGGACCCGTGTCCTTCCTGGTTGGCTTATGCCTCCAGGGAGGCCACCTACAGTTGGCTCCAGGCAGTAGTCAATGCTTCGTTAAGAGAGGGTATTTTTTCCTACGCCTTGAAAGAAGAAGGAAGAAGCCTGCCCTGGACCCGGCCGTGTTAGACAACTTTCGTCCAGTCTCCAACCTTCGGTTTTTGGCGAAGGTTGTTGAGAGTGTGGTGGCACAGCAGTTTCCAGTTTTCCTGGATGAAGCGGACTACCTGGATCCGTACCAATCGGGCTTCCGGCCCGGTTTCAGCACAGAGACGGCATTGGTCGCACTGATGGATGATCTCTGGAGGGCTCGGGACAGCGGTTTTTCCTCTGTCCTAGTCCTGTTAGATCTCTCAGTGGCTTTTGATACCATCGACCATGGTATCCTTTTGCGACGCTTCAGGGGGTTGGGAGTCGGGGGCACTGTTCTCCGGTGGTTCACCTCCTACCTCTCGGGGCGGTCGCAATCGGTGTTGGTATGGGGGCATTGGTTGGCCCCAAGGGTGCTCTCTTGTGGGGTCCCTCAGGGGTCGGTCCTCTCCCCTCTTTTATTTAACATCTACATGAAGCCGCTGGGCGAGATCATCCATGGTTTTGGGGTGAGGTACCATCAGTACGCTGATGATACCCAGTTGTACATCTCCACCCCAAACCAGATCAATGATGCCCTCTCCATGATGACGCGTTGCCTGGATGCAGTACGGAACTGGATGAACGGAAACATGCTTCGACTCAACCCAGCCAAGACTGAGTGGCTGTGCATACCGGCATCTCGGCCCAGTCAGGAATGTCCATCTTTGGCCATAGGGGGAGAGGTGTTGCCCCCTGTGGATAGGGCGTGGAATCTGGAGGTCCTTCTGGATGCACAGCTCTGGTTGGAGGAGCAGGTGGGGGCCATCGCCAGGGGGGCCTTTGCCCAGTTCTGCCTTGTTCATCAGCTTCGCCCATTTCTGGACCAAGATGCCCTGTGTACAGTCACTCATGCCCTTGTTACCTCCAGACTCGACTACTGCAACGCTCCCTATTTAGGACTGCCCTTGCATACCATCCGGACATTGCAGCTGGTGCAGAATGCAGCCGCGCGGGTGGTGATGGGAGTCTCCCGATTCTCCCATATTACCCCCCTCCTGCGCGACCTGCATTGGTTGCTGGTTGCACTCCGGGTGAGATTCAAGGTTCTGGTTTTAACATTCAAAGTCCTACATGACATGGGTCCGCAATATTTAAGGGAGCGATATCCTACCGATATCCTGCCGATATCGAGTGCCAATCACCCTGTGCGAGCACACAGGCAAGGGCTTCTCGGGGTCCCGTCGGCAAGCCAATGTCGGCTGGCGGTTCCCCGGTGACGAGCCTATTCTGTGGCGGTCCCTGACCTTTGGAACCAGCTACCCCTGGGGCTCTGTCTGGCCCCTGACCTTCGCATCTTCTGCCATGATCTGAAGACCTGGTTGTTTGACCAATCCGGGCTGTGACTCTTTCCGGGGATGGTTCTTAACTTATTTTAAATTTTAAATTTTAGCTTAGCTATTATTGGGCTTGTGATCTGTTTAATTCTCTTTTAATTATTTATTGTTGTTGTTGTTTTAGTTGTGAGCCGCCCTGAGTCTTCAGAGATGGGGCGGCATACAAGTCCAAATAAATAAATAAATAAATAAATAAATAAATAAATAAATAAATAAATAAATAATTACAGCAAAGATAATTTGATATATTCTTAGCCATAACTATGCGTATAATATCATGCTCATTGCTAGAAAGCCAACTATTCAGGAATGAATGAAGTCCCACTTACTTTCCATTATTATGTAGTATAAATTAATTGGATAATCTGTATTTTTTATGGACTGTTCTATAATATAGCTCACCAACTTTTTATTTATTTCAACTTTTTCTTAGGAAAAAATGGCCATGTAAAGCAGTATGTATACAAAAATAAATTTGCTTTATTTATTTATTTGAATTGATTAGCTTTTCAATTTGAATGGACACTATTACTGATAAAGATGCTATTGTTCTTTTTTTTAGATACTCAGTCATATTGGCAGAAAGCTATACAAAAAATATAGAGTTATGTAACTCTTTTTTTCCTACTGTTATTTTTTGGGTGCTCAGAACCTCAAAATATCAGCCTGACCTTCATGAATTTGCCCAATTTCTTATCTAATCAACTGATGATGAACAACTCATTGTAACAACATTGTGAATCTTAATTTTATTCAGATATTCTTTTACTTCCTACTTTATTGAATAATTTTAGTAATCAGTGTTCTGTGATTAATGATTCCACAATGCTATTATAGTAGTCATCCTTCTTATCCCATTTTCTAAACTAAGAAGTCCTAAACTTTTAAATCCTTCTTCAAAGATTAATTCCAGTTTTTATATTTGCTATTAATAATTTTGATTACATAATAAAAATCAATGCAGACTAAACTTGGAGAATACAATAAAAAAAAAATACATGGAACCTCACAATACTCTTATTTTAACCTTGATCAAATAAACCAATTGTATATTCTTTCATTTTACTTCTAACAATCTTTGTTTTTAATTCTGATTAAAAACAATTCTTCATCCAATCACACAGATTTCTTAAAGCATTTGTAAGTTTCCAACAAGGGTCATACCATGTACATTAAGATGCAATACTGTTATTTGATACCTTTCCTAATAAACTCTGCACACAGGGCCAACATTTTCATATTAGCTATCATGGCTAAAGTTGCTCTTTCTTGGGCAGCTACAGGCAACTAAGACACATCAGCATCTGTGTGAAATTAGGATTTAAAAGTCATGCAGGAATGTGGGTTGCAGTGGGTTGAAGTAGGATAATCCTTCTGGAGTCTGTCATTGGGGTATATGAAGACCCTGTTACACTTCTCTATTTATAAGGTCCACCCACATTGTGGCAGTTATATAATAACATCTTTATGCTAAGGAATTAAATTCTTTTGCCTGATCCAGAAATTCTGTGTTCTTGCATGAAATATGGGCCTTGTGTAATTCATTCCAAGTGCAGTAGGTTTTTATATACATATACAATGACTCTTCCATTGGAATGAACAGAAATAATAATAATTAAAAACCTCAGACCTCTAGCTGTGTTGCTCCATTGTCAGTTTGTTCGGGCTATTTCATTGACTCATTGGTGTTCTTGTTACTCAGTTTTATCCTTATTATGACTAGCAGAATATAAATGCTTTTAATAAGTATCCCAAAATAGTGGGATTCAGAAAGATAATTTAAACATGCATATACAAAGAAAAAGCAATTAACTTCTAGTTTTATTTTGTCTGCTTCCCTATATTACTGCAAGTCCTCCTTGTCTTGATAAACAGTTCAAAGAGAATTTGGTGGCTGGGATGGGCCAAAGGAACAATGACAAAAATTCAAGCAGCAAATGTAGATGTAGTGAATATATAGCTTTGCCAATTGCTGCTTATGATTATTTCAAGACAGCTTGTTGTCTATAATGCTCACATGAACTGCTCAATCTGCTTTTTGTAGGAAATTATATTATACTGTAGCTGTAAACATTTGAAAAGTTGCCAATTTGTTGAAAAGCATTATCTGGTTTTGCTCATTTTCTTTTCATGCAGTTTTCAGAAATATTGTAATAATACATACTCTCTCATGCACAAAGAGTGCACTTTTTGCTGCAAAATGCTGTAGTACATTCCTAGTACTTAATTTGTGATGAAAATCTACTGCATTGTGCTTCTTTGTAAGTACTGATTAATTATATTTTTACCCCATAAATCAGAGTAATGAGGAGTGTTTCCCAGTATAACTCTTATGTTACCTTTGTGTTGTCCTTGTTCTATTTATAAATCTGTAATATTGTGTCTTTGCAGGCACACACACGTGTGTTTATATTAATAAAATATTACACATTATAGAAAAGTACATATAAGGTATAGATGGCAACTAAGTCTATGGAAGTCTCTCTGTCTCTGAGCACTCTTAACATGGTCAGATTATTAGTGATTCACTTGATGTGTTCAAGGATCTTTCTAGTCTGAAAGGTCAGCTGCTTTTAGCTGTGCACCAACAGAATACTAATACTGTCCTTATTCAAATTACCTTCTCCAGTACTTATTAAATTGATGGCCTTGTGCTCTAATTTAATACTGTCATCGTTCTGACGTGGGTCGCAGCTGCACTCTGTGTTGAATTAGGTGGATCTGAGGTGAAGTTCAAGCAAAAACCATGGTTTGGGGCTGCATTTTCTCACTAAATTAGCAGTCAGAGGCAGTGTATCATTAATTAGCACAAACCAGGGAAAGCTTGTCATTTAATAAGGCTTTTTTATTTCCACATTACACAAACAGTGGGAATTGATCCATTAAGAGCCTGGCTATTAATGCTGTTTAATGTATGTCTGGTTGCTAAATTGAGATGTCTACTTACATACGTATGTACAGTTTTCAAGACTTTCATGCAGATTGTTCAGGGATTCCTGAATTTTAAGTCATGTTTCAATACTGCCTTCAATTAATTCTAAACCTCCTTTATATTAGATCTGAAAACCTTTCTCAAATAAAAGGTGCAGGCTCTTTGAGGCCTGTTGTTTTGCAGATTATTCAATATAGAGTAATTTAGCTATTAAATCTGAGATCCCTTCAAGGCATAAAAAGAACATTGAGGATTATCTGTGTTGTTGCAGAATAAATCTGAAGCAGGTGAATGGATTAGAAGTTTTACATAATTCTAAAACAATTAGCTCAATTGGCTGCAATCCAGAAGAGATCATGAGCACCATGGCATCTATACTGGAAATGCTCTGCAAGTTATGCTCTCACCATCTGCCCTTAGAAAATGCCCAGGATTTCAAAGCTGTGCAGCATTTCAAAAGCATTTAGGAGGTTGGCATGTCATGTATGTCATTTGTAAATGTATGGACCAGATAATCAGAACTGTAAGATGTTTTTGCTCTTCATTTAATGAATAAATGTTAACATATACAATAGACCTGTTAGTAGTTTTACTATCAAGAACACTGATAGTTGTGGTTCATTTTTTAAACAAATAAATATCTTATTTCCTTATTTCATTTCAAGCATTTTTCACATGACAAACTCTCAAACGGTAGGAGAGAATGGAAAGATATTTTTAATTCAACTTTTAATGTGATGAATTTGTGCCCTGATTTGTACACCATGAACTAATGTGTGAACTGGATTTAACTGGATTATAATAAATTAAATTATCTCCATTTTCAGAATATTTCAATGTAGTTTTTATGATTAAAAATAGATACAAATATGTACTCTAATGTATTTGCATATATTAGGGACTGCTTCTTGGAAAAATTCTAATCAATTGCATTCAGATGTTATGCAGAATTTTTTTAAAAAATATAAATTTTTGCAGAAATGAGATGACAAAATATGTACATCATAAAAAGCAGAAAAGATTAATCCATCCCTACCTTACGGATGTAGAATTTCTTAAATGTACCATGATTTATACTATTATGGTATGTACTAATTATGATATATTAAACTGAATACAATTTAAAAATAGCAGTTGTATAGTGAGGTACATAATGATAACTTGATTTTAAATACACACACACACACACACACACACATATATATGTAGGTCTTGGCGTGTTCGGGTCTTTTCCCGTGTAAGATTGAGAGTATCTTGGCAATGTTTCGACGTGGTCCCACTCGCCATCTTCAGGCTGGTGCTTTCAGCTTCATGCTTGTGCGAGCAAAGTGTGATCGGAAAGGGCGTTGGTACTTACCTGATACGCCCATTCTCCATGACCTGCGAAGAGCATCCAGAAGTGGGAGGTGCTCAGAGTCTCACGAAGCAGGCTGGGCAAAATTGTACTGGGACGCTCCTCCTCTGTCACTCCACCTCAACGCCCCAGTTTTTTGGTGAAGACTCAGCGGCAAACCCGCCTACACTTCACCCGACTATAAAAGGAAAAAGTTTGGCCGGAGCAGAGAAAACGCCCCCCCCAGACGGAAAAGGGGATGGGGCTGGATGCTCTTCGCAGCTCATGGAGAATGGGCGTATCAGGTAAGTACCAACGCCCTTTCTCCCCCGAGCTGCTCCGAGCATCCAGAAGTGGGACATACCAAAGCTAGAGATGCCCACAGGGAGGGATGCCGTCTGGCACTAAGCCTACTCTCGGTCCCTATGCACCTGTTGTAAAACCCTCCTGCCAAATGACGCTTCAGCAGAGGCAAACAGGTCTACCCTATAGTTATTATGAAGGGCGAGGGCGAGGACCATGTGGCCGCCCTGCATATCTCGTCTATCAAAGCCTGAGTGGCCCAGGCGGCGGATGTTGCAGCACTACGGGTTGAGTGAGCCGTGATACCCTCTGGCACAGGCTCCGATTGAGTCTCATAACATTTCGCTATTGCGGCCCTGAGCCAACGGCCAACTGTGGAAGAAGACACTTTGTGACCCTGGGACCTGGGGAGAAAAGAGACGAAAAGGGCCTCCGTCTTCCTGAATGCCACGGTGCGTTGCATGTAAATGCAAGGCTCGGCGCACATCAAGGTGATGCCATTGTCGCTCCAGACGATGACCCGGATTGGGGCAGAAATTTGGAAGGACCAGCTCTTGAGCCCTATGGAAGGAAGAGTTGACTTTAGGGACAAACGTGGGATCGGGCCTGAGGACTACCCTGTCCGAGTGGAACACGCAGAGGTCTTCTTGAATCGACAAAGCTGCCAGCTCTGAAATCCTCCGTGCTGACGTAATCGCAACCAGAAATGCCATCTTATATGTAAGTAACTGTAAGCTGATGGTCCTCAGGGGTTCGAATGGAGCCTTGGAGAGTGCTGACAGGACTTTGTGTAGGTCCCAAGTTGGGTACCTGTGGACAACTGGTGGCCGCAAATTGGTGGCCCCTCGCAGAAAACTGCGAATCCTAGGGTGTTGAGAGACTGAACGAAACTCCCCAAAAGAAATAACTGAGGCCAGGGCCGCCACCTGGCGGCGTAGAGTGTTAGGGGATAGACCCTTATCCAGCCCCTCCTGCAAAAAGTCCAACAGCTGTGCCACAGATGGAGAGGTGGGGACAACCCCGCGCACCATTTGCAGAAGGCAAGCCAAGTAGCGTTGTAAATGCGCACTGTCGATGGACGCCTAGCTGCCTGTATAGTCTCAATTGCCCTAGCTGAAATATCCTCTGACCTCAGACGTTGCCGCTCAACCTCCAAATGGCTAGGCTGAGCCACTGCGGGTCTGGGTGCAGGACCGGCCCCTGAGAGAGAGAAATCATGGAGGGTGGGATTCTCCAAGGATCCTGGATGGACAATCTCCTCAGGTCCGCAAACCATGGCCTTCTGGGCCAGTGGGGGGCCACCACAATAATCTCCGCCCTTTCGTCCAGAACCCGTTGAATCAGCCCGGGAATCACTGGAAGCGGAGGGAAGGCATATAGGAGACCTGATGGCCAAGGGCAGCGGAGTGCGTTGACGTTCTCCGCTCCTTGGACCGGGTAATGGGAGATGAAGTGTGGCAATTGTGTATTGCGGGGAGAGGCGAACAGGTCTATCATAGGAAGACCGAATTTCTGGACTGCCTCCTGAAACAATGAGGGGTGCAACTGCCATTCCGCCTGATCGAGCATGGCCCTGCTGAGCCAGTCCGCTCGCACATTGGTGACGCCCGAGATGTGCTCGGCCTTGATGGAAAGGAAACTGTTCTCGGCCCACCGAAGCAATTTCTCTGCCTCCCGCATCAGACATTTGGAGTGTGTGCCCCCTTGTTTGTTCAGGTGTGCCTTGATGGTGATATTGTCTGTGAGCACCAACACGTGGTTGGAGTGCAGTGCCGACATGAAGCTGCTCAGGGCAAGGTGGACGGCCCGCAATTCCAACCAATTGATGTCCTGTGCCCGCTCTGGAAGAGACCACTGTCCCTGAGCCGTGTGGTGAAGATAGTGTGCCCCCCATCCATACAGGCTGGCGTCCATCGTGACAACCTCTCTCGGTGGATCCCTGAAAGGACAACCTCTTTTGATTGCTGCCGCCGTCCACCAGCGTAAAGATCTGATAACGCTGGGAGGTACCCTAACCCGGGCCCTGGAATTGTCCCTCCCTGACTGTTGGTAAGGCAGCAGAAACCACTGTAGATCCCTGGCATGCAGTCGGGCCCAAGGGACTATGGATATACAAGAGATCATCTTCCCCAATAGCTGTGAAAGAAGCATGAGGGGAACCTTCCGGAGAGAACTGATCTCCTGTACCAGCTTCCTAATACTTTCCTGCCTGTCGGGGGAGAGGAAGACTGTGCCCTGTGTGGTGTCAAGGACCGCCCCTAGATGAATTAGTCTAGTTGTGGGCGTCAGGTGGCTCTTGTCCCAGTTTATAGAAAACCCGTGACTCTGAAGAGTGGCAATAGTGATAAGGGAGTCTGTCTTGGACTGTGGAATGGATGAAACTAAGATCAAAATGTCATCCAAATAACAATGAAGCCTAATGGGTCTGCTCCTGAGGAAGCGGCCAGCGCCAGGACCTTGGTAAAGGTCCTGGGGCAGAGGCCAGTCGAAAGGGAGGCGACGTACTCATAGTGAATGTTATTGTAACAAAAACGGAGAAATTTGTAATGGGAAGGCCGAATCGGTATATGCAAGTATGCCTCCATAAGATCAATGGAGGTGAGCGTCTCCCTCCCTGATGCCTAGTAAGATTGACTGTAGTGTAGTCATCTTAAATTTACGATAAACTATAAATCGATTGAGACGTTTGAGATCCAAGATCGCTCTCCAGCCCCGAACTCTTCGGGACCACGAAGAGGTGGGAATAAAAACCCTGGCCCTGTTGACCTAAGGGAACCTTCTGGATGGCCCTGATCTCCAGCAAATGGGAGATGGCGGATTGCATGAGAGCCCTCTTCGTGGGGTCCCTGGAGGAGGGACACTTCATGAAGAATTGCGGCGGGCTGGAGAGGAACTCAAGGGCCAGACCAGACCTAATGGTACTCCTCACCCAGGCATCCGAGGTAGAGGACTCCCACTGGTTGGCAAAAAATCTCAAACGACCCCCTATGGGTGCCGAATCCCGCTCCTCACTTGGATCGATGGAAGTTCCTGCCACTGGCTCCCCTGAACTTTCGCCTATTCTGCCCCCCTCGTCGATTACCGCCGGCAAAGTCAGACGAACCCGACTGTTGCCCCTGACCCTGGGTACTGGACCGCTGGAATCTGGGGTGATATTGTCCCGGGTAGAAGGAACGAGAGGGGCCCCCACGAAATGGCTGTGAAGGCCGGAAATCCGGCCTCCTAGTCAGAGCTGGGAGGATCCTCTTCTTCGATTTTGTCTCAATAAGAGGATCAAGGGCCTTGCCAAATAACTTCTCCCCGGATATGGGTGCAGAAGCGAGCCTCCATTTGTGCCTCGCATCTGCCTGCCAATGGCGAAGCCACAAGAGATGCCTGGCGCAGACCTGGGACGCTATGGCGCGGGAGGAGAACTTTACTGCACTAAAGGTGGCGTCTGCCGAGAACTCGGCCGCCGTGATGATCTTGGCGACGTCTTGGTGCGCCCGAGCATTAGATGGTGGTATTACGTCTCTCAGGTGGTGGAGCGTGTAAAAAAGGAAGCGGCCGTGGCCACCTTAATGGCCCACGCATCAGAAACGTGCGCTCTGTGCAAGGCCATCTCAGCTCTCCTTTCCTCTGCCTTCAAGGCGTCCTCCGCTTCCCCTGGGATTACTGAGGAGGATACCAGGGAAGCTATGGGGTCGTCCACTTCGGGGGTGTTTAAGTGTCGGGAAAACTCGGGGTCAAGATTATAGAGTCTCTTATCGTGCCCTGTGGGGGGAGGATAAGAGGCAGAGAGGGCCCATTGTTTGTCCACCAGATCTGTGAACATGGGAGGGACAGGAATGGCTTCTGATTCGGTGGTAGGCTGGTGAAATATCAGGTCGTCTGGTTCCTGCTGCGACTTGGGTGATTGGACTGGGGGGGGGGCTGGCAAGACGGGCTGTGTTTTTTGCCTTGAACAAGAGTGACTTGAACAAGTGTGGCTTGAATAGCCCCATGAAAACTGGATGGTCGGGGGCAATCCCTTCGTCATCGGACATCCCCCTCTCAAGAGGGTCCGCTTCGGAGAGATCCTGATCAAGATCACGAAGGGACCTGGTCTCTTGATCCATCCAAGTCTCCTGGGCCCCCATGTCCTGAGTACCCTGTGTGCAAAACTCCCCTTGGGGGGGTGTCGGGTGATACTGCTGTTCCACCATACTCACGGAACGGCCCGAGAGAGACATGCAGTCTGGAACGATGGGTGGTTGAATGGCGCGGAGAGATTGCTGTACACCGGAAGCAATGCCCCTCTGTACTGCCAGTTCCATCCATGACCTCAGTCCGGGTGGGATTTCCTTTGAGAGCTCGGCCTCCGGGCGCAGGCCCGCTGCTGTGGGCGTGAATGTAGCCTCAGGGGTGCTACGTGGAGCCGGTCCCGATCTTTGGGTGGATCTGGGCCTTTGCGTGGATAAGTCCAGAGCAACCAGAGGTGGACTTGGAGGTCGAGCAGAAGAAGAAGATCTGGGATGAGAATCAGGCCCGGGATCCCTGGCGCACTTTCGCACTAGTTTCTCCAAGGCCTGGTGCCGTCTATGGGCGCCCTTCTCAGCTGCCCGGGATGGCCTGCTAGCCTGTGTCATCATTGGTCGAGATCCCTGATCGCTAGCCATTTCAATGGATATTGTTATTATTATTATTATTTGTATGAATAATATCAATATTAATATTGATAATAGTGGTATTCCTACTCTCACCCTATCACTGTGTAATTCACTGGCCTGCAAGTCACTGTTACTAAGGCCCTATCCAAATGAGGCCTGGTGGAGGCCCCCAAGAAGGGAAACCTGAAATGGTATAGTAGTAGGCCTGTAAGATCTGCTAGCTGCTGTGAGAATGGCCTTAGTGATAGGTGTGGCCTGGTAAAAGCCCCCTAGAAGGGAAGCCCAGTATGGTGAAGGCCCTTTTAGTCAGACAGCTAGACCAAGGTAAATGGCCTGCCCGAAGCCCCCAAGAAGGGAAACCAGTAGGGAGTATGCAAGACAGATGGACAAGTGGGTGCCTCAGTCCCCAAGGAGGGAAACCTCGTGAGGCTGTAGGCTGCTGACGGCCTTCACCGGATGCGCCATGCGGTCTTGTCAAAATGGCGCTCACGCCTCGTGGCTGCCTGCAATTACGCGTGCACAGCCCCCAAGAAGGGAAGCTGCCCAGGCACGCTGCAGAGAGGTAATTAGCCGAAACACCAACCCCGCTCGTAAAATGGGCTATGAGCGGTTAGGGGGTGGCGGGGGAGAGGCGAGCACAGCGGCGTCTGGGATGGGGGGGATAAGGCGCGCGGCGTACCTCCAGCCACAGCCGCCCTCACACAAAGCTCACAGTTGCCTTTCTAGCGATCGGAGAGATAAGCGTGATCGCTCCCGTAAGGCTCCGAGGCAGCCGCCTCAGAGCGCTGAATCCAAAGCACCAACTTCCCCGGCGATCATATCAGTCGCCGCGATCGCTCCCAGCTCGGAAAGATAAGGCTCTGAGGCAGCCGCCTCAGAGCGCCGGTGACTCTAATCAGTAACCCCCGACGGCCTGAATGTTAAACTCCGTCGGGGATGAGTGATCTGCTGAACACTTTCGCTGCTCCGGTCAAACCCAGCTACTCTCTTCGAGGCTGAGCAAAAAACTGGGGCGTTGAGGTGGAGTGACAGAGGAGGAGCGTCCCAGTACAATTTTGCCCAGCCTGCTTCGCGAGACTCCGAGCACCTCCCACTTCTGGATGCTCGGAGCAGCTCGGGGGAGAACTGCCCTCTCTCTATAAATACTGGTGGGGAGGTGTGGTGTGCTGGCTCTGTTGTAAGCGGGTTGGTTGGCTGTGTTGTTACTTCTGGATTGGTTGATGGAGTTGATGTTTGCAGATTGGTTGGCTTTTTCGTAAGAGCCTGTGTGGCTGAGGTGCTGGCTGTATGTCTATCAGCCTTTTGTGTTGTAACGACCTGGGTAATGGGCTGTGTGATGACTTTCTGAGTTCTATTGTTGTGACATCCTGGGTCTTGTGCTGTAATCTCCTGGGTCATTGGCTGTGTTGTAACATCCTGAGGTTTTGTGGTGTAACCTACTGAGTTCTGTGATATCCTGAGCGGATGGCTGTGATGTAACGTTCCGGGCTTTGGTTTGGCTCCGAGTTTGAGGTCTGGCTATGTGTTCATGGCGTGTGTCAGTTGGCTTAGTTTGGGGGTCGCAGGGTGTAGCAGTTGGTGATGCAGCCATGGTCTGGTTTCTGGATGGTGGTTGTCTTTTGTCTATGGGATGGGTTTGGGTTTGAGTCTGGTGAGGGAAATTGGTGGTGGCATCATGTGTTGTTTTGGGTCCGGTGTTGGTTTTTGTGGCTAGGACTCGTTTGTTGATTAGGACTAGTTTCCAGATGTCTGGTAGGCGGGAGGTATCATCCGGTTTATTCATGTTAGGGGGGTGTTTCTCTATTTCTATGGCTTCCCTAATTATTCTCTTATTGAAGTGTTCAGTATTGGAAATCAATTTGGTTCCCTCAAAATCAATTTCATGTCCTGTGGCTTTAAGGTGCTGGAAAAGGGAGGAAGTATTTTCTTCTTTTCTGACTGTGTTCTTGTGTTCTGCAATGCGTGCATTTATTCTCCTGTTGGCTTGTCCAATGTATGTGGCTGGGCAATTTTTGCATGGTATTACATCAACTCCTTGGTTTTCTAGCTGGATCTTGTCCTTGGGGTTTCTTAAGATGTTGGCTATTTTTTGGTCAGTGCCGAAGGCTGTCCTGATATTATGTTTGTGGAAAATTATGCTGATTTTATCTGTGGTGCCTTTGATGTAGAGGAGGAGGGCGATACTCTTACCCTGTTCTGTGTCTCAGTTTTTGGGGAGTGTCTCCCTCAGGATTAGGTTGGTAATTGTGTTTCTTTGGAATCCGTTGGAAATTAATACGTTAGTGACGGTGTGTAATTCTGTTCTCAGGTGATCTTGGTCAGCTAGGCGTTTGGTTCTGGAGATGAGGGTCTTGGCTACGGAGTTGATCTGTGCAGGGTGGTGATGGGATTGTGCATTTAAGTAGTAGTTGGTGTGTATTTTCTTCCGGTAGATGGTGTGTCCTAGGAAGCCATTGAGTTTTTTGTAAATTAGGATGTCCAGAAAGAGAAGTTGGTACTTGGCTTCTGTTTCCATGGTGAATTGTATTTTGGGGTGTAGGCTGTTAAGATGTGTGAGGAAGTTGTCCAGTTTTTCTATCCCATGTGGACAAATTATGAAAGTGTCATCTACATATCTAAGCCAGAGTTTGGGTTTGTGTTCAGATTTGTCTAGAGCATTGGTTTCAAAGTGTTCCATGTATAGGTTAGTGATGATGGGTGAGAGGGGTGATCCCATAGGTGCTCCTTCTATCTGTTTGTATTTTTGTCCATTGTGGATGAAGTATGTGTTGGTTAGGCAGTGGTTGGTCAGATCTAGGATGTGCTTAGGGAGGTTGTATTTGTTTTGGATAGCTGTCAAGGCTTTTTTAATAGGTACTTGGGTGAAGAGGGATATGACATTGAAGCTCACAAGTAGGTTGCTGGGTTGTAGGTTTTGTTTCTTTATTGTTTCTATGAAATGGAAAGAGTTTTGTACATGTGAGGTGATGGATTCTATGTAGGGCTGGAGTTGTTTGGTGAGAAATTTGGCGAGATTCTGTAGAGGAGAGCCTATGGAGATGACTATGGGTCTGAGTCTACTTAAACACACAATTCTATCACCACCCTGCACAGATCAACTCCGTAGCCACAAGCACAAGCACGAAGCTGAAAGCACCAACCTGAAGATGGCGAGTGGGACCTCGTCGAAACGTTGCCAAGATATTCTCAATCTTACATGGGAAAAGGCCCGAACACGCCAAGACCTGCATACCTGTACCCATGAAAATCTACAAATATATATATATTTGTAGATATATATATATATATATATATATATATATATATATATATATATATATTGTAGATTTTCATGGGTAAAGGTATGTATATATATATATATATGTAGACCTATAAATATATATATGTGTGTGTGTGTGTGTGTGTATGTATATGTATATGTATATGTATGTATATGTATATGTATATATATGTATAAATTGCAGCTCATATGGAAGCTCTGTGTCAGCTATGAAAAATATTTTGGAAGTTTAATACTAATGACCCTAAACTTAAGTTGATTTTAGTAATATTGATAATTATTCTGACTATATATTTCATTAACATAATTTGTTCATTTGATAAGAAAAAAGTTACCAAATACTAATGTAGGTTAGTGATGAACTTCAACCGCCATTGCTTGTCACTAAGGTTTATAGAAAACTTTTGTTGCATGCATGATAGGTAAATAAATTTTCCCATAATGCTTACTTTGGAAACACAGAAGAAATTTATTCTTCGGTTGTCTGGCTTTGTTAAGTCATATTGCTTTGCAGTTTTGCAATCCTCAAAAATAACAAATGTAGTCATCAGTCTAGCTAATATTATTGTGATATTGATGTGTTAAAATATTAAGAAAATGGGGTACTGCAAATTTGCCACCTTAATACATTAACTATGAGTGTGGGTTGAGAAAGCTTGACTTGGAATGCTTTAAAGAAGAAAGGTAGAAAACTAGATAAGCTATCTTTATTCTAAATTACATTGTTTAATACATTCCTCAAAATATCAAACTGTAATTAAACACAACATTGTAAATGGCTGTTGATAAACTCAGAGTAATTCTGGATTATTACCATGCCACTTCACTAATGCAAAAGCAATACTTCTATATTTTACTATAGGGTACATCTGACAGTTTACAAATGAATACAGTTGGATAACTGTCTCTATAATCTTCTGTCATGGAAATAATGATACTTCTCTGTGAACAATTTCATTTGGTTTTGATTCACATAGCCACTTACTCTCCCATTTTGTTTTTTATTTAGCAAAATTTGGAGCATCAGAGAATTGGATTTATTTGCTAACCTGCTTTCATACAGCTGTGAAAGAGCTCTTCTTATTACTGCCAAATTAACCATTATAAATACAGGACATTCACTATTTCTGGAGAGTAGGAGTGGATGATTTGTTCTTTTTTTGCCTACAGTCTATCACAAATATATAGATAGGGCTTAACTTACAACAGATCACTTAGTGATCATTTGAAGTTCCAATGTTACAAGTTGTGGTGGCTGCCTCCACATCAAATAACCACATTTCAGGCACTTGACAACTAGCCTGCATTTAAGGACATTTGTAGCATTCCACAGTCACATGAGCATGATTTATAACGCTTTGCTAAAACACAGCATTTACTTCCAATTTTTGACAAAAACACACCCAATAGCGAACAAAGAATATATAAGGCCTATATAGACCAGATGTTAGCATAAAATAAGACAGAGCAATTTAAATGAGCAGCATTGAAGTGTTATATGACTTCAATATAGCTTATTCTCTCCATCCTTACATATGCTGTGTCTTGGATATGAACATGTCCTGTAATTTGGATCATAATGTGTTTCTTCTTCATTCCAAACATAGAAAACATATCGTATGTTTTTTTCTCCGTACAGTATGTACAGTTTAGGTCTTTATTGGAGATCAAATGCGGAAAACCTGTTTTTCTATAGCTACTTACGTTAGGATGGCTAGACTATTTTGAGAGATGAATTAGACTATCTTGAGGGATGAACTCTCCTATACAGTATATTTCTTTTGGTTTTGTTGGACTAGGCCATTACAGCTATTCATTTAGGAAATGTTAGATATGAAAAATACGTTAAATATGAAAAATATCCTTTTATCTCTTCTTAATACTGAAAAAAGAGGAAGCAAATGGAATAATCTTTTGAAGAGAATTCTAGAATTCCCTATTTAATGCTGAAAAATTAAGAATTTGTCTCTTATTTTTTCACAAGCTTGTAAAAGCAGGTTTCCAAATTTTTTGAAACTCTAAGATTGAAGAAAAAAGAAAGAAGTTTGAATGATGGTCAGGAGGAATGACATGGCTTAGGTGAGGAGCATGGGCTTTGGATATAAATAGAGAGACCATGTGAATTTAATTAGTATTTCTTCATTTTTTTTTAAGAAAAGCAACATGCTGGAAATAAATCTGTCCTCAATCCTCAGTCTATAACGGAGGCTAGTCTGCCTCCATTATGTAAAGCTCTGAGAAAGGAATTAGAATTGCATTCTTGTGTTTTTTCTCCACATCAGAATGGAAGAAAAGTACAGCAATAAATAATGCACAATAATGCTGCTGTTTTGTCTTTCTAAATAAAATCTCCATAATAGTCATATCCCCCTGTCTAATGTTTGAGTGGTGCAGATCAGACTTGCTGAAATTAACTGACATGATCAAGAACACAAGAAATGGAACACCTTAAAGCAAATCTGTAACTGAATATTTTTCTTTCCCATGGAGATTTTCATTATGGTGAAATGGTCCTGTTTTCACATCCCCTACCTGTGTTTTGCCACCCCCTTCATTTCCCTTTTTGGTGTTTACCTATCATAACCGACAGAATTTCCTGCAACAAAGTTAAGGATTAGAGATAAGTGGAGATAAAGAATATAGCAGGTTCTCATCCATCCTCCTTATATCTTGAACATGGAAAACCTATTACAAATTAGAATCCAGCATACCGTGTTTCCCCGAAAATAAGACCTACCCCGAAAGTAAGACCTAGCACTATTTTCTAAACCTGCCCTAATATAAGACCTACCCCGAAAATAAGACCTAGTGTAAATCTCCAGTTCCAGGAAGACTTTTCAGGGAGCAACCGTGCACCCGCGAAATACCCCCCCTACACACTCACACCCACTATTTGGCACCATAAATATATAAGACCTACCCCGAAAATAAGACCTAGTGTGTTTTTGGGAGCCAAAAAAAATATAAGACAGTGTCTTATTTTCGGGGAAACACGGTAGCTCCTTACTGTATGGAATTGTAGAAGAATCTGTTGTGCTCTTGAAATATATTTTAAAAAAATCAAAGGTAAGGAATATTAAGCTTCTTGAATTTAAAATAGCTGCAGTGTTAATTTCCATTTGCTTCACTGCCTTCCTGAGTAAAATGGAAACTGTATGAGTGGATGACATCTGGTATATAGGCCTTATATATTCTCAGATGTGTTTGTGTGTCAAATCAGTGCTAAATTGCTCATAATTTGCTTTTCTGGATCCAGAAAGCTATAAAATATGAAAAAAAATATATGATGACACAAAGTGTCCATCAAGAGTTATTGTGTAATTGTCTCTAGGTTTTTGGTGGATATCTATTTTGATTGATGTTACATATTGATATATCTCTACAGCCAGCCAGTTTAGTGTAATGTCAAGGCATCAGGCTAGAAACCAGGAGACTGTAGGTCTTAGTTCTGCTTAGGGGCAAAACCAGTTGGATGGTCTTGAGCTAATCACTTTCTCATCAATGACAAAACCATTTCTGGAAAGCTTTTCCAAGAAAACTTGGTGAATTAACCCTGACTTGAAGGCATACACACACATACACATGCACACAACTTTTAGCTGTTATATTCCTTTAAGTCAATACTATTGAGTCCATCACTCCACCACTTCAGTTAATTTTTTAAAAGGTGTATGAGATTCACATGTATGCAACATCTGTAAAGTTTATGCATAAAACTCACTGCATGGATAAATATGCAAATAAGTAAGAAAGGCAGAGTTAGAAGAAAGTTACAAAGATAAAGACTGTAGAATAAAGTTAACTTTGGTTTTTAAAAAGAGAGGGGCATCTGAAATTGTTAGAAAGTCATTAATTTATAGGAGCAAAACAAAGAATAAGTAGAATTATAAGACTAAGAGAGGTAGAACTAGGAAAAAAGGAGATTTTATGAGAATACTGATAATATAATTTACTTTTGAAAAAATTGAAAATGTTTGTCAATATAGAATAGGTCTTACAACAGGCAATAGTTTCCTTAAAAAACACGAAAGGTTTATATACCAACAAATTGCCAACAAAAGCAAAGGTGAATGAGCATGAGTTCAAAAAGGAAAAAGAAAACTGGAGATGAAATACTGTACCTTTAGTGAGGCTTAATGCTTCACAAAATGTAGGCTCTGCTTCCTTGTGCATGAACTCTTTTAGCTTCAGATTGCAGAAAAAGAAATTTAGTCACTGCTTAAAACCCAAACCCTTTAAAATGTATCAGCACATTTAGTGTGACCGAGGCTAACAAAGAGAGGTACATTTGGCCACCAGATTGCATTTTTTTGTGTACCATTATAAAATGATTGCTCAAGCACCAAGATTAAGAGATCAGTCATTAATGGTTGGAAAGGGAGAAGAAAAAAAGAAGGAAGCAAATTAGATATTGGAATAAAGAAAAGTGAACATGGAACCACAGAACTAAAACTGAATTGAATTGTCAAGTGAAACAAAGGGGGCACATAGACTGTTGTTCAGCAGTGACACATAACATGCTCTATGTAAAGAGCAATGATTGGATTTAGATTCATTTGTGTTTTTCACTCTTGGTGTTAACTCTTTACTAATTAACATTCACAACTACATTTTCTCCATAATATGAAGAATTCATATTATGTTCATAGTCATCTGATTCAAGGGTGACTGCTAATCTGATTTTTCTCACCCACAGGGAAAAACTGTATGCACACACTTCTCGAAAAATTCTATATATAGAATATGTGTGGGAGAAAGTAAAGCTAGGAAATGCTTTCTTGACATGCCATTTTCTATATAACAATGCATTTGATCATGTTGGCCTTCACATACAAATTGAAATAGTGGATTTTTAATATAGTATCTGCTGACTTAGGATAGTGCTTTCACACAGTGGGGAATAGCATTAATTTAGAGGATATATATAAGAAGAGAAAGAGAGAGAAAGGGGAAATAAACAAGAGAAGCCCTGCAACCAAGGGTTTAGAATTTGGATAGAGTTCAGTCCTTGTTCAAGAATGTTGAAGAAGCATTTCAGTTTTGTTTTTTTTATAATGTAGAAACTGCACAGCATCATTCAGAAGTTGGGTCTTCTGGACTGGTTCTAAAGCTCTGGCTAGGTTGAGGGAATATTCTGAGGCATATGTCACTGGTTAGTAGAATTATAAAAAAGATAATAGAAATACATATTAAGATAAGTACAGATTTAATCAATATATTACAGGTGGTTCCAATACAAGCCACAACAATTTTACATGAGAGAGAGAGAGAGAGAGAGAGAGGGAGGGAGAGAGAGAGAGAGACAGAGTGTCAAGCTTGACAGATACACTCATGCACATATATTTTGTTGCATCCAGAAGTTGTATTCTATTGTTTCTTTTTAATGTTGGATCACTGAAATGATCTATTGTATATTATAAGGAATATAGTAAAGAAAAACAATATATATGTATATGTATATGTATATATACGTATATATATGTATGTAGGTCTTGGTGTATTCGGGTCTTGTCCCGTGTAAGATTGAGAATACCTTGGCAACATTTCGACGAGATCCTACTCGCCATCTTCAGGCTGGTGTCTTCAGCTTCGTTCTTCTGGGAGAAGTGTGTGATAGTGGCTGTTTTTCCCTTTTAAACTCCAGAGTTGGCTGTGTTGTTACTTCTTGATTGGTTGATGGAGTTGATGTATGCAGATTGGATGGCTTTTTCCTGAAACCCTGTGTGGCTGAGGTGCTGGCTGTGTGTCTCTCAGCCTTTTGTGTTGTAATGACCTGGGTAATGGGCTGTGTGATGAGCTTCTGAATTCTATTGTTGTGACATCCTGGGTGTGGTGCTGTAATCTGGGTCGTGTTGCAACCTCCTGATGTTTTGTGTTGTAATCTCCTGAGTTTTGTGATGTAGTATCCTGGGTGGAAGGCTGGGTGGAAACTGGGTGGAAGCCACTATCACACACTTCTCCCAGAAGAACGAAGCTGAAGACACCAGCCTGAAGATGACGGATGAGATTTCGTCGAAACCTTGCCAAGGTATTCTCAATCTTACATGGGACAAGACCCGAATACACCAAGACCTACATACCTTTACCCGTGAAAATCTACGAAAACAAATATATATGTATGTGTATGTATATATATATACTTCCCTTTTCATCACCACAGCTATAAACTATATATATCCCTTAATGACTTTTGCTGATATTAGGGCTGATATGATTAGGTTTTATGGATTTCCTTAAAGATAAGAGATGGGGTATGGGAAGATTGGTTGTATTTTAAGACAAGGGGGTAGTTGCAAAATGGATTATTCATACATATCTATTTTAATGTTGATAAAATAAACCACTTTTATATTCCTTTGTTTTGCTTCCAACAATCTGCTCACTGGTGCTTCATACCACCACCGTTTTCAGCACTGCTTTTCACTGAGCTGCCTTTAGTTCTTTCCCAGAAGTGAGAAGGGAAATAAAAATTGACAACACTTGATCATTTTTATTTGATTGATGATTTCAACCTGCTGCAGTCAGCCAATTCTTGTTAATTAACAATTTATAGATAAATATGTACAGAATCTAAACATTAATCAAATCAAACAGTCCACAGTTAAAATAACAACAACAAAAAACAAATAACTAAAAATTGAATAAAGTGTGGGCCTAATAATTGTGGCTTAGGCTTTCAGTATTAATAACACTGAAAGACCTTTGCTCAACTTTCTGTTTGCACCAGTTATGCCCTTTCCTGGACAGGGAGGCTCTCCATTCAGTCACTGATGTCCCAGTCATCTCTTGTTTGGACTAATGTAGACTGCAATGCACCCTTGTAAAGTATCCAGAAGCGTTAGCTGGTGCAAAGTGCAGTCAAGAAGCTATACTCGGTTCCCCCAAAAGGGCACATGTAATACCTTTGTTCTGTGAACTGCATTAACTGCTAGTTTGCTTCCAGATCCAATTCAAAGTGTTGGCTATGACCTATAAATCCCTACATGACATAGGGCCAAGCTATCCAGTCTTTGTTCCATCACATTGGCCCATCCCACCCAGTCAAGCAGAAAAGGTATGTTGAAGACTTCGTCAGTTAAAGAGTTTTGGCTGGCAGAGTCTAGTAAGAGAGCCTTGTTTGCCATTGCCTCCACTCTATCAAATATTTTTCCTCGGAGATAAGGCAGGTCCCCTCTCCTAGTCTTCCAAAAAGGGGTTAAACATGGCCCTACAGACTTGTGTGCGAAGCCCAAGGGTTCATACATTTGTGGGGTTGGTCTTTAATAGTTTTTATAATTAAAAAAATCAACTCAAATTTTAAACTTTTAATATTTTAATTTTTATACACTGTTTTATTTTGTATATCATGTATCACCTAGCATCCCTCTTTGAGGAAAACGGGCAGTCTAGAAATGTGAAATGTAAAGAAATAATATATAAAAGAATCATCCTTATGAGCCTATGGTAATTTTTGCTATAAGAGGCAAAAAAATAACTGCATTCACTTTTCTTCAGTTGTAACATAAACAGAGAGAAAAAGGAGAAATACTGAAGGGAGAGTGTAGGCCTTCTCCAGAAGTAGAATACTAAAATAAGCAGTAAGAAATATCCTATGTATCATTTAAACCTGTATATCATTTATACAGACTAGTTCTGATTTGATCTGAATTGACACTTCAGAAAGACTTGAACACTAAATGACCACATGCTCCAATTTAAAACATCAAATCAGGTGGATTAAATTTAGTTTTTGAAATTATTCAAAGATAAATGTTTGGCAAATAAGCCAAATTTTCTTTCTTGACATTAACATACTAAATCAGATAATATTGTCACAGTAGAATTAAATGTAATCATTACTGGTATTTTGTATTCCACAGTGCCTATACAGGGCAACGTTAATTCCCCTGAACAAATAGTTTAGTGTTGTGATTCTATTCATCAAAACAAAGAGACAATGCAATTGGCTTCAGTAAAGCTCTCTGTGTTGTTTTGATGTTTCACTGTGTTTCTTTTCACTCACAAAAGGTGAAAGAGTTGCATAAGGGCTGAAAAAGATTTTCAGTTTAGGAATACTGCTTATTAAGGCTACAATTGGAGAGCATTCTTCTAATTGCTGCACTTGTTGGAGTTGGATAGGCTTCTGTTCAGATTTGGCACTGAGGAAGGACTGCAAAGGAGAGTAAAGTCCGTTCAACATGCTTGGGGTTGGGGCTGAATGTTTCAAAAAGGTTTGGGGTTGGGGTTGGGGCTGAATGTTTCAAAAACAAGAATTCACCAAAATAATATTCCTTAACTTTCACTCAGCCTTGTATTTTACATTCGTTGTTTACATTGCTGTGTCACTATCATTAAACGAGTTGGAGTTTTAATGTTGTATTATGTCAATGCCAGAAGATCCATTAAAGAATCTAATCTGTTTGTCCAATCCTCATAAATACATTAACTAGATGGCAGAAGCTATTACTGTTCAAAATTGAAGCAAATACATTGCAAAGGATCAAGATCATTCATGATTTGTATCAACAGCATATGAATGTAGATCCGTTGAACTGCACACACTGCATGTAATTGTATATAAATATTATACAATTGTATATGCATTCTGCTGCTAAATTTATTCTGGATATTATAGGTAGAATTCTAAGTAAGCACTATACTTAGTACAGCATAATGGTATTGTATGGTGTTGTATATAAGTAAAGATAATTGCCTTACAATTTCCATATATTTTAGATGTCTTTTTCAAGATATCTCTGTTGAAATTTCTAGTACCACATGTTTTGCTGCTGCTGCTGCTGCTACTAGTAGTGTTAATAATTACAGTAATAATTACAGTATAATATATGTATAGGGATGTGGTGTCTCACTGGCTAAGACGCTGAGTTTGTTGATCAGAAAGGTCAGCAGTGCAGTGGTTTGAATCCATAGGGACACATAACAGTGTGAGCTCACATTACTTGTCCCAACTTCTGCTAACCTAGCAGTTCAAAAGCATGTAAAAATGCAAGTAGAAAAATAGGGACCACCTTTGGTGGGAAGGTAACAACATTCCGTGCGCCATCAGTGTTTAGTCATGCCAGCCACATGACCACAGAGACATCTTTGGACAGTGCTGGCTCTTCGGCTTTGAAATTGAGATTTTTATTTTTATTTTATTGGACTTATATGCCGCCCCATCTCCGAAGACTCGGGACGGCTCACAGATTAAAACATATAAATACAATAAATAATTAAAAAGAAATTAAATCACTAAAGCCCAATAAAACCCAAATTAAAATTTAAAACTATCCCACACCCCCCGGCAAGGTGATCACAGCCTGACTTGGTCAAATAGCCAGGTCTTCAAATTGCAGCGGAAGGTGCGGAGGTCAGGGGCCAGGCGGAGGTCCAGAGACAGTTGATTCCATAAGTTGGTGGCCGCCACAGAGTAGGTGTGCCGCCGGGGGACTGCCAGCTGACATTGGCTTGCCAATGGGACACCGAGGAGCCCCTGCCTTTGTGCCCGTACAGGGCGGTTGGTTCTCGATATCGGTAGGAGGCACTCCCTTAAATATTGTGGACCCATGTTGTGCAGGACTTTGAATGTTAAAGCCAAAACCTTGAACCTCACCCGGAGTGCAACTGGCAACCAATGCAAGCTGCACAGGAGGGGGGTAATATGGGAGAACCGGGTAACTCCCATCACAACCCGTGCGGCAGCATTCTGCACCAGCTGCAACCTCCGGATGGTGTGCAAGGGCAGTCCTAAATAGAGGGTGTTGCAGTAGTCGAGTCACGAGGTAACAAGGGCATGAGTGGCTGTACGCAGGGCATCTCGGTCCAGGAACGGGCGAAGCTGGCGAACCAGCCGGACCTGGGCAAAGGCCCTGGCGACGGCCCCACCTGTTCCTCCAACTGGAGCCGCGCCCAGGAGGACCCCCAGGTTCCGTGCCCTATCCACAGGGGGCAACACCACTCCCCCTATGGTCAACGATGGACAATCTTGACTGGACCAAGATGCCAGTATGTACAGCCACTCAGTCTTGGCCGGGTTGAGTCGAAGCATGTTTCCATCCATCCAGATCCTCACCGCATCCAGACAGCGAGTCATCACGGAGAGGCCATCACTGATTTGGTTTGGGGTGGAGATGTATAACTGGGTATTATCAGCATACTGGTGATACCTCACCCCAAAACCACGAATGATCTCACCCAGCGGTTTCATGTAGATATTAAATAGAAGGGGGGAGAGGACCGACCCCTGAGGGACCCCACAAGTGAGTGCCCTCGGGGCTGACCTCTGTCCCCCTGTCAGCACCGACATGGCCCTGAGAGGTAGGAGGAGAGCCACTGAAGCACCGTGCCCCCCACTCCCAACCCCCCGAGGCGTCGTAAAAGGATACCATGGTCGATGGTATTGAAAGCCGCTGAGAGGTCTAATAGGACCAGGACAGAGGAGAAACCCCTGTCCCGGGCCCTCCAGAGATCATCCATCAGTGCGACCAATGCCGTCTCCGTGCTGAAACCAGGCTGGAAGCCCGATTGGTGCGGATCTAGGTAGTCCGCTTCATCCAGGAAAAGTGGAAACTGCTGAGCCACCACACTCTCAACAACCTTCGCCAAAAACGGGTTGGAGACTGGACGAAAGTTGTCTAACACGGCCGGGTCCAGGGCAGGCTTCTTCAGGAGGGGCCTCACCACCGCTCTTTCAAGGAGGGAAAAACACCCTCCTTTAATGAAGCATTGACCACTGCCCGAGCCAACCGCAGGTGACCTCCCTGGCGGCATATGCCAACCAGGAGGGGCACGGGTCCAACAAACTTGTGGTGGAACTCAGACGCCGATAATCCTGTCCACTTCATCCTCGGAAACAGAATCGAACTCAGCCCAGATCACATCGGCCAGACTGCTTGCACCACGATCCTCAGACCCCTGCAAGGTGGAGCACAACTCCGCCAGCGATCTTATCCAACAGATATTGACCAAATTCCTCAGCCCTCCTCGAGAGGGTCCACCACCTCCCTAATGTAAGAGGGAGTGGGTGGCCCTAAACAGGGTGGCTGGGCAGTTATTCATGGACGCTATGAGGGTGGAGAGATAAGACCTTCTCGCCATCCCCACAGCTACCAGGTAAGTCCTAATATGGGCTCCTAACTGGGTTCGATCGGCTTGGGAGTGGGTGGCCTCCACCTGCTCTCTAAACCCTCCGATGGTGCCATCTCCCGGAGCTCCTCAGTATACCAAGGAGCCATCCGGGATCCACGGTGTGTGAGGGGACGCATGGGGACAACCCTGTCGAGGGCAGCCTCAGCAGCCTGCTGCCAAGCAGCCGCCAGGTCCTCGGCAGAGTTGTGGGCAAGGGAAATGGGGAAATACCCCAGTTCCGCCTGGAACCTTTCAGGGTCCATTAGGCACCACCCCCTAGAGTCAGAAACAACTAGCACGTATGTGCAGGGGAACCTTTACCTCTATAGTATACCAGAAAGTTCTGTTCTGACTATTTCCCATTTAGAAAATGAGAATTAAAAACAATGAAATAATGTAACCATATATGACAACTGTCAACATAAAGAGTTCTGTGGACAATAACACTTTGAAATTTATAAACAGTATAAACCCTTGCTTTGGGATTATAGGAATTATCCTGCAGCAATTTAAAGAAGCTACATATGCTTTCTTAATGGATTTCTTAGAAAAGAGCTATTGCTATACATATTTAGTGTTGTTTCTCTGGGTTTTGCAAGATCAAAATAAATTGAGCAGATTCTTTATGGGCATTTTGCCCCATATCCCAGCAAGTCTTCCTCAATACAATGTTCAGAAGTTCCTCGGAGAGGTGGAAATTTCTCTTTAATATAGGTGGGAAATTCTAGCTCTTTCAGTTTGAATATTGTGGTCCTAAATACAGGACATCTTTTAGTTGCAGAAATGGGCAGTTGCCTGATGCATCTGGTAGAAAACAGTTAAGATAAGCACACAGTATATCTGTTTGCAAATTAAGACAGTATTTTCATTGGAACTTCTCAAAAAGATTTGAGAAAAACAGCTTATTGAATTTTCTCTCAATATGGAGAAAAACTATCTTCTCCTTTGCATTTGATTATTGTCACTTCCATACTCAATATGTGAGTTGTTTCCTGTGGCTCAGAAACTTTTCCACGGAGTGTATTTTCTGCCATGGTGACACAGAAGCAGTAGCTTGGCTAATGATATTCTTAAAGACATGTCGCGGCCCCTGGCCCCTGACCTCCGCACCTTCCGCCATGATTTGAAGACCTGGTTTTTTGACCAATCCGGGCTGTGACCCCTCCTTGGGGGGGGGATGGGTTTCTTAATTATTTTAACCACTGTAAATTTTAGTTTTTGTATTTTTGGGCTTGTGAAATTAGTTTAATTTCTTTTTAAGTATTTATTGATGCTGTTTTTAGTTGTGCGCCACCCCGAGTCTTCGGAGATGGGGCAGCATACAAGTCCAAAAAATAAATAAAATAAATAAATAAGTGGGTTACCATTTATTTTTGCACTGAGACCTAGAGAAGGGAGATTATGGTGAGATACAAGGAAAAGCCTGGAAGAAGTGAAGATAAGGTTGAGGATATGTGAGGATGGCACAATTTTGATGGGTCACTGGCTACTTGAAACATTTGGGAGAGGGAACTGTGGAATAAGAATACATATTTTGAAATCAAATTGGAAGGTAAGCAGGCAATCATCATTATATCCTGCCCTTCTTTATCACTTGTCTTTCAGCATGACCACCCTGTATTGGCTGCAAGGGTAGCTGCAGATGGCAGGGAAAAAATGGAGAAAAATCTTTGCTACTATTTAGTGGTCATCTTTTGAATAGAATAAAATAGAATGGATGGAATGGAATAGAATGGAACAGAATAGAACAGAACAGCATATCATAGAATAGAACAGCCTTTCTTATACTGCTTCCATTCTTGTAGTTTTTGCATTTATTATAAAGCTGGATTTTGAAATGGCAGAAATAGTAAATACAATGGGAAGAGAGTAAAATAACTTTTAAAGCTAATATGAGGTATATTTAGAAAACAGACAAATTTTGGATGCCAATGAATTTTAAAATGTATTATAAAATTGGGAGGATTGGAGTTTGTAAATAATCCTTTCATTGCAGCTATTTTGAAGTGATTGCTTTGATACCTCCTCAAATATTCATGACAAGCACATTAGCTTAAAAGATGCCTATCCCCAATTTACAAAACTTCATACAGTATATGATTTCTGGAGGCCTTCATAGAAAATATATAGGTCTAATTTTTTTAAAACACCAATACGAGAAATAGATCTATATTAATGAAAAATGGCAAGTAGTTTCAAATTTTATCTATCATCTATATTTTCTTACTGATGTTGATAGCAGCCTTATGCTATCTGTTATGTATGTAGGTTTGAAGTCATTGGTTTAGTTTGAACTGTTCTTGTAAAATGTAAGAAATGATTGGTTTAAAAAGTGCGGGAAAACCCTGCACTCTGATTGGCTAGCAACTGGGACTGCTGGCTATAAGTAGCAGCCGCAGCCCAGCCAAATTGGGTCCGTTTTGAGCTGTAGTCACTAATAAACTGAGAGCTTGAAGCACTCTGTGTCTGTCTCTTCATGCAAACTTAACACTGGTGATGAAGGTGGGATTCCCCTGAAGAAGACAGCAACGCGGAACAGAAGGAGAGCGAGATGGCTGCACTGAACACCCCCCCAGCCCCGTTCGATCCGATGGCAGAAGACTGGGAGTCGTATGCAGATTGTTTCCAAATGTATCTGGAGGGAAACGATCTTGCCGACATTTCCAAGAAGAGGAAGAGGGCGGTCTTTCTCATGCACTGCGGTCTGGCAGTTTTCAAGATGGCGAAGGCATTGGCAGGAGCTGCAGACGTGAAGGTAATGGACTGGCCTGACTTAGAAAAACTGTTAAGAGCCCATTATGCGCCACAAGTATCATGCCTCATTAAGAGACACGAGTTTTACCTTCGTGATCAAGGGGAAAGCGAAAACGTAAATGACTTTGTGGCAAGTTTAAGAGACATTGGGGGTGCATGAGAATTTAACAATTTAGAAGAGGCCATGCACGATCGATTTATTCTGGGCCTTAAAGACAAGGTGCTACAGAGCAAGTTATTACTGAAACCTAAGATCACGCTGAAGGAAGCAATAGAAGAGGCCTCTTCAGCAGAAGCTACCAAGTCTTCAGCAGCAGCAATGAAGAAAATCAACAAGGCCACAAGCCATCCTGATGTGGAAAGGTCCACAACAACTCATTGTGAGCAAATAGATTCTGAGTCAGACTGTAGTGAGGTGGAGGAAGGAATTTACAGACTCAGAATGGAGAGGAAAAAGAAAGACCTGGGAAGAAAGAGGCAAGAATTCTACTGCAGAGGTTGTGGGGAAGCCACCCCGCACTGAATGCAAGTTTTAGACACCATTTGCCTCCGTTGTGATAAAAGAGGACACCTAGCAAGAGTCTGCAAATTATCCAGAACTCCACCCAACAGAAGAAAGTTTGCTACAAGCAAAGACAAAGAATTCAGGCCCAACAAACTCAGTGAGAAAATGGGGCGCAGCACAGAAGCAAATGGGAAGAATGAAACTCATCAAACAGTAACTATTGGTCATTCATCACCTTTAAGAAGCAGAAAAGTGCATGTCAAGGTACTTATTGAAGGAAGGCCTTGTCAAATGGAAGTGGACTCAGGCTCATACCTATCTATGGTGTCATGGGACACTATTCATAAACTTCTTTCCAACATCCAGAAGAAGCACTTCAAGAAGCAAGCATTGACTCTTAAAGACTACCAAGGGAACAAGATTCCAGTAGTTGGAACAAGAGAATTCAACGTGAAATTCAAGGGCCACACCAAACGCCTACCACTGACCATCGTGGACAAGGACCGCCCAAGTCTGCTGGGCCTTGAGTGGTTCAACCCGTTGGGCATCGAGGTGACTGGCATCAATCACGTGAGCAACACTGAGTGGGAAGAGGCCTTGAAGTCTGAGTTTCCAGAGGTCTTCAGCGACAGATTAGGCAAGTACTTGGGGACCCCCATCACATTTAACCTAGATCCCAAGGTACAACCAATGCATTTAAAACCCAGAAGGGTCCCATTTGCCTTAAAGGAAGAAATTGATGCACAATTAGATTAACTAATAGTCCAAGGGGTTTTAGAGCCCACTGATCACTCCAGGTGGGAGACACCCATAGTCACACCAGTCAAGGCTGATGGGTCTGTGAGAATCTGCGGAGACTACAAGGGGACATTGAACCATGAGCTACAACAGAGCGCATATCCAGTTCCAGTAGTGCATCATTTATTACACTCTCTTGGAGGGGGCACAGTTTTTGCCAAGTTGGACCTGGCACAGGCATATCAACAATTAACAGTTGATGATGCCACTGCTGAAGCCCAAACCATTGTGACCCATCAAATGCAAAAGATTGCCATTTGGAGTAAACGTGGCACCAGGCATCTTCCAAAGCCTTATGGAAAGAATGTTACAAGGGTTGCCAGGGTGGTGCCCTATTTTGATGATGTTTTAATTTCTGCTGAAAATGACACTCAATTACACGAGAGACTCAGGGAAGTCTTAACTAGATTAAAAAAAGCAGGGTTAAAAGTCAAAGAAGAAAAGAAGAAACATGCACAGAACAGATAGAACAGATAAAATGGAATTCTTGGGTTACATGATTGATAAACATGGCATCCACCCCAGAGGCAAAGGTTCAGGCAATCAAAGAAGCCCCCAGGCCAAAATGCAAAAAGCTATTTGCAAGCATTCTTGGGACTCATTAACTTCTATCATATGTTTCTACCTCAGAAGGCAACCATTGCAGAACCCCTACATAGGTTGCTGGACAAAAATCTGCTTGGTCTGGGGAGGAAGGAACAAGCTGCATTTAACAATATCAAGAGACTAATCACGTGCTGATGCTGTGCTGATACAGTTCTCTGAGAACTTTCCTCTTGTTCTGACTTGTGATGCTCCCTTTGGAGTGGGGTTTTTTTTGAGCCACATGCTTCCCAGCGGAGGGAAGCTCCTATTGCATTTTACTCTCACCTTGACTAAAGCAGAGAGGAACTACAGCCAACTGGACAAGGAAGCCTTGGCATTGTAGCAGCTGTCAAAAATTCCATGAGTATTTATATGGGAGAACATTTACTGTTGTAACAGATCACAAATCTCTTTTAGGCATTGGCAGGGGACAAACCAACACCGATCCTGTCACCAAGAATGCTGAGATGGACCAAATTTCTTGCTGCTTATTCATACAAACTGATCCACAGACCTGGTAAAGACATTGGGCATGCAGATGCTTTGAGCTGCCCACTTCCTTCACACATTGAGGACCCTGTTCCTGAGACTCACACCTTTTTCTAGAAACTGTTGCCAAACTTCCAGTACATGCTGCTGAAATTGCCAGAGAGACTGCCAAAGACACTTTATTGGCCCTGTCATAGGCTGGATTAAGAAAGGTTGGCCACTTCAAGATCTACCTTAACTCATAACCTTTTAAATCAGGCAAACTGAATTATCTGTATTAAGAGGATGTATTTTGTGGGTAACAGGGTGGTTATTCCTGCAAAACTACAAAAAGAGGTTTTGGAAATGTTACATAGGGGTCATCCTGGTGATTGTGGGATGAAGGGAGATTGTGAGTTATGTATGGTGGCCAGGTATTGACAAAATGGTTGAAAACTGGGTTGCATCTTGTCCCAACTGTCAGGTAGTCAGGCCTGCCCCACCTCGCCCCACACAGGAATGGGAATGTCCTAGGGCCCATGGTCCAGGATTCACATTGATTTTGCTGGCCTACCATGGGCACTTTCCTTATTATAGCTGCATATTCCAAATGGAGGTTATCCCTATGGCATCCAAACTGAACGGGCTGTCATCAAACAGCTTAAAAAACTAATGGTTACCATCCAACCATCCAACCTGAATCATATCTAGCACCTTCAGCTAAGGCTGGCTGAACGTATGGCGCTACCAAGGAAAACTTCAGCAATTGGGTCCAGGGGATATCACTGAGAGAGTTGAAAACTTCTCAGTGTTCAGCATATCGCCCCAACCCCTCAACTAATTTAACCCCAGCTGAATTGTTGATGGGTAGGAAACTCAGGTCTCCCCTTGACCACCCCTCCATCCCACTTACGCACCAACGCACCACTAGATTCCACTAGTAAAATTCGCACTTTCACTGTGGGTGATTCTGTTTATGCTAAGAACCTCCTGGGTGAACCATTATGGATTCCTGCTGAGATAACCCAAATCACAGGCCCCAGGTCTTACAGGGTACAAACGGAGGATGGTGTCCTCTGGACCAGGCACATTGATCAGTTAAGATCCAGATTGCCTCAAGATCATCGCTTTTGCTCCTCTCTGGTTCCCATACCTACTGCCTCTTCTAGGGGAAGGGAGGATTATGAGTAATCAGCAAGTAAGAATCAACCTCATGTGTAACGAGCTAACATGACAGGAACCATCCCAAAACCTGTCACAATACCAACAACCATTTTCACAAATGGAAGATTGCACATCATTACCTGATTTAGGTGCTGACATTGGGTTAGAGATGGATTGGGAGGAGAGACCAGGTTGTAGTAACCAAACAGGTTCTACCATTACTACAAGTCCAAGTAAGGAAATGTCAGCAGACATATTTCCTCTCTCACAAAGTGAGAACCTTAAAACATCTGAACCCGTGAGGTCTCAACATACAGTAAGAGCCCCACCATTTAAAAGAATACATTAGATAGGTTGGGGTTTGAGTATGGACTGAACCTAGTGGGGAGGGGTGTTATGTATATAGGTTTGAAGTCATTGGTTTAGTTTGAACTGTTCTTGTAAAATGTTGGAAATGATTGGTTTAAAAAGTGTGGGAAAACCCTGCACTCTGATTGGCTGGCAACTGTGGCTGCTGGCTATAAGTAGCAGCCGCAGCCCAGCCAAATTGGGTCCGTTCTGAGCTGTAGTCACTAAAAAACTAAGAGCTTGAAGCAATCCGCGTCTGTCTCTTCATGCAAACTTAACACTATCTGTTATGTATGTAGGTTTGAATGTTATTGGTTTATTTGAACTGTTCTTGTAAAATGTCAAATGGTATTATTTTTAAATAGTGCGGAAGAATCCCTGCACTCCCATTGGCTGGCAGCTACGGCTACAGGCTATAAGAAGCAGCCATAGCCAAGCCAGGACGGGTCCATTCGAGCTGTAGTCACTAATAAAGTCTTTGCTGGAACTCCTCGCCTGACTCTTCATGCAAACTTAACACTGGCGACGAGGGTGGGATTTCCCTGAAGAGAAGACGACGCGACGAACAAGCAACTGAGTGAGATGGCTGCGCTGAACACCCCCAGCACCGCTCGATCCGGCGACGGAAGACTGGGAATCGATGCGGATCGCTTCCACATGTTCCTGGAGGGGAACGATCTCGCCGCATCCCGAGAGACGGAAGAGGGCGGTCTTCTCACGCACTGCGGTCCGGCAGAAATGGCAAGGCGCTATGGAGCAGCAGAGCTGAAGGTAATGGAATGGCCCGATGAAAAACTTTGAGAGCCCATTACGCACAAGTATCGCGTGCCTCATTAAGAGACACCTAATTTTACCGCTGGGATCAAGGGATAGCGAGAATGTTAATGACTTGCGGCAAGTTTAAGGGACATTGGGGTGCTTGTGACTTTACCAACTTAGAAGAGGCCATGCGGATCGGTTTGTTTTAGGCCTTAAAGATAAGGTTTTACAAAGCAAACTATTAATGAAACCTAAGATCACGCGTTTAAAGAGGCCATTGAAGAAGCTGTTTCAGCGAAGCCACCAAGTCCTCAGCAGCGCCATGAAAAGATTAACAAGGCTTCAAGCCAGGCCTCAAGCCATTCTGATGGGGATAAATCCACATCTACTCATTGCAACAAATAGACTCTGATTCTGATGGCAGTGAGGCAGAGGAGGGATTTTAAACTCAGAATGGAGAAGAAAAGAAAAGACTCTGGGAAGAAGAGGCAAGGGTTCTATTGCAGAGGCTGGGGGGCACCCCAAGACTGATTGCAAGTTCTTTGACTCCATTTGCCTACGCTAGAGAAACGGGTCACATAGCCAGAGTCTGCAAATCATCCAGAACTCCACCAGCTAGGAAGAAATTCCCTGATAGAGACTTTAAGCCCAACAATTTCCTTGAAAAATGGGGCTAAATTTAGAAGCAAATGGCAAGAATGAAACGCACCAAACAATCACTATTGGTCATTCTTCACCCTTAAAAGCATAAAAGTACATGTGAAGGTGTTTATTGAAGGAAGACCTTGCCAAATGGAAGTGGACTCAGGCTCTTATTTATCTATGGTGTCATGGGACACTATCCACAGACTTTTTCCCAAAATTCAGAAAAGCATTTCCAGAAGCAAGCACTGACTCTCAAAGACTACCAAGGGAACAAGATTCCAGTAGTTGGAGCGAGAGATTTCAACGTGCAGTTTAAAGGCCACACCAAACGCTTGCCCCTGACCATCGTGGACAAGGATCGCCCAAGTTTGCTGGGACTTGAGTGGTTCAAGCCACTTGGCATCGAGGTGACTGGCATCCATCACGTGAGCAGTTCTGACTGGGAAGAGTCCTTGAAGTCTGAGTTTCCAGAGGTCTTCAGCGAAGGACTGGGCAAGTATATGGGGACCCCTATTGCTTTCAGCCTAGACCCCAAGGTGCCCCATTCGCTTAAAGCCCAGGAGGGTCCCATTTGCTTTAAAGGAAAAATTGATGCACAATTAGATAAACTCATTGCTCAAGGGGTTTTAGAGCCTACTGACCACTCCAGATGGGAAACACCCATAGTCACACCAGTCAAGGCTGATGGGTCAGTGAGAATCTGTGGTGACAAGGGGACACTTAACCATGCGCTGCAGAGCATATCCTGTACCAGTTGTGCATCATCTGCTCCATTCCCTTGGCAGGGGTACAGTATTTGCTAAACTGGATTTGGCTCAGGCATATCAACAATTAACAGTTGATGATGCCACTGCAGAGGCACAAACAATTGTGACCCATAGAGGTGCCTTCAAATGTAAAAGACTACAATTTGGAGTAAGCGTGGCACCTGGCATTTTTCAGAGCCTTATGGAAAGAATGTTGCAAGGACTGCCAGGGGTAGTACCTTATTTTGATGATGTATTAATCTCTGCTGAAAATGACACTCAGCTTCAAGAAAGACTCAGAGAAGTCCTTACCAGATTCAGAAAAGGGTTTAAAAGTCAAGGAAGACAAATGTACACTCAAAACAGACAGAGTTGAGTTCCTGGGGTATATGATTGACAAGCATGGCATCCATCCTACTGATGCCAAGGTTAAAGCAATCAATGAAGCCCCTAAACCTCGATGCAAGGCAGATTTGCAGGCCTTCCTTGGCCTTATTAACTTTTACCACATGTTTCTACCTCACAAAGCATCTATTGCTGAGCCCTTACATCGCCTACTTGATAAGAATGCTGTTTGGATCTGGGGCGGAAGGAACAGTCAGCATTTAACAGTATTAAGAGACTAATCACGCCTGATGCTGTGTTGATACAATTCTCTGAGAATTTGCCTGTTGTTCTGACTTGTGATGAATCCCCTTTGGAGTGGGGGGTTTGAGTCACAGGCTTCCCAATGGACGGAAGCCCCAATTGCATTTTACTCTCGCACGCTGTCCAAAGCAGAGAGGAATTATAGCCAATTGGACAAGGAGGCTTTAGCAGTTGTTGCAGCTGTTAAGAAATTTCATGAATATCTGTATGGCAGGTCATTCACCATTGTTACAGATCACAAACCTTTACTAGGCATTGTGGCAGGAGACAAACCTACACCTAATATCCTGTCACCAAGAATGCTGAGGTGGACTGAATTTCTTGCAGCCTATTCCTACAAACTGATTCACAGGCCTGGCAAGGACATTGGACATGCTGATGCACTGAGTCGTTGCCCACTACCTTGCCACAAGGAGGACTTTGAACTTGAAACTCACACCTTTTCCTGGAGACCGTTGCTAAGCTTCCAGTCCATGCTGCTGAGATTGCCAAAGAAACTGCCAAAGATGCTGTGTTGGCACCTGTTATGGGCTGGATTAAGAAAGGTTGGCCTCTTCAAGATCTACCTCACCTTGCCCAACCTTTTAAGTCCAGGCAAACTGAATTATCTGTATTAAGAGGATGTATTTTGTGGGGTAACAGGGTGGTTATTCCTGCAAAACTGCAAAGGGAGGTTTTGGAAATGTTACATGAGGGTCATCCTGGGATTGTAAGGATGAAAGGTTTGGCCAGGAGTTATGTATGGTGGCCAGGTATTGACAAAATGGTTGAAAACTGGGTAGCCTCTTGTCCCAATTGCCAGGTAGTCAGACCTGCCCCACCTCACGCCCCCACACAGGAATGGGAATGTCCTAGGGGCCCATGGTCTAGAATCCACATTGATTTTGCAGGCCCTACAAGAGGGCACACTTTTCTAGTGATAGTAGATGCATACTCCAAATGGCTAGAGGTAATTCCAATGACATCCACTACTACTGAGGCTGTTATCAAGCAGCTCAGAAAATTGTTTGTAACCCATGGGTTACCAGATGTCCTTGTCTCTGACAATGGCCCTCAATTCACATCTAACATTTTTGAATCCTTTCTAGCCCAACAGGGCATCAGACATGCCCTCACTGCCCCTGGCACCCTTCGCCAACGGCCGGGCTGAACGCATGGTACGCTTTACCAAAGAGAAGCTTCAGCAGCTGGGTCCTGGGGACATCACTGAGAAGCTTGAAAAGCTTCTTAGTGTTCAACACATCCTAGCCCATCAACTAACTTGTCCCCAGCAGAGTTGTTGATGGGCAGGAAACTTAGGTCTTCCCTTGACCGCCTTCATCCCACTTACGCACCCAACGCACCACTGGATTCCACTTCCAAAGTTCGTTCTTTTAGTGTGGGAGATTCTGTCTATGCTAGGAACCTTCTAGGTGACCCTTGTGGATTCCTGCTGAAATAACTCACATCACAGGCCCTCGTTCTACAGGGTACAAACAGAGGATGGCCTCTGGAGCAGGCACATTGACCAACTTAGATCCAGGGTCCCTCAAGAACATCGCCCCTGTCTCCCTCTAGGTCCCTCACCTGATGTTTCTTCTAGGGGAAGGGGGGAACAGGAGGAAAATCAGCAAACAGGAATCAACCCCATGTGTAACGAGCCATTGCGACAGGAACCATCCTGAACCCTGTCACAAAGCCAAGATCCATCCTTAGAAGTGGAAGATTGCACATCACTACCTGACTTGGGTGCTGACATTGGAATGGAGATGGGTTGGGAGGAGAGACCAGATTCTAACAATCTAACAGGGTCTCCTTTCACAGGAAGTCCCAACAGGGAAATGTCAGCAGACACATTTCCTCTCTCACTGGGTGAGAACGTTAAAGCTTCTGAACCACGAAGGTCTCAACGACACGTAAGAGCCCCACCTATTTAAAGGAATACATTAGATAGGTTGGGGTTTGGTATGGACTGAACCTAGTGGGGAGGGGTGTTATGTATGTAGGTTTGAATGTTATTGGTTTATTTGAACTGTTCTTGTAAAATGTCAAATGGTATTGGTTTAAATAGTGCGGGAAGAATCCCTGCACTCCCATTGGCTGGCAGCTACGGCTGCAGGCTATAAGAAGCAGCCGTAGCCAAGCCAGGACGGGTCCATTCGAGCTGTAGTCACTAATAAAGTCTTTGCTGGAACTCCTCGCGTCTGACTCTTCATGCAAACTTAACACTATCTGTGTATCTTTCGTTGTTCTTTTTACCATGTGTCAATATATAGAAGCTTTATATATGTTCATTTCAGTTTGTCGTTTTTGTAATTTCAGAAAATGTGACTATTTCCACCATGCAAAATACTATTTTCTGAGTTATAGTGTTTTAGAAGTATAATTCAAGCTAATTCAAAATACCTCTGAATGCATATTAAATATTCTTCTTTGTGGCAAATTGAATATTCTTTGAAAGGATTTTTTTTTGCACATTCAAAAAAAGAAAGAAGAAAACAAAGCATAATTAACTGCAATAAATACCTTCCTTCTTATAATAACAGGATATCTTCAGTCAAATTTTCAGAATTTACTTTATTGCACTAATTGATTGGTATATTCATCAGTCAAGGATGTATTAGGTAAAGCTGGATTATAAATGACTTTCCTCTGATAAGCCTTCCAATTAATTCTTCTCACACAGTTTCCTCAGTGACATTTGAACTTCTTTCATTATATAAAACACATCTTGAATAAGACATTGCTGAATAATAATCAGGGATGCTAACATAGTAAGAATTAGACTCTGACAAAGTCAAATGTATTCTGATTTTGACAATGAGCTTGACTAATGCCATTTTCACTGTATCATACTGAGACAGAATATATTCTTTTTCTCACATGTTCTTACTTTCCAATGTTTCAAGAAAAAAAAATAGCTGAAACATATTATAAATGTGAAAAACAGGTATACTTATTAACTTGTTAAAGCTTCAATGTCTTCCTTTTAAAAAAAAATCCATAGCATCAGGTGTTATTGTTTCCTTTTTGGAAAAAGGATATCTTCATCTGGGCAAGCAGGCATCAAATAAGTTATTCTTTAAAACCCATGTTAAGTCATGTGCTAGATTGCATTTGCTTGCCAATTTGCATTTTTTCCCTAACACAGTCAGCAGATTTCTTTTGCATAGACAGAGAGCATGGATAATATCGTATTTAACTGACTGGCTAGAACAAGAAGCAGCTCATTTTAAATGGTCCTTACATCTTTATAGGAATGTTAGAAATGAAGACATTACTTCAAAATGTAGGTAATTATTGCCTCCTCTTTTATCATTGCTATTTTCTGAGGTATTATCATAAGATAGCACTTTAGCATTAAGAGAGTAGCAATAAATCAGTCCAACTGAGTCATCATTGTCCGAGGCATCTAACTACTGAAATGTTGTGGATTCCTACAGAGAGTGTGAAATCACTTGACCCTTGGCATTAACCTTTACTGAATGAATAGACACTGCTTTCCACATCGTGGGACAAAAGCAGAATAGTATTGATTAAACACCACATTCACTTGATATTAAATACTGGCTGAACTCACTCCTTGCTTTTCAGTTCCAGAGGGAGATATCGAGAGAGTTGCAGCATCTCAGGAGAGTGCATGTTTGTAATTCAGAGCAGTATTTTTCCTACAAAGGATTTTCTCCCTTCTTGGATCAATAACTGGCAGCCATGATCAGCCATGAGTAGGTATTGTCAATTCTGACCTGTGTACTTTATCACTCAAGGTGAGAGGTCATGATGCTGTGACTAATGAGGTGGACCTATTAGGCATGAATTGTTTCCTGATCTTAAAATCAACATTAAAAGGAAAAAAAAATCTGTGTTTTTATATCTGCTATTTTCTAATCTCGCTTGCTGTTTTCTCCACCCTAACTTGAAATCAAAGTATGTGCTAAAGCTCTGAGAGATCAGCTAAGTAGGTTTCCTCTTGCATATGGATTGTGTTCTTGAAAACATTGAATTATCAAGATGAAATGTTCAAGCTTGGTTATTATTTACTTTCTCTGATAAAAACAACATTGAGTTGATCTGAAAATAGACAAGGAGAATATCAAATAGAAATGTACAAGAAGTATGAGATACAAGAGGTTACTGCTATACTAAATATATGAGCTAAGGAATTTAGCTTAATTAAACATTATTAAAATTTATTTTCTAAATTGTATAGAGAGGACTGTGTAGTATACTAAAGATATTTGTGTTAACCTTCAGCATGACAAACAAATACAATTTGAAACAATCACAAATGTTATTCTCTTCCTTTAATTATAGGGACTAGCACTTTTATCTGTACACTTTATTGGGGGTTAGGTTAATGGATTATTTTCTAAATTAATGGTAATACTTTATGCAATTTTCTGGACTACATTCAGTGTGCATAGTGTTAAATTTATCCTTGTATAAAAATGCCCTCCATATGTAGGCCAGCACAATAGAAAAGAAAATATTTTATTGTAACCTTCTTCTAATCATTCAGTGAGGAATGGTGCCATTCACAATTTTACCAGCTATCTGTAATTTTATTTAATGCAATAATCTCTTTGGTAAAAATTTATTTGAAACAGCACAAAGAATAAAATATTTTTTCAACTTTTTCAACCTATTTTTTTCAACTTCTTCATATGCATGTTTTGGTCTGTAGTTATTACCCAAGATGTGTATTGCCTTCTTCAGTGGTTAAAATAGTAGGCTTCCTTGTCACATGCAGTTGGCAACTAATTTAATGTTTCCTAAATTTAGAAACATCTGCATTTATTGTGATTGTCCCATCATTTGTATTATGATGGATTTATATATTTTATTGCTTAATGTCCCCTTCCTTTCCTGCATGAAAACAAATAACTGCCATTGTTGACTTGAAATTCTGTGCTCAAGTATGTGATTTAAATTTCAGTCCACAGCGTGTGGAACATACTTTTGATTAAATATAGTAAAGATTGCTCTGTAAACAAGCTACAATGAACACAATCATCTGGGGTGTTATTTTAAGCAACACTTTAGTACTTCAATCTGCACCAACTTGGAATTAGTATTAGATGGCTGAAGAAGGGTTACAAAATGCACCCTATTCTTTAACTTGACATCTTACCTTTTTATAGCCACTTATCTATTTAAGAAGCATCTTGGGTTGCAACTCTATCACTGCACAGAGTGATTCTGAAAAGCATTTTGTGGTGACGAATATGGTTTTCATTGAGTTTTTTTATACAAAGAAGAAGGACTGTAACAGTTTTAGTGATTTTTGCCAAAGAGAGTAATCGCTTAAAAACTACAGTATGTGTAGAGGTTCTAGTTAAAAGTTCAGTACTGCTTAATTCTGGTTTCAATATTATTTTCATGACTGTCTTATTAAACAAAGTAAGGCTCTATAAACTACGCTAGATAGACTGTTATTTCCTTGAGGAAGAAGATGTTTCGCTTCTCATCCAAGAAGTTTATGTCTGAGAATCTCCTTAGACATAAGCTAGTGAAAAAAAAATCATAACTGGAAATTATAGACTTTCATATGTCCTATATTGGCTATTACAAATAAACATAGCTAAATGTCTATGGAGATTCTCAGTCATCCAGATCATGGTTGCCCCAAAGTGCTTTTTCAAGAGGCAATTGGACTTCCTGGTTTTTCTTTGAAGATGTTTTGCTTCTCATCCAAGAAGCTGCTTCAGCTCTGTCTACAAATAAACAGTTTCTCTTCTATGTTTATGCCAAATACCAACTCTGTCTACAGGGGAGCTTTTAAAATGATGCTATTTAACACCTTGGTAATCCCAGAATAGGGCTATCAACTGATCTTTAAGGAAATTTGACATTGTACAGTTTTGATATGACAAGCTGACAACTGCTTTACTGATGTCAGAATATGATTAATTAAATATAATGCATACACACACACATAATGAAATTATAACTATCAGGTTTTTTTAAAAAATAGGTAAGCATACCATGTTGGTTACTCAATGAATACTCCCTTAAAAAGTTTAGGTTGGATAAAAGGCAGAAATTTGAATTAAATGCAGCAGATGCCCTTTTGTTTTGCATGGAAGTATTTGATAAAGCATTATTTCATGTATAATTTTATCACAAAGGTAACTCTTGCATCTGGAAGGTAATATTTGATTAGAAGGCTAACGTTAACCTCTAGTCTTAACATTAGCAGCGGATAGTGGGACAAAATAGCTGATATCACCTTCTACTGATGCCGCAGACCTCCTCAAAGCAACTTCAACATGTACCACTTCAAGTATATTTTCTATCCTGTATATCAGTTTGGGCTAGAGACTAATTCTAGCAATTCATTGGTTGCTTTGGTTCATCAAAGTTACTTTGGTAGTTAAATTTGGCAGATTAATTATTTTTCTAGAATAAGTAACTTCCCCATCCGCTTTTTTCTTTTTTAAAAAGTCCAGATCAGTTTTACTCCAGATTCCAATAAGCCCACGTTCATTTGAGTTATTTGAGAGATGAGAAGAAACCTTTTAATGTCAGGTGACCAGAAACATGGTAAAAATCTGCAGTTATTTTTAAAAAAACAGAGAAGAAAAACTACATATGCTAAAAAAATGTAATTGAACCTACAGCCTTATTTATGATAATCAAAGATCTTAACCATTATGCTATTCCCTTAGTGCTGGTAAAAGGAACTATATTATTATTAATATTAGTGTATGGCCTTGTTATGGTAGCCAGGAGACCACAATGCTATTATTGCAGAGTAGTAGTCTGGCTTGCCAAAGTACCATCTCTGTAATAGAACATGCTTGTGCACTTCCCAAGGTGCACCACAGGAGGGTGAGCTGGCTTCCTTCATAGAGCACCAGCTCATCTCCCAACTGAAGTGGTCCTTATCTATCTACTTGCATAGAACATGCTTTCGAGCTGTTAGGTGGGCAGAAGCTGAGGCAAATGACAGAAGCTTTCCCTGTCATGCTGTGCTTGGGCTTGAACTGACAGAACTGAGACCATCACCAGTGTCATTAAGCTACTGAGCCACCATGCCTCCCAAAGGAATTATAGATAGTGCTGGAAAGAAGGATTTAAAAAAATCTGTTTGTTGCAACTGTATGTACTTTCATACTTTCATTTTAAATTTAACTTAACTTTGTAGGCATCTGTACATACAAAACTTAATTTAACTTTGTAGACACAAACAGGGAGTAGTATTTCAGAGATAAGTCCAGGAAGACCTGTCCATGGGAATGAAAGCAATTAAAATTCCTCCCACAGAAGGTGGGAGGACACAGCAGTAGGGGAATTGTCCAATGGGAGGGCATGGTAGACTGCAGTCCAGACTGAACCTAATGTTAATTATTGAGAAAGTGCTCAGTTCAGACAGGATTTTCTTAACCTGGTTGAAGCTCAAGAGGGCATGAGCACAAAACTTGACCATCTTAAATGGTAAGTGTAGCTATGCCCTGAAACAGGGGTGTCAAATTCGATTTCATTGAGAGCCGCATCAGGATTGTGTTTGACCTCGGGGGCCAGGGTGTGTGTGGCCAGGTAGGCATGTCTAGCATGACATCACTCATTTCAGTGGCACCTGTGGTGGCCCGATTGCTCTGCTAGCAAAAATGGGCTCCCAAGCTCCATTTTTGGCTGGAATGACCTCCTGCAACCCTCTGCCAGGGAAAATGGAGCTCTGAAGGGCCATTTTCACTGGCAGAAGCACAGTGGGCCAGTCCTTCACTATTGCCAGTGTGGCCCCATGGGCCAGATCTAAGCACTCCAAGGGCTGGATCTGGCCCCTAGGCCTCGAGTTTGACACCCCTGACCTGAAAGAAGCTGTCTTGATGAGTCAGTTGTTGAAATTGTGGTTGAAATTAGATTGAACTGGGTTATTTCTTGGTTCCCAAATCATAGTTTTGACAACTCAGCTATAATAACTTTTTATTTTAGAGCAAGTTATGAACTTTAAAACCTCTGCATCTGTTGCTGCTTTTAAGAAGATTTAATACTTATATGATAAGCTTGACTATAATATTCAAGAATAAAGAAACCTAGAAAGTTACAAATATAATTATTTTTAATGCATCAGTTTGTTGAAATAATATATGAAACATGCCCTTTTATGTTGAAATAAATTTCACTCTAGCCAGTATCACATGACGAATAGCAAATTAACTAGTCATCCTAGATACACAGGTTGAGGGATGTAACAATGACTTTGGAATAAGGATCAATATTCTTTAAGCTTGGAAATCTTTTCTTGTTTCATGTGGAAAGTTGCTTAATGAGACCACTTCAGTTTACACCAAGTAAAAGAAAAGATTTGAAGACAGCAAAGAATTGATTCCTAATAAATCAGTTTTGCTTATATATGTAGAAAGTATGAGCAAAAGGTGAAAAAGAAATCTTCCAGTTAAATAATTGTGCTTAAAAGTGAGTGTAAATTAAATGATGTTGTAGGTTGATAGCATTTAAACACCATTTAATGTATTTTGATCTTCATTCTTGACTTGACTGTCTTACGTGTCAGATGTAAATTAGAGAAATTAATCCCAAAGGGTTTTCTTTGAAAAGCAAAATTTGAAATCCTATCTGTTGAACACAGTTGTTCCTTGAATGCTAAAATTAAAAATAGCGTAACATCTAAGAAGAAAGCACATAGTAATTTAAAAAGAATGCTAAAGGTTCAGAACTTCAGAATTACAATTTGACCTAGTGATGCATTCTACAGTCCAGTATGACTGAAGAAGATGGTACTGTATTTCAAGAGATGAATTGTTCAGTCACTTCTCATATTTTCACATGTAAGTTGTCTTATTTGCTGTTACATTTAGGAGAGAAAATACTAAACATTCTAGGTACCATAACAAAGTGCAAGAAAAGGGAAAAAATAAATGACCTAGGAGATTTTATATATATATATATATATATATATATATATATATATATATATATATATATATGTAGGTCTTGGTGTATTCGGTCTTGTCCTGTAAGATTGAGAATACCTTGGCAACGTTTGACGAAATCTCATCCGTCATCTTCAGGCTGGTGTCTTCAGCTTCATTCTCCTGGGAGAAGTGTGTGATAGTGGCTGTTTTTCCCTTTTAAACTCCAGAGTTGGCTGTGTTGTTACTTCTTGATTGGTTGATGGAGTTGATGTATGCAGATTGGATGGCTTTTTCCTGAGACCCTGTGTGGCTGAGGTGCTGGCTGTGTGTCTCTCAGCCTTTTGTGTTGTAACGACCTGGGTAATGGGCTGTGTGATGACCTTCTGAGTTCTATTGTTGTGACGTCCTGGGTGTGGAGCTGTAATCTCCTGGGTCGTTGTCTGTGCTGCAACCTCCTGATGTTTTGTGTTGTGATCTCCTGAGTTCTGTGATGTAGTATCCTGGGTGGAAGGCTGTGATGTGGCATTCTGGGCCTTGGTTTGGCTCCGAGTTTGAGGTCTGGCTATGTGTTTATGGCGTGTGTCAGTTTGCTTAGTTTGGGGGTTGGAGGGGGGTGTAGCAGCTGGTGTTGCAGCCATGGTCTGGATTTTGGATGGTGGTTGCCTTTCATCTGTGGCGTGGGCTTGGGTTTGAGTCTGGTGAAGGAGATTGGTGGTGGCATCATGTGTTATTTTGGGTCCGGTGTTGGTTTTCGTGGCTGGGACTCGTTTGTTGATTAGGGCTAGTATAAACACATAGCCAGACCTCAAACTCGGAGCCAAACCAAGGCCCAGAATGCCACATCACAGCCTTCCACCCAGGATACTACATCACAGAACTCAGGAGATCACAACACAAAACATCAGGAGGTTGCAGCACAGACAACGACCCAGGAGATTACAGCTCCACACCCAGGACGTCACAACAATAGAACTCAGAAGGTCATCACACAGCCCATTACCCAGATCTTGTTTCAAGGTGATTCTGGCTGGCTTCCAACAATAAAAGCCAATAAAACTATAAACAGTAAATATTTCTAAAAACTGTATAGATTACAATCAAAAAGGCAGGGAAGAAAGGAACAGGATATGTGGGCGGAGGGAGGTGGCTAGGGTCTTTTCTTAATTTTTCAACTACTTCCATTGTGATACACCTCCATTGGGGCCCCAACAGAGGTGGTATTCAGCAGGTTCTGACCAGTTCTGAAGAACTGGTAGCAGAAATTTTGAGTAGTTCAGAGAACCAGCAAATACTACCTCTGATTGGAGATTTTACAGTATCCTTCCCCTGCCATGCCCACCAAGCCACGCCCACATAACCAGTAGTAAAAAAATTTGAATCCCACCACTGGGCCCCAAGCTAACTGGCAGAGCCAGGTCTTTAGGCCCTTATGGAAGGTCAGAAGGATGGGATGAGACATTTTGTTAATTACACAATTCATCTACAAATTCATTTTTAATTATGTAAACAATAGCTTCAGGGAACTCTAACAGCATCAACTGCGAAGCCAGGAAGCAACTTAGCATGGTTGTGATAATTTTGCTTCAATTTTTTTAAAAAAATTGGGAGATATGCATTCACTCCTAGACATCTATTTATATACTAAGAAAAGTGGACTGGGGAAGAATAAATTGTAGTACTAAAAAGATTTAGATACAAATTTGTGATGACATCCGATTTCTATGGTGCCACATTACTATTTTTCATGAAGCATGTGAAAGCATTTAAATAACATGTGTTCTAATTTGTTAGTAGTTAGGATAATTGAAAGATTAAGGTTTTCTAAAATTTATGAGACTTTGAAATAGTTTCAAAGTTTCAATAGTTTATGAAACAGTGTATGAAACAGAGACAGGAGAACCATTTGTCTGGAATGGTATATGGTTTCCAGCTTGAGCAGGAGGTTGGAGTAGAACAGGGGTCTCCAACCTTGGCAACATTAAGACTTGTGGACTTCAACTCCCAGAATTCCTCAGCCAGCAAAGGAGTTGAAGTCCACATGTCTTAACGTTGCCAAGGTTGGAGACCCCTGGACTAGAAGACTTCCAAGGTCCCTTCCAACTCTGATATTCTGTTATTTTGTGAACTAGTAAGCTGTGTTGGGATGGAAAGATTGAAGCTATATTGATTTGTTAGACACTGAAGTTAGAGCACTATGTTAAATCATGTCTTTCAATTCATGTGGAAGGATGTTTATCATAGTTTCACAAATTTAAAATATAAAAATGTACAATATTACATGGACATCTGGAATATGACCAGGAAAAGTAGTATCTGTAGGCCTTAGTAGAGAGTTGACTAGAAGACCTCCAAGGTGCCTTCCATTTTCTGTTATCTATTCTGTTATTTGTTAGTGGTCACTACCTGGATATAGACTATTACCATGAAAAAAGATTCCTTTATGCTAAATTTCAAAAGAAAGAAAAATCTCAACAGACTTTGCACTGTTTTTTGGGCAGTCACCAAATACTGAATTAAAAGCATAACATACATATGAAAGGAGTAATGTAGCTTTTCTTTTAGATTCCCATTCATTATATGCATATTCTGTACACATTTTCTTTCTGTGTATAGTTTGCAAGTGTGTGTATGCATGTATTATTTATAAGCATGCATGCATGCATACATGCATACATACGTACATACATACATATATACATACATGCAGGACTTGGTGTGTTCGGGTCTTTTCCTGTGTAAGATTGAGAGCATCTTGGCAATGTTTCAATGAGGTCCTACTTGCCATCTTCAGGCTGGTGCTTTCGGCTTCATGCTTGTGCAAGCAAAGTGTGATTGGAGCTGCCGTCTCTCTATAGATACTGGTGGGGAGGTGTGGTGTGCTGGCTCTGTTGTAAGCGGGTTGGTTGGCTGTGTTGTTACTTCTGGATTGGTTGATGGAGTTGATGTTTGCAGATTTGTTGGCTTTTTCGTAAGACCCTGTGTGGCTGAGGTACTGGCTGTGTGTCTGTCAGCCTTTTGTGTTGTAATGACCTGGGTAATGACCTGTGTGATGACCTGCTGAGTTCTATTGTTGTGACATCCTGGGTCTTGTGCTGTAATCTCCTGGGTCGTTGGCTGTGTTGTATCATCCTGAGGTTTTGTGGTGTAACCTCCTGAGTTCTGTGATGTGATATCCTGAGTGGATGGCTGTGATTTAACGTTCCAGGCTTTGGTTTGGCTCTGAGTTTGAGGTCTGGTATGTGTTCATGGCATGTGTCAGTTGGCTTAGTTTGGGGGTCAGAGGGTTTGGCAGCTGGTGATGCAGCCGTGGTCTGGTTTCTGGATGGTGGTTGTCTTTCGTCTATGGGATGGGTTTGGGTTTGAGTCTGGTGAGGGAGATTGGTAGTGGCGTCATATGTTGTTTTGGGTCCGGTGTTGGTTTTCGTGGCTGGGACTCATTTGTTGATTAGGGCTAGTTTCCAGATGTCTGGTAGGTGGGAGGTATCATCCCGTTTATTCATGTTATGGGGATGTTTCTCTATTTCGATGGCTTCCCTAATTATTCTCTTGTTGAAGTGTTCAGTATTGGAGATTAATTTGGTTCCCTCAAAATCAATTTCATGTCCTGTGGCTTTAAGGTGGAAAAGGGAGGAAGTATTTTCTTCTTTTCTGTCTGCGTTCTTGTGTTCTGCAATGCATGCATTTATTCTCCTGTTGGTTTGTCCAATGTATGTGGCTGGGCATTTTTTGCATGGTATTACATCAACTCCTTGGTTTTCTAGCTGGATGTTGTCCTTGGGGTTTGTTAAGATGTTGGCTATTTTTTGGTCAGTGCCGAAGGCTGTCCTGAAATTGTTTTTATTTATTTATTTATTTATTGTTTGAACTTATATGCCACCCCATCTCCGAGACTCGTGACTTACAACTAAAACAAGAAACAATAAATACATTAAAAAACAATTAAATTTAAGTTATAAGTCCAAACATTTATAAAATGTTTAAAACCAACCCTCCCCAAAGGGTCACAGCCCGGGTTGGTCAAATAACCAGGTCTTTAACTCACGGCAAAAGGTGCGGAGGTCAGGGGCCAGGCGGAGCTCCAAAGGCAGTTGATTCCAAAGGTCAGGGGCGCGAGAAGGCTCATCGTCGGGAACCGCCAGCGGCATTAGCCCGCCGATGGGACCCGAGGAGTCCTTGCCTATGAGCTCGCACAGGCGTCGGTATTCGACATTGGAAGAAGACGCTCCCTTAAATATTGAGGACCCATGTCGTGAAGGACTTTGTATGTTAGCACCAAAACCTTGAATCTCACCCGGAGCGCAACCGGCAACCAATGCAGACCGCGCAGGAGGGGGGGTCATATGGGAGAACCGGGTAACTCCCATCACCACCCGCACCGCCGCATTCTGTACCAGCTGCAATCTCCGGATGGTATGCAAGGGCAGTCCCAAATAGAGAATGTTGTGGAGAATTTTGCTGATTTTATCTATGGTGCCTTTGATGTAGGACAGGAGGGCGATACTCTTATCCTGTTCTGTGTCTCAGTTTTTGGGGGGTGTCTCCCTTCAGATTAGGTTGGTAATTGTGTTTCTTTGGAATCCGTTGGAAATTAATATGTTAATGAGGGTGTGTAATTCTGTTCTCAGGTGATCTTTGTCAGCTAGGCATTTGGTTGTGAAGTTTAGGGTCTTGGCTACGGAGTTGATCTGTGCAGGGTGGTGATGGGATTGTGCGTTTAAATAGCGGTTGGTGTGTGTTTTCTTCTGGTAGATGTGTGTCCTAGGGAGCCATTGGGTTTTTTGTAAATTAGGACGTCCAGAAAGAGAAGTTGGTTGTTGGCTTCTGTTTCAATGGTGAATTATATTTTGGGGTATAGGCTGTTGAGATGTATGAGGAAGTTGTCCACTTTTTCTTTCCTGTGTGGCCAAATTACGAAAGTGTCATCTACATATCTAAGCCAGAGTTTGTGTTTTGTTCGGATTTGTCTAGAGCATTGGTTTCAAAGTATTCCATGTATAAGTTAGCGATGACGGGTGAGAGTGGTGATCCCATAGGTGTTCCTTCTATCTGTTTGTATCTTTGTCCATTGTGGATGAAGTATGTGTTGGTTAGGCAGTGGTTGGTCAGATCTAGGATGTGCTTAGGGAGGTTGTATTTGTTTTGGATAGCTGTCAAGGCTTCTTTAATAGGTACTTGGGTGAAGAGGGATATGACATTGAAGCTCACAAGTAGGTTACTGGGTTGTAGGTTTTGTTTCTTTATTGTTTCTATGAAGTGGAAAGAGTTTTGTACGTGTGAGGTGATGGATTCTGTGTAGGGCTGGAGTTCTTTGGTGAGAAATTTGATGAGATTTTGTAGAGGTGACCCTATGGAGCTGACTATGGGTCTGAGTCTATTTAAATGCACAATCCCATCACCACCCTGCACAGATCAACTCCGTAGCCAAGACCCTCATCTCCAGAACCAAACGCCTAGCTGACAAAGATCACCTGAGAACAGAATTACACACCCACATTAACATATTAATTTCCAATGGATTCCAAAGAAACACAATTACCAACCTAATCCTAAGGGAGACACCCCCCAAAAACCGAGACACAGAACAGGATAACGGTATCACCCTCCTCCCCTACATCAAAGGCACCACAGATAAAATCAGCAAAATTCTCCACAAACACAATATCAGGACAGCCTTCAGCACTGACCAAAAAATAGCCAACATCTTAAGAAACCTCAAGGACAAGATCCAGCTAGAAAACCAAGGAGTTTATGAAATACCATGCAAAAATTGCCCAGCCACATACATTGGACAAGCCAACAGGAGAATAAATGCACACATCGCAGAACACAAGAACGCAGTCAGAAAAGAAGAAAATACTTCCTCCCTTTTCCACCTTAAAGCCACAGGACATGAAATTGATTTTGAGGGAACCAAATTAATCTCCAATACTGAACACTTCAACAAGAGAATAATTAGGGAAGCCATCGAAATAGAGAAACATCCCCATAACATGAATAAACGGGATGATACCTCCCACCTACCAGACATCTGGAAACTAGCCCTAATCAACAAATGAGTCCCAGCCACGAAAACCAACACCGGACCCAAAACAACATATGACGCCACTACCAATCTCCCTCACCAGACTCAAACCCAAACCCATCCCATAGACGAAAGACAACCACCATCCAGAAACCAGACCACGGCTGCATCACCAGCTGCCAAACCCTCTGACCCCCAAACTAAGCCAACTGACACATGCCATGAACACATAGCCAGACCTCAAACTTGGAGCCAAACCAAAGCCTGGAACGTTACATCACTTTCATCCGCTCAGGATATCACATCACAGAACTCAGGAGGTTGTACCACAAAACTTCATGATGTTACAACACAGCCAACAACCCAGGAGATTACAGCACAAGACCCAGTATGTAACAACAATAGAACTCAGCAGGTCATCACACAGGCCATTACCCAGGTCGTTACAACACAAAAGGCTGATAGGCACACAGCCAGTACCTCAGCCACACAGGGTCTTACGAAAAAGCCAACCAATTTGCAGACATCAACTCCATCAACCAATCCAGAAGTAACAACACAGCCAACCAACCCGCTTACAACAGGGCCAGCACACCACACCTCCCCACCAGCATTTATAGAGAGAGGGCAGCTCCGATCACACTTTGCTTGCACAAGCATGAAGCCGAAAGCACCAGCCTGAAGATGGCAAGTAGGACCTCATTGAAACATTGCCAAGATGCTCTCAATCTTACACAGGAAAAGACCCGAACACACCAAGTCCTGCATGTATGTATATATGTATGTATGTACGTATGTATGCATGTATGCATGCATGCATGCTTATAAATAATACATGCATACACACACTTGCAAACTATACACAGAAAGAAAATGTGTACAGAATATGCATATAATGAATGGGAATCTAAAAGAAAAGCTACATTACTCCTTTCATATGTATGTTATGCTTTTAATTCAGTATTTGGTGACTGCCCAAAAAACAGTGCAAAGTCTGTTGAGATTTTTCTTTCTTTTGAAATTTAGCATAAAGGAATCTTTTTTCATGGTAATAGTCTATATCCAGGTAGTGACCACTAACAAATAACAGAATAGATAACAGAAAATGGAAGGCACCTTGGAGGTCTTCTAGTCAACTCTCTACTAAGGCCTACAGATACTACTTTTCCTGGTCATATTCCAGATGTCCATGTAATATTGTACATTTTTATATTTTAAATTTGTGAAACTATGATAAACATCCTTCCACATGAATTGAAAGACATGATTTAACATAGTGCTCTAACTTCAGTGTCTAACAAATCAATATAGCTTCAATCTTTCCATCCCAACACAGCTTACTAGTTCACAAAATAACAGAATATCAGAGTTGGAAGGGACCTTGGAAGTCTTCTAGTCCAGGGGTCTCCAACCTTGGCAACGTTAAGACATGTGGACTTCAACTCCTTTGCTGGCTGAGGAATTCTGGGAGTTGAAGTCCACAAGTCTTAATGTTGCCAAGGTTGGAGACCCCTGTTCTACTCCAACCTCCTGCTCAAGCTGGAAACCATATACCATTCCAGACAAATGGTTCTCCTGTCTCTGTTTCATACACTGTTTCATAAACTATTGAAACTTTGAAACTATTTCAAAGTCTCATAAATTTTAGAAAACCTTAATCTTTCAATTATCCTAACTACTAACAAATTAGAACACATGTTATTTAAATGCTTTCACATGCTTCATGAAAAATAGTAATGTGGCACCATAGAAATCGGATGTCATCACAAATTTGTATCTAAATCTTTTTAGTACTACAATTTATTCTTCCCCAGTCCACTTTTCTTAGTATATAAATAGATGTCTAGGAGTGAATGCATATCTCCCAATTTTTTTAAAAAAATTGAAGCAAAATTATCACAACCATGCTAAGTTGCTTCCTGGCTTCGCAGTTGATGCTGTTAGAGTTCCCTGAAGCTATTGTTTACATAATTAAAAATGAATTTGTAGATGAATTGTGTAATTAACAAAATGTCTCATCCCATCCTTCTGACCTTCCATAAGGGCCTAAAGACCTGGCTCTGCCAGTTAGCTTGGGGCCCAGTGGTGGGATTCAAATTTTTTTACTACTGGTTATGTGGGCGTGGCTTGGTGGGCATGGCAGGGGAAGGATACTGTAAAATCTCCAATCAGAGGTAGTATTTGCTGGTTCTCTGAACTACTCAAAATTTCTGCTACCAGTTCTTCAGAACTGGTCAGAACCTGCTGAATACCACCTCTGTTGGGGCCCCAATGGAGGTGTATCACAATGGAAGTAGTTGAAAAATTAAGAAAAGACCCTAGCCACCTCCCTCCGCCCACATATCCTGTTCCTTTCTTCCCTGCCTTTTTGATTGTAATCTATACAGTTTTTAGAAATATTTACTGTTTATAGTTTTATTGGCTTTTATTGTTGGAAGCCAGCCAGAATCACCTTGAAACAAGATCTGGGTAATGGGCTGTGTGATGACCTTCTGAGTTCTATTGTTGTGACGTCCTGGGTGTGGTGCTGTAATCTCCTGGGTTGTTGTCTGTGCTGCAACCTCCTGATGTTTTGTGTTGTGATCTCCTGAGTTCTGTGATGTAGTATCCTGGGTGGAAGGCTGTGATGTGGCATTCTGGGCCTTGGTTTGGCTCCGAGTTTGAGGTCTGGCTATGTGTTTATACTAGCCCTAATCAACAAACGAGTCCCAGCCACGAAAACCAACACCGGACCCAAAATAACACATGATGCCACCACCAATCTCCTTCACCAGACTCAAACCCAAGCCCACGCCACAGATGAAAGGCAACCACCATCCAGAATCCAGACCATGGCTGCAACACCAGCTGCTACACCCCCCTCCAACCCCCAAACTAAGCAAACTGACACACGCCATAAACACATAGCCAGACCTCAAACTCGGAGCCAAACCAAGGCCCAGAATGCCACATCACAGCCTTCTGGATATAGATATTGAGCTGGGCTATCCTGAATATAAAATAAGCTTTTTTATTTTTATTTTTATTGGTGCCTTCCACTCAGTGTAGACTTCTGGCAATGTCTGGACAAGTCCCTGCAGTTTACTTGGCAATATATTTGGAAGAGATTTGCTATTACTTCCTTCTTCCTAGGGCTGAGAGAGAATGACTGGCCCAAAGTCTGGCTGACTCTGTGCCTAAGCTGGTTTAGAACTCACAATCTCCTGTTTTCAGCCTGATACTTTAACCATTATATCAAACTTACTTTCTAAAGTAAAAATTACCCACAACATTTTTTAACATTACAAAGTATCGCTCCCTGATAGTTATGAGATTATACAGTATATCAATATCTGTTTTATACCAACAATGAAACTCAGATTACTTCATACAGTGAGAAGTATATAATTTAAATGGAAAGACATGGATTACATAGTGATAAATGTGTGGTAGAATATCTGGCATTGCACAATTAATTTTGAACTGCAGAGGCAGCCATAGGAAGCCTCTAAAAAGTCAAGATGACTTTTTTATATGCGTTGGATGCAGAGAAACATCTGTAGAGCTTTTGCTGTGCTCCGAAATAAGTGAAGAATTAGTAGTTCTAGGCAGAGATGCAATAATAAGAATTCTTCCAGATTTTTCAATTGTCTTTTGTAGAGAAATGGTTACTGATTCTGATATAGATCTTAAGGTGTTTCCCAGGATATTTTTTTACTTATGGTTCTGAGAAGGAAAGGTTTCTGTGGCTTTTCGGTTTTGCTATGTTGCTTTCACACTGGTTGGATTTTAAATGGTCTTTTTTTTTAAGTGGCGATGCTGAAAAAGCTTGTAGGAATAGACCATTAGTGTGATGTGGCAATGATATAGACAAAGTCTATGTTGTTGCTAATTAATGCACTTGGTTGTATTTTTACATTTACAATTTTGTTAGCATTAGATCTGTTGTGCACTGTAAGCTTTGGCACCCAAATATTTAGAGAAGGCCTGGAAACTGATGTTAGGATAAAGATTGGAATCTGGCTTTTTATCCTGCAAATGCTGTAACTGTTAATGCCATGGGAGCATTACAATTTTAAGCAGGGACTGGCACAGACATGTTGAAACTTTCACAAATCTAGCCTCAGAAGCTTTTGATAGTGCCTACTGTACTGAAAACTTTTCATGGCTAATATTGATTTTCCAGTTTTGATGAAAACTGCAAGGTGATAAGACTTGAATATGAAATGTGTGTTAATATCTGCAATATACCTTCTTCAGGTTCAAAAATAATCTGTTATCATTATGACTATCTAGATTAATGACATCTATGGTCAGGACAGTATCTTGTGAGTTAGTGTCATTGGTGATAATGTCACATCTCAAGGGGAAAAGTATACTCCCATCCTTGCTTGCTGACAGGTGATGTGTTTCAAGATATACGCAAATATTCAGCTACCACTGAGCTAGTGTGTGATCATGGAACTATAGTTGTACACATGTTTGGATGCTTGTAGCTACAACAGTTGCATACAGTATCTGTGAGTATCTGTGAAGACCTCATTATAGCTCCCTGGCTCACATCTCCTACTAATAAAAACACGAGGATGTCCAGCTCGCTTGATGTTGCAATAGTCTTCCTTACTATTTCTTCCTTACTAAACATGCTTCACTTACCAGGCATAGATTTGCATAAAAAGGATTGAAGAAATTACCTCCATAGATGATTAGCTGGTGCTTCTGGGTCAAAGATCTGGACACTTTTAACACCTTAATGTTTGGTTGTCTCTGCTTAATATTGCTAATGCTACCCTGCCCTTTTAGTTTTTTTTAATAAAATATTTCTACAGTATATCATTCTTTAAAAGGACTGCACCTGTAAATGTCCCTTTCTGTGTCAAATAAATAGTATCAACATTTAATAGTTATGCAATGTTCAATAGTCATCCATCAGACTGGATATTATTGTGAAAATATAGTGATACTCAATATTCTACTAATAATTATATCATAAGCTTGTCAGCTTATAGTAGCGTACTCAAGAATTTCTTATTTGAAAAAAAAAGTATCATGCTCAAAAGACATTGACAGTAAATATATTTCAGTGCGGGTGTGCATGTGTGTAAAAATATTATTTTCCAAATATAAATTGTAAAGCATTTAACTTTTTTTTTTGGAAGAATTGCATTATAAAAATAAATTCTAATAAGTGGACACAATGTATTAAAGACAGTTCTATAATTAGAAAAACTATGACTTGATCATTTAAAAGGACAGGAAATAAATACATTAAAATGTATTAGAATATTAAAATGTTCACAATATTTAATGTAAGCATATGCCCAAGTGAAAAAATAAAATTCAGAAAAATCTATTCTTTTAATTACACAAATTCAATTAATCCAGATATTATGATTATTGTATTATTTACCATAATTGTGCATAGATACTTCCAACTACTTTTTAAAACTGTTACTAAACCGAAAAGAAGTCTAGTTTTTAAACTATTTTCTATGTATTACACAATACACACACACACACATACACAGACACTGCTTTTTGTCTGCTATAGCTCTTAATTAATTAATTCAATCACTCATTCACATACTTATAGACACAAAACAAATCACTCTAAAAATAAAATCAAAATTACTTTTGAAATAAGTGAAAACTAATATTTATTTCTATTGGAAGCTAATGGTTTTAGAACAGCATTTATAACATATTGTATTTTAAACCCAGGCTTCTCAGTAGGATATTTTCAACATTTAAATCCAAGGCTTATAGCAGAATGTTTTGGCACGCCATAAAATCTGTTTGGTGTACTAACATTATCTAGAATTTATAAACTGATGATAATCTTCTTTTCTCTCCATCTCTATTTTTTCCTGCCTCTTCGTTCTAGTATGAAAGGTCTGTGAATTTATCTTGTGCCTGTCATGGTTCTTCACATGACTTAAAAATAATTAATTGCAGCACTCACTGATGATTTATGATTCTCACTGACGTAATTAATGATACACATCAGTTTTTCCTGTTAATTGAAGGAGGCACAACAAGAAACTTCTTTTCTGTTACACATTAAGTGAGGATGCAAAACATAGGCCATTAGTGATGTTATATTTAGCATTATATTTTTAAAACCAAAATATAATGAACACATTTGGGAAGTAAAGAAAAATTTGCAAGAGAAGTAAACACTAGTGATACTGGTGATAAAAGGCATACTTCGGAATGTTATGAATGTCTAAATATATCCCAGTGAGTTTAATAAAATGTATTTCTAGGAAGACATATACACAGATATTATATCCTTAATGTGCAGTTCTGAGCGTACTATCTGGATATAAATTGTCCTTATTCTGTAAGGACTATATTATTTACAGACAGTATTGTGAATTAGTTCCCCCCCTCTAAATATCCAAATAACATTGTGCATGTGTGTTTTTTTCTGTGCATGTAAAGATATTGAGGAACTAATTTTAATCATTTTTTTTACTTTTCTCTTTCATATGTAGAACTTGATATTCCAAACATCATATTTCTACTTAATTGGCTTTAGATTATAGACTATAACTCAGTTTGCTGATTCAAACTCTGTGAAATATAATAGAAGTGACAATTTATTCAAGGTCTCACAACTGCAGACCATCAGTGTGTGCAAAGATTGTCCTGCTTCCATAGCTTTAAAACAAAATATTAGAAAATGATAATTTCGCATTGCTGAACTCAATGAAGGCAGAGAGAGAGAACACAGATATTGCTAATAATGTGCATATTTATGATGAATTATTGTCTAGGATTGTTCAAGTCCATTAAAACAAGATGCTTGAAATAATAATGCCTGAACAATAACAATTTAGCTGGTCTGAACGGTATAATTAACTTAGAACTCAGGCAAATTAATTGTTACTTAAGTCATGTTTTTTTCTCCTATACTTTAGTATTATAACAAATAAGATAGAATTCCTGGCACATTTTAAAAAGCAAAGTAGATGTGTCAAGTGTTCCAAACTTGATTTGCGCATTTTATGGTACTCCAGTCAGCTGCCTATTAAAAGTGTGATCAGGTAGTTTAGACAGTGACTAGCTGTGTCAACAGAAGGAAAGTGGAGGATTAGTCTCTATGGCAACAACAAAGTATCCCTGTTTGTAGACAGACAAATTCTGCTACATCTGAGAAAGATTGACAGGTCTATTCCTTTGCAACTGACCCATAGAAATTAGCAAGTAAAAGTTATTATAAAGGGCTGTATTGAAGGATTCTCAATATTTTAAAGTGCTCTTGTAAGTTTTTCTGCAGCATTTGCATGAGAAGCCTGGCAAGAATTGTTCTGTGGTTTATATCTATGGTTGAAAGATGCTTTGTGAGGGAGTATTGCTGGTGAGAATAACTTAATTTTCAGTTCCCTGTATGACAGAATTGTTGGAGCAGAGATGGATAGAAGAAAAACACATCAAAGGACCTTGGCTGAATAATATGTCACATTTCCAAACCAAAAGGAAATAAGAAAGCTATGATCATGTGTTCACAATAATGCAATTATAAAAATATTTTCCCTTCAATTAGTGTACCATAATTGCAATCAGGTATTTCTAAATAATTAAGGTTCTGCTTGAGGGAAAAATAATAATACATAACAGGAATCTGTGATTTAACCAGGTGACCTTTCTATTTCATTTAATGTTCTCAAGTTTCAAAGCATAAAAGCTATAATTGAAATATTCTGGTACAAATGGAAACAAATTCTCTTTTTGAGGGAATAGGAATTTGGTGTTCTGTGTAGATCTCCTATAAAGATACCAACCCCACCACCAAAAAAAACCTGGTTTTCACCTTTAGGCCAATTATTGTAAAACAACTTCAAACTCATTTAATTCCCTGAAATTAAGCATTGATAAAATTCTCTCACAATTTGAAGGTAGAAAGATTGCTAACCTTAAAAAAGGAAGAAAAAAAAGAACCTTAGCATAAATTTGAAGTGTAATTTAAAAACCTAGGGCTAAATGAATTTTTCATCAAATTTTAACCAAACAACAGAAATGTTATTTGGTTTGCACATTTGTCAGTGAAACCTTTCTGACATTACTAGCTTCACTGCTTTCTAGTGCAGCCTGTTCTCACTCTTGTCTACCTTGGAGTTATTGAGATTTAAGAATTGTGACTTTTTCAGGGCTATAAAATTTCACAGGGAATATAAGTAGAAGAAGGCTTTCCTCAGAAAATGCTCTTCTGACTTCTCCATCTGCTATATGTTAGAAGGACAAATGGGCAGGGTATTGCTAAGCATTTCTTCTTGTTGAATTCAAGCATGAGGGCTAAAACATAATTTAATAGTTTAAATTAATAACCCATTAATTTAATATCACTAGAATTTAGAATGGTTCAGAGCACTACTTTCAGGAAATGGGGACTGTCAGAGAGACGGCCAAACAATTCTAAATAAATATGAATTTGCATCTGACTTGTTGTCATTTTAGTTACTGTTCCAGGAGTTGCTTCCAAAAATAAAAGGAATTTTATACAGGAAAAGAAAACATTGCTGCTGTAATACAGACTGGCTTTCCTTCTTTTTCTGTTGTAAGCATCTTTCATGATATCAGAAGCTGCCTGATAATTTGTCCTGTATTTCAAATGTGAAAACATCTACATTTGAAATTCCATTGTGAAATTCCATGTGCATGTGAGGTCTCATAATAATTTTTGGATTATAGCAATAGGCTATTTATGGCATCGCTTTTGCTTCTATTATATAACCCCCTTTCTTCATTTTATCACAGCACTACACTGAATAACTTTGTAGATAGCTATATAAGCTACAAAATAAGAGTCATGTTTAGATTATAAAATTATAAAGTTTTATGGGCTTTTGAAATGATTTAATTGAAGGTTCATTTGGGATGACATAATTTAAAACCATGTAAGATAACTATATAATCCAAGTTGCACTTAGTAAACTAACTATTCCAAATAAAAGTTAATGCCAGGACTTTTTATTAATTCAGCCAGCACAAATGGCCCTCTTGTCTTAAGTGCCTTTCACCATTTAGAATTGGTGAACAAACAGTATAATCATGAGGGTGTTCTCTTCTGACAGTAAGTGTGTGGGAGGGTAGGATGATTAATATTTTGAAGGTTAAAATTAGCACTTTATATTTTTAGACACAAAATAACAATGTGCCTTCACTGACCAGTTCCAGTCAGTAAATGAGATGATTGATGCTTCCGTATATTATCAAATTTAGCCCTCCATAGAAGCTGCAGCAGCAGTCAAGTTGCATCTATGATTAGACATACACTGAGAATCAGAGCAACTTACATATGGCTTCTAGTAGTCTTCTGATTGGACTGATCAGACTTACTTAGCATTTTTAATGCAAACTAATATGGGCATTTTAGACATTTTAAAAGGTGAGAGATGTTACTATGAAATCAGTAGTTCTATCTTTGTAATAAAGGAAACCGTAGTGAAAGATAAGTAACAATAGACATCTGTATTCAGCTACAATGCCGGTGCTTCAAGAACAACAGGCATGGTGAGAAAGATCAACAAACAATGCCTTCCAGATGTTCTGGCTGTAGCTAATTTACAATTAATAGGAACTATGGTCTTGTGGATGACACAAGCTTGTCTTTGCTCAACATATAGTCACCTAAGAAAGATTTATGTTTGCTTTTTTTGTGAGAAACAAAACTAGCTCTCTGTGAACATGGACTAATTTGTCTATCATATTCCTGTCAGGATTTATTTCATATTAATCTTTAGCCTAATCAGCAAATGTGGAAGAAAAAGAGGCTGAGATTTGAAGAGTCAAACGATGGCATTAGGTTTATACATCACAATATTTAACTCATCCAGTCTGTGTTGAACTCTTGTTAAGATTTTTTATTGAAGAGTTAATTATTATTTTCAATTGTACATCATAAACTCTTTTTCACCATCATATGCTTTCCTATCCTCTTTAACCTCCTTCTCCATGGTTATTGTAATAGAGCACTAGTGTCACTGAAAGAAACTAAAAATATAAAAATATAATCTGCTATTTAAACAGGAATCTCAAATTTATGTCTTATGAGTTATCTGAATGTATAGATGTCTTAGCTACATTTTATAAGCTATATTTTAAAATTATTCTTATGATGGCTATAATTTTTAGGTGAGTTGAACTGATGAGCACTGTATTGCCATGTTTTGTTCTTTCTGTCATCATTAATAAATGCAACAAATTTGGTTATTCCTGACATCCTGTCAAACTACAATATAGAAAGCTGATTCAAGTACTTAATCTTTCTTTAGTTATTTTTAACTGTATTGTTTTTATTTGTTGAAAAAATACGCAATAAGTTTTTTTGCTTTTTTATTTCTCATTATTTGTATTACCCATTTATTGTTTTGGTTTACAGTAAAACTTTGGTTTAAAGTTATCCTTATAACCGTTTCCCCCATCCACCCCTGTAACTATTGCATACGGACTGGGGATTCAGAGGTTATTTTGAAACTTTTTTTTGATGGCCTTAAAAAGTTTTTTTAAGTAATTGCATACATCATTACAATGAGAATTTTATTTGACCTACAAAGTATTTTATCTACAATTATAGATCAAAATATGGGAAGTATATTTTCAGTTTTGGTGGTGCTTTATTTTAATTAGAAGAGTGACATTGTAGACGGTTCTAAAATCATAATCTATACAGAAATATTATTTTTAGAAAATATTAATTTGGAAAGGTTACAAAGTAGTTTAAATAAAATTAAATACAATGTGACCCCATTTCTTAGGGAAAAACATCTTGTTTCTGGATATCTTGTTTATTCTATAAAAACAATAGAATAAACAGATTAATTTTTTGCTAAATGGTTCAGACATTTTGCATGGTTGCTGAATGGTTAACTGTTGCATACTTGCATTTTAGTATATAGCATAGTAGTAGGAAGAAATATAAACTAATAATATGATTCAAAGACTGTCAGGTATAATGTAATATAGTTTAATTCAGTTAAAGTAGTTTAGGATATAAGCTCTAATTTATATCCTAAATTAACACCTAATTTGTTTTTAGATGTTAGATTTACATGTAGTCACAACTGCTTCTATCTTGTGTCTATACCAGATACAAGCTATACAACTGTATTTTTTTAAAATCACATTTAAATTCTGATGTATATTTTAGTCCATTCTCTCATGCTATACATATTGTTTTAAATATATAGATTTTACATTGATTTTATGCATTTTTAAGCTGATGTTGCAAAATCTGGACAAGTATAAATGGGAATTGGATCTGTGTTGTAACTGAAGAAACAATTTGCTATAGATTCACACTAAATAAAATATTCAAGAATTTCATATCCATAACTGAATAGTTGAACTTTTCCTCATATACTAAATTCTAGGTTTATGCTCCAAATACCATTTTATCTCAAAGCAATATATCTAACCAAAGTTTCACGGTTATATGTAGAAGATTTACTATTGAATGGAGTATGTGGCATGGCATAAAATAACTTTCAGTCTTACAGCATAGTACATTGTAATAGACATATTCAGCAGTGTCCACAAGAAAGCTTAAAAAGATGATGATAGTTGTGACTGAAGTCCTGTTCCTTTGCAAGTGCATATGTTATTGGAATAAGTACAAAAGAGGTAAGGTCTTGAATGCCCTCATAACTTTTAAACTGACCCCTGTCCTCTGCAGATGCCCCCTGGACATGTTCTCATAAAGACTCCATTTATATTATTCCGAAACATATATTGAACAGGTTCTTTTGAAAGCAAGATGTCTTTTATCTTCATGTATCAGCTGTAATTTGAAGTCTAAGCAGCTTATAATATATGTGATGCCACCAAAGCAAAGTTGTGAATGGCATTCTTTTAAAATACAATGTGTATAGCATCTTGGTATGCTAAAATATGCTCCCCATATACTTTATTCTATACTGTTTCTTGTTTTATTTATTTATTTATTTATTTATTTATTTATTTATTTATTTATTTAGTCAATCGCTTACAAGATAATAAGTATAAGGATAAACATAGTTGTGAATACATGAAATGAATACATATAAGAAAAATAAAAGAAACAATAGGACAGGGACGGTAGGCACACTCCCCCACCTTTTTTTTTGCAGGCATAATAATCAGAGTGTGATTGGAAAGGTTAATATCAGGGGATAAAGCTGAACAGAAAGCTTTCTGATTTGTCCATTATAATTTTGTTTAGTCACCATACTTGGTTAATAAGAGGCTGTTGCTTATGATCTTATATCAGCTTTCTTTTGCTTTACAGACCTACAAAAGTCCTAAAGATGAGGATTGATCAGAAAGTTATTATTATTTCATCATTATCACAACCACAGCAGTCGCTAAGTGAGGCAGTTTCTAAGTGATGATTATTTATCAGTTTCCTATTTTTTTAAAAAATTAAATTGCCTTGCCTTTAAATGAAATGTCATCATCCCCTGACATCTGCTATACTGCCGAATGCTTTCTATGGGACTACTTGTGAAAAGAGCCACAATTATCTACTGGCTTTTTATTAAGGTGGGAACATGTGATTAACTTATAGTAACAAATGCACCAAATCCTAATTTATTTACAGAGAAAAGAAAAAGGGGTAGTGGTAAGTTTTGAACTGTTTTAAGGATATTGTCCATGATATTTGAATAACTGGTTTCTTCCTGCCTGCTGAGACAATCAGTAGAGATTGTGCTCTGTTCCAAAAACCCAGAAATACTTTTAGTTGGGAAAAGAATGGAAACTTTCTCAGAAACAACACTATTTACTCTGCTAACACCTCTTACTGAAGTATTAGCAACAATGGTTGCTGGCTAAGATATAGATAATTACATCAGCAGCATGTTCTGGGCATTATTAGCGGCATCAGATACTTTCTTCTCCTCAATTGTTCTCTTACTCTATTGTATCAGTGTGCTGCACTAGTCTCTACCCCATCCACAATCCCTTCACCCTTACAAAAGAACTTTTTTTTCCATTTCAAAATTGTTCTGTAGACCAGTGGTTCTTAACCTTTTTGAAAGAATCACCCCCTTGAGCCATTGAGGAAGTTGTCATTGCCCCCTCCCCCAATATAACCACCCCCTGCCACCTCTTAGCATCCCCAAGGGGGCCAGCAGAGGGGTGCTAAGAGGCGGCAGGGGGCGTTCGAGGCACCGGCCCTGCAGGCTCACCCTATTGACTGTTGTACCGCACCTGAACCGGCACCTCAAATGCGGCAGCATGTTGGGAAAAGCCGCCGCCACCTCTTTCCCAAAGTGCTGCCGCTCTCACATTCTTTCTGTCTGTCCATCCGTCCATCCATCCATCAATCCATTCAAAAGGTCTGTCTGTTTGCCTGCCTGCCTTCCTGCCTATCTACCTAACTGTCTGTCTTTTTGTCTACCTACCTACCTATCTACCAATATAGATCTCTCTCTCTCTCCCAATATATCTCGCTCCATTGCCCCCATATCGCCCCCTTCCATTCCTTTGCCCCCACATCGCCCCTTTTCATTCCATCGCCCCCCTGAAAAACAAAATCGCCCCCTGGGGGGCAATATCGCCCAGGTTAAGAACCACTGCTGTAGACTATTTGTAAGTGGGTTGACATTCCTTAGTTTCATGTTACTGTAGCTTTTCTTTTCTTAAATCAAGCCAATAGGTGTTTGAAAATATTATTCAAAATATGAAAGGTCTCATCTTAATCACTTCAATTCTTGATTTGTCTTGAGGGACACATACTCAGTTTCTTTTCCTCTTGGTCATTGGTAGCCTTTGGATCCACATCAAAGAAAACCATTCCAGTGTTAGCAGTGTTAGCACTTTCCAATACAAGTTGGTTTAATTAGGTTTGGACCCTTTTTTCCTACAAGATTCTTACTAGAATACTCAGCAATGATATTTTTTTTCATATGTATATCCCACCCTTCTCCGGAGACTCAGGGCAGCTTACAATTTTTGGGATACAACCCAATGCGCTCAGCAATAGCCTTCTTTCCATTGTATATGCCTGCTTATTACTAAGCAGCATTTTTACAAAGTCAGCTTATTGCCCCCAACAATCTTGGGTCCTCAGTTTACCTACCCCAAGAGGATGGAAGGCTGAGTCAACCTTGAGCCTGGTGGGATTCGAGCCTGCAATAATTACAGGCAGCTGGAACTAAGTGCTAGGCTATTAACAGCCCTAAGATGGAATGTGTACATGGAATCCTTTTGCACAGTTGTTTGTATTTTCAAATGAAGCCTCAGCTACCTTCATTCCCAGAAGACTCTGTCCCTGTTTATCAACATTAACCTTCTAATATTGCTTCTAGGTATTTTGTACCAACAGCTATGTAACAAAAATGAGGCTACTGAGAAACAAAAGGGCAAAGTTAGATAAAAGTCAGGATTTACAGAAATATAAAAACAAAATCAAAAGGAAGAAAAATATCACAAGGGAACATTAAAATGAGGACTAACAAGGCCTGGGATATTTAATTGTCCACAAAATGTCTATAGTGGAAATAAAATAATATTTATAGCTGCCCATCTCAGTTTAATTGACTCTTGATAGCAAAATATGCTATGCTAGATTTAAATAAATAATTAAAGAATGAATAGCTCTGGTTTTAATAGATACCCCCCATTTTAAACCTATGCATCTGCATCAATCATTGTAGGTTGCTGAACCTCAAAACAAACCACGGAGGTGAGTTTTAAAGTTTTATTGGACTGCCCCTGGGAGCCCAGCTCCTTATCACTGTAGCCAATCTGCTAAGTTCTTCAACAGGAGAAAATAATAGATTGTGAGCAAGAATATAGTATTAGATAATGATGTTATTAGTGTAAGGAGCAGCTTCTCATTACTGTTGAGGAGAATCCCTTAGGGTATTTTTATATCTTAAGATTGAATGTATTTTATTCTTCTTGGGGCCTTGATAACTAATCTTCAAATACACTCACTGATTTTGTTCTAACAGCCAGCCTTTACCTTTTCATTTATTAAAATGTTTTTATTTATTTAATTGATTTATATACTGCCTTCTTGCACTGGAAAAAAAAAGCTTCACGGGCATAAGATTCTAAGACATTGAAAGCTTTCCATTTTAAAATAAATATTTCCAAGTGGGGATAGATGAGAAATAGTATCATTACTGAATGTAGAGTGCAAATCTTATACATTTGCTATTGATACAAAGGCAGATATACAGATTAACAGAGTTGGAAGAGACCTTATAGGTCATCTAGTCCAACCCCCTGCCCAAGTAGACCCTACACCATTTCTGTCAAATGGCAGTCCAATCTCTTGAAAGTGTCAAGTGATGGCGCTCCCATAACTTGCAAAGGCAAGTTGTTCTATTGGTTGATCTTTCTCATTGTCACAAACTTTCTCCTTATTTCCAGGTTAAATCTCTCCTTGTTCAGTGTCCATCCATTATTCCTTGTCTGGCCTACAGGTGCTTTGGAAAATAGCTCGATCCCTTCCTCTCTGTGGCAGCCCCTCAAATATTGGAACATTGCTATCATGTCTCCCCTGGTCCTTCTCTTCACTAGACCAGCTATGTTCAGTTCCTGTAACCATTTTTCATGTTTTGGTATCCAGTCCCCTAATCATCCTGGTTGCTCTTCTTAGCCCTTTTTCTAGAGTCTCAACATATTTTTATAGTGTGGTGACCAAAACTGGATGCAGTACTCTAGGTGTGGTCTTACTAAGGCTAGTACCTCAGTTGATTTTGATTGTATCTCTCTGTTAATGCAATTTAGGATTGCATTGGCTTTTTTGGCTGTCTCTGCACCCTGCTGGAATTTTATTTTGTTAGATAGGGCCCAGTGTTCAAGTCTTATTTGCATTAATAAGAATAAAGTATTGTTTATTGTTACTATTAAGTACATCAAGTGTTGACATTTTTTTGTATGGTTGTGTTCTCAGCCTTAGGAAAAATGCAATGCAAACCACAAAAAATTCCCTAAACAATGCTTGGGTTTGTTAATTCAGTTGTCAGAAGTCAAGACTGTCTCAGTGGAGAAAAATAGGTTTCTTCTAAAATTATGAGATGGATTTTTCAAAATTGCTACAAAGGTAACTAATTTCTTGTACGATAACATGATATTATGCCAATATGCTTATCCAGTCTTTCTGATCGAACTAATTAATGAAAGATAAAAAGTTGGCTGAGCAATAGATAACAAAGTTCATTATAATCATATAATGTAGAATAAATTGTTGTTGCACTACAAAAAAAATCAATATATGGGGTGGTCAGTTTACAAAGAATCTAAATTTGATGGTAATTTAATTTCAGGTATTATTTTATGGAAACTTCTATACACAGATCTCACTTAACCAACATTTTACACAGATTCCACAGGTGGTAATATTTATTACACTGCAACACATGTAGAATATTATCTTTTATTTTCCCCTTCTAATCCTTAAGAGTTAATAATTATGCCCTCTAGCCTCCAGATGATTTCATGTAATCAAGCACATTTCATGAATAATACATAACAAATAAATATTTTTATTTTTTAAAAAATTGCTAAAACATAAAGTACCCAAACAGCTTATTATAGCTATGGAGCTGCATTGGTGAGGGTGGGGAAAGTAACTCATCTCTTCTTTAAATTTGATCTTCTGCTGAAAATTCATCAAAAGATTTGTGCGGCATATCAATGCTTCATACATCCAGATATATTTTTCATATGATAAAAGTAAATGATTTCAAGTAACTAGTGTAAGTGAAAATTTTGAAGCTATTGGAAAAAAAATCAAGAAAATATATTCTGGATATTACTTTTGTCTTTTACCTATACAAAATTATTTTAATTTTATGCTTTTAAAAAGCTGTTTTTCAGCCAATACATCTATTTAATATTAGTTTGTTTTACAGACTTTTTAAAAAACTAACTGGCTCTAAACTTTCCAGCCTTAACAGCTGGTCAATGATCAATATGAAGAATTAGAATCCAAGAGGGAAAAATGGAAAATGCAATTGCTACCTTACTGGTGTATCATATATAAATAAAATTAAATTTTATGTTGATCAATGAGCTGAAAACATGTATTTTAGACATTTCTGCTTTTCAAAGTAAATCTTCAAGAAAATACTGCCAAATTGTTATTTCTATCATTCAGCTTGGGAAATACTTAGCATACACTGCAGACAACTGAATCTTTGTACATATTTGAAATTTAGAAGTTGTAAGAGGAATCTGGGATAATACAAGAGTAGCATTTTATTCCAATATATATTTTAAAGGTGAGATGATTATATAAAGTAGGGAGCAACAAAAAAACTGGACTAGCCTTAAAAAGGGAAAGCTGTCGAATAGACAATGACTGATTCTATTTGTTTATATTTCATAGCAGAAGGGGGCACTAGTGATCTACAATAAATAATCAGCAAACACTAATTTTCATGTACCATATTTAACAATGATAATGATAAAGATGATGTAATTTCCCTACTTAATATTGAAGAAGTTTTGATATGACTAATTAGCATTATAAATATATAATGTAAATGTAAGAAGTTAAATAATTAATAGAATATATGTTAATATAGTTGGTCTTTTCTGTCTTTTTACATTATTACTGTAATGTTCGAATTAAAATTGCCCTACTGGCCATAGCAAACTGCAGTACTGATATGTGTATTCTATACTTTAATGCTTATAAATATATTCTTTCCATGAGACTGATTCATATTATGTATGGATGGTTTTGTTAATTTAACTGAGTTATATTTGTATAGATGACAAACAGGTTACCCTTTTTGCATAGGCTAAGGTCCAGAAGGCATTTCAAGTATTCCTTTCCAATTTTACAGTTGAGATCTTTGTTTTAGTTTTGTTAATCTACTTTTTAAATAAGGCAGTATCAATACATTTTATACATGATGCCTCCAGAAAAAAATGAAAACAATAAGCTAACATTACAAATTGGTGTATAGTGTAGATAGATCTTTTGATCAGTTTGGAATGTTTCCCGCACTTACAATTTTAGTTACCAATGCTGATAGAAAATTACAATATATACAATTACATTTATAGACTTTTCTATCATTCCCCATGCTGTAGTATTAGATCAAATGCTATGTGGAAAAGAATAAGAATATGAGGTTTAAACTTTTTCTAGATGTTTATGTTAAATAATTGGTTTATAACAAACTTAAAGTATAGTTAATAAAATTCTGTTTTTCTAAAAGTAATATACATTTTAATTATTTTTTTTCAGACCTTAAAATAAGAGAGAGAGAAAAAAAGTGGAATAAATCAAACTATAAAGAATCTTTTTAAAATTAGCTTCATGAATAGTATAAAAGTCTTTCAATAAGTATAAATACTCTAGCATTTGTTTCTACGAAAAAATTGAGGCAATTTCATTTTTAAACTAACTTTTTTTCAAAAAAAAAAACGAACAAAAACAACTGTTTAAGCTTTCATTAGACTAGATCAGAGGCTCCAAACTTGGCAACTTTCAGACTTGTGAAATTCAACTCCCAGAATTCTCCAGCCCATATGGCTGGAGATTTCTGGAAGGTGAAGTCCACAAGTCTTAAAAGTTACCAAGTTTGGGGACCCCTGGGCTAGATACTAGACAAAGAACTCCAGGGCAGTAAGAAGGAATAGTTGGTTTTTATTTAATCTCTAGGTTTACATTGAATTCAATGGCTTAAAATGGAATCTGGAAATAAATAGGTCAGTTATGCCCAAATCAGATCTGGACTGGATTGAAAGAAGACTTAAGACTATCTGAATGAAAAGGAGGAATGGGGGGGTGATTTTGATATTTAAATACACAAACTTGCTATATAGGCTCCAGCTATTATCACATATTATAACATGCACTTAAATAAGCAATATTTTTGGGAATTAATGTCACTTTTAGATGATAAGAAATATTTGTTTAACATTTCTTATCAATGGAACTAGACAAGAGAACCTAGAATTGATGGAATGCTATGCAATGGTAGATCTAATGAGATGGGATATATGAAATGTATGAGTGAAGTATGAATGAACAGAAGACTTGTACCCATACTAAGTGAAAAACATAGATAAGAGGAAGCTATTCTGACAACTTGAAATAGGCTAACTACACCTTATATAACAGACTCAAGAAAACCTGGAAGAACAATTTGATGTGCAATCAACACCTGGAACTGGAGCATCACTGCCACCCCACCACTATGGGGCACAGTAGCTAATGTGAGACATACATTCATGGATAAACTAGCTATAGTCAATTCTCAAAACTGGTTCCAAAGGCTCAATGGAGGAGTACCATCAGACAGTACTGTATGCTCAAAGACGCTAATATCTTGTAGTATAGTAATAAACTATATTGCTGTACAACTTCAATAAGCTTTGATAATGACATTGCATAATTATTTAGAATAGCCATATCAGCATCATATACAAACAATTTATACTCAATGCCAAATGCCACTATACTTTTAATATTTTGAAACAGTCTAATAGAAAGACCAAACTGAAGATTAAAGGAAACAAAAGACATCTCATAAATTATATGCCACAATATAATTTCATAGGTTGAGAGAAAAATCATTTTTAATAATTCTAGGTACTGAGGAATGATACCAAATTGAAATCCACTGACAAATATTTAGTAGAATCTTGTAATTCTTAGAAAGTCACTTTATAAATTCAATCTGAAGTGATGGTGAAGGCTTGTTCAGTGTCCAGTGAGATTAGAATAGCTGATTGCAATCTATCTGTTACAATATCTAGCATATAAATAACTAGGCATTGTCAAGGGCATATCAATTTTTTTTAGTAAATTCAGACTGGTTAGATTCTAGATGAATAACTTCTGTAACTATGGTGAATGTTGCAGTTAATATTTTAGTACTCACACAGAAATATTGGTCTGTAACTTACATATGTAGCAGAGTCTTTTTAGACTTTGATATTGCTATAAGCCTCATAAAAATAAATGAAATATAGACAAATGAAAACATTTGGTGCAGATCTAAGAATACAAATGCCAAGTTTCTGAAAATTGTGTGCCATTCAACTGGAAATTCAGGTTTTCCCGTGTTCATAGATTGAATTGTCTCTGGTTGTGCCAGTTTATTTTTATCCTCTTGGGAAATCTTTTTCATTTTAATAAGTTCCAGAAAATTAATATTTTGTTGTTCTGTGACAGAATTCTGAAATTTGTGAAATTGATTATAAAAATCATAAAACCAATCTATCTCAGTAAATACCTATCCATTGTTATTCTGAATTGCTGTGGTTTCAAATGATAAGTGACAAACTCTCCACCTTTCTCACCTGATTTCCAGTAGTGTTGATTAAAACATTTCAAAGAATATTCAAATTGTTCTGACAGTAGTAGCTGCAGTTTAAATTTTGCTGCTATTAATATTTGATATGATTCATCTGTGGGGTTTCTGGAATATAACAAGAGTGAATCTTCAACCATCTTTTCCAGCTGCATAACAACACAATCTTAGATTCTCTCTCTCTTTTTTTTTGCTAAGGCAAAAGTGATAATAGATCCCCAGATGGATGCATTCAATGCATCCCAGAAATCTATTGGTAGAGTATCAATTTGTTTCTTGCTTATTATTATTTTAAATCTTAAATATATTTTTGGTATCAAGTAATTGCAACATAAAACCAAGGTGTATATAAAAAAAACCAAAAAATGGTACAAAGTACAAAAAGGAGGTACTACAACATAAATGAAGAGAGGTACTACACATTAAGAAATTTATCTGATATGTAAAATATGCCACATTAATAATCTATTGTTATTGAATAAATCATACAAATTTGATTAAATGGTGTTTTCTGCCTCTGTGTCTCATATTTTAATTTTATCTGTCATTTTTTTCTAATGTGACAATTGAAAATACTTCATTCATATTTCAAATGGCATGTTACCTAGAGTTTTTCAATCTTTGTGCAATTATTATTTTGGTTGCTAAAATTAAATAAATAATGTTTTATTTTTAAATTTGAGGTTTGGTCCTATAAATGAATATAGTAAGCCTTATTCTAGGAAGTATTCAATTAATTTAGCATTGTTGATTTATGCCAAAATATATACTGTATTTTTCGCACTATAAGATGCACTCCCCCCCCACCGCAAAAAAGTGGGTAGAAATGTCTGTGCATCTTACAGAGTGAATACTGCAATGGGTGGAAGGGAGTGGGATGTCACTGCTACCACCATTCACCCCTGCCGGGGAATGCTGGAGCCTTCGCTGCTGAGTAGCTGATTGGCGGTTGGATCAGCCTACTGGAATACTGCCGATCAGCTGTTCTATCACCACTGATAGCTGCCGCTGACAAACACCATAGCTTGCTGTCACTGCTGCTACCATTTGCCATTCACCACTGCTACCGTTTGCCGCTAGCTATCACCACTATTGCCACTGCCGCTGATTGCTGCCACTGCCAATTGATGCCACCAAATGGCAGCAGCAGCGATAGGTGGCGAGTGACAGTGAATGGCAGTGGCAGCAATTGGTGGTGGTGGTGACCAGCGAAAATAAATGGGATAAGGAATTAGAGATGCCTATACAGCCTAGACAATGGCTAAGCTTCTTAACTTCTACATTAAGAATATTAATGGACCTCAAATTATAACCTATACAATACAATAAAAATAATATTTAGAATTCATTGCACTCCATTATATTTATATAGAAAAGGAGTCACAAGCAGCATTTTGTTGGACACTCATGTTTTTACAATGTCCTATACTAATCATATTTGAGACAATGTTATGGATTATATAAATATGACTGTGGCAAAATATAAAATTCTCAGATAATAATATTCTTTTGAACTAAATACCAAGTAAATGGAATATGACAACCAGACAAATTAAATGTGCCTTTATTATGGTCAAAAGACTGATATTACAATAGTGGAAAGATAAATGTGTGGCCCCTTTCACTCAATAAATTCAAAACTGAAATTGTGAATATGGATGTAAATTAAAAACACAATGGAAACAAAGGAAAGAAGGAAAGAAGGAAAGGAAGGAAGGAAGGAAGAAATGTGCTAGTATGAAAAGGAAAAAGATAATTCCATTTTACACCTCTAATTTAGCTTAGATCACTGCCTTAGGTCATTTCCCTCTAATTCTAGGAATCAAGACATAGAAAAATAGCTTTTAATTTTATATAGTAGTGGGGACCATTTTTAAAGGCCAAAAAAGAGGCAAATATCTCATGAAGTCTGAATGAAAAGTAATACCTCCACCATTAGATGGCAACACTGATTCGTTCATTAGTATCTGCTCTACTATTAAAATTAGCAAGAAGTTCCTATGAGAAAAGGATGTGTTCTCATTGTTTGTGAAATTAAAGGCTGCAATAATCTTATTCATCCTTTTTAAGTATAGTGCTATGATTGAATTTTTGACTGCGGAAGGAGTCCTATCAACTGAAATTCACTAGCAGATGGAGGTGCTTTATGATAATGCTGTGTTGGCAAGAGTTCTGTGTGTCACTGGGCCAAAAAATGTAAAGATGCTCAACTGGGAATTATAGAATTGTGTGATCAAGAGCAAAGTGGATGACCTGTGACAGCAACTGTCGAGTTTCATATGAGAAAGATTGCCTTTCCCTCTTTATTTGGGATTTCAATAAAATGCATAAACTGATCCAGCCTTTCTTTTTCTCCAATCTCTGGAGTGGAGCTCTTTGCTTGGGATGATACGGGGAAACAAGAAGGGGAGTTTTATTGTTAAAGTAATGATACATACAAATGACTTAAAGCAAACTCAGAGTTTGGGCATTAATTGCTCATCATTTGACTATATGATTCTAGAGGGAAAGACAAAGCCAATAGCATATAAAAAGAGTTAATAAAGGTTTAGAATTTAGTGTTGGAATATTTGCTACTGTATGGAATAGGCTTATTTAAAGAAATAGACTAAAAAAAAGCTGTGAAGCAATGTTTTTGTCTTCTGTCTTTATAATCAAATATATCCAGAAACTGAAAGCAATATGTTCCACATTTACAATTTATCAATTTATAAAGTTCCATACATTTTACAGTCATAACAGGTGGAAAATATTTTATTAAAATATACATGATTTCTCCAGTGAATAATAGTATCACCAAACTTCAAAATTTATTAAATTTTTGAAAAATATTCATAATTAATTTTATGGACTCACTTTTGTAGTATCCTGTTTATTTACTTCGAAGTAGTCCATTAAGATTTTAAAGAAATAATTCTGATTCCAATCTATTATATAGTATCTCATACACATAAAACTCATCAAATTTATTTCAATATACCTAAACATGGGAACAATTGAATCATATAAAATATTAAAAGCGGCTCTTGACAGCAAAATGTGTGGCATATAAACTCAACATATAAATAAATAAAAGTAATTTAATTAATTAATTTAATTAATACATTGATAAGTATTGAGATTACTTTTATATATAGCATTAGCAGTCAAAACCATTGTGCCATAAACTTAACTAATCCATTATATGTTATATATTGTCATTATAATGTTTTTAGGATTAAAAATTCTTGCTAGATCAACTTATTTTGTCTTCCAGATAAAAGCTTCCAGGCAACTTCTATTGATTGAAATGAAGTTGCTTTTTTTGGCTTTATACCTTTTTTTAAATAAAGTGAATGCATTAATAATGAATGCATTCTGCTGGAATATGCAAGTGTTTGATTAACCCAGAAGGGATTTTACTTTTAAATGCATGTCATACTGAAAATTTGTTATCAGATGACATAAGTGAATCCTTCAAAATACTCTAGATACCAAGAATTTATCTAGAGAAACACATCTTTTTCTTAAATTGTTACAATTCTAAGAAATATTTTAACATTACATTTATAAAAATGTAAGTTGAGAAAAGGTAAGCTAAGTTTCATTAGCTTTACTTGATTTTTCTATTCTAGTACAGAGCAGGGACTCATGATTATAATATATAATACAGGAATGGGTGATTGAGACAGTATAAAAGGTAAGTAAATAAATATATGAATAAACATTAAAACTAAAATGTAATAATATAATAAAACATTTGTTCATGAAATGTTTATTCAACTTCAGCAGAATATCATATGTTATAATGTTGCTAAGTGTTTTTTAATGTCTCACTATTGATAAATATTCTTAGAACATTGTTGATTCTAAATATAGCAGAAACAATATGACCTTCAGCTGCTTTCTGGAATAGAGATTCATAGGCAGTGAAGTAATTTAATAGACCTCATATGGATACCTACTTCAAGCATAAATCTAGCATTAAAATATTTTATTAAGTCTTATTGATTTTGGAAGGAATTTAAGGGCACACATTTATCTCATTGATATCTTTTTAGATAGTTTCCTTCCTTTGCTAGTAATTTTCCAACAGGCTGAAATCATATCTGAGAAGGTATGGAAAATCAACTAGATTGAGAGATTTTGGATTGCCAAAATGACCCAGAGATTTTTGACTAGACCTGGATTTTCTCCTTACAGTTTTCTGCTTTCAAATAGAGGAGATTGATGTTAGACGTTTATTGTTTAAATAGTGAAAGTAATTGATTCACCAAGGGCATTTTCTGTCCATTAGTTTTTGGGATGAATGAAACAGAAATATGAATAGTAAGAGGAAAGAATCAGCGTTGCCATGAAATGAAGGCTCCATGAGCTTGCCAAGGAGTAAATTACATTGAACTTAATAAAACTTATTTTTGGTAAAGAACATTTCACAATTAATTAGGGGACTGGATGCCAAAACATATAAAGATTGGTTGCTGGAATTGGGTATGTCTAGTTTAATGAAAAGAAGGATGAAGGGAGACATAATAGCAGTGTTCCAATATCTGAGGGGTTGCCACAAAGAAGAGGAAGTCAAGCTATTCTCCAAAGCAATGTCTGGAAACTAATCAAGGAGAGAAGCAACCTAAAACTAAGAAGAAATTTCTTGACAGAACAATTAATCACTGAAAAAACTTGCCTCCAGAAATTGTGAATGCTCCAACACTGGAATTTTTAAAATTAGAATTTTTTAAATAAGTGATTGGACAGCCATTTGTCCAATGGTATAAGGCTTCCTGCCTGGAGGATGGACTAGTAAACCTCTAAGGTCCCTTCCAACTCTGTTTTCTATTCTATTCTATTCTATTCTATTCTATTCTATTCTATTCTATTCTATTCATTACTAAAAAAAACTGGTAGTAAAATAGGATTATATAACAAAATTCTTGGCCTTGGCCCTTTCCTGTTGTAGACTGGATTTTGCACCATCACTCAGTGAACTACATCAAGAGTGAAGAACTGGAAAATGAATGGGACAATATCATGGTCCCATCCAAACTTGGCTGAAAATGTCAGTGAGATCAAATGCTGTCCTTGTATTATTTTCACTATATTCATTTGAGTGTAAGAAAGAAACAAATTTCCCTGTCACTCAAAAAGGAGTAAAATGTCACTAAAAAGTGGATTCCCATCCACTTCAGCTTTATTTTAATAGTAATCTCTCAAAGCAGTTATTTTTTTTGACACATAATTAAAAGCTGGCTCACATTAAAAATAGGTAGTACATTCATTGACAGACAGGAAGGATTTATCTCAGAATTATGACAATGAAGGTGTTGTGTATGTTTAATATAGCGCATATTAATAAATGTGAAGTTTATAGACTGAAACAACTTGTAGCAGAACCAGAAGAGCCATAAACCATTCCAAACTGGAATTTTTCTGCCTGTCTTTGCAAAGGTGGCTCTTCTATTTAAGTTCCTTTTTTCAAGAGCTGTTGCCTATTATTTCCTTCTTAGTTTAAAGAACCTCTTCCTTGTAATAATCTATTACTGTACTAAGTATGCCATTTTTATATTGGTATTATACTGTATATCACATTATTTGAAATTTGATTTGTTACAGGATTGATTTGTTTGCTTGAAAGATGCAAATAAGTGATATTTTCAGACAGTGAAATAAAGCTAACCAATGTAAGTACTACATACTGTACTAGAATTTTCAGTATATGAAATTTGATGTACACTGCACTATATTTACATTGAGAATGCTGTGAAAAGCAGCTTTTGGGGTTTTTGGTTTTGGTATGGAAATGGATTTTATTTAGAAGAAAGAAATTTAAAAAATCCTAATGCAGAAGTGGGAGCAGAGAATTGGAAATAGAATCAAAAGTTCTCTATATCAGGCTGTTTATTATTTCTTTTCTACTTTATGTGACAAATGTAAGATTTTTATAGCAGCAATTTATTTATTTATTTTACTTCTTTCTTCGGCTGTTTAAAATTTTAATGTAGTTGAGATACATAGTCTATGCTTTATAATGCAAATTTGGAAAGCTACTAATTTGGAGGTTGACCCATTAAATTTTTATTAGAATGTAAACATAAGTATTTAACTTATTCATAACGCCACCCTGACATTCTTCAATGTATGTATATATGTACATTTCTTCACTTAAGTCACAGCGGAACTGAACTAGATGCAGTCTAGTCTATATCAAATGTATGTATATTTAAATTTGTTGTTGTCCATTAGATACAACAGAATTAATGAGCTTTAGGGAATAATCTTGAGTTCTCAAAGACCATGGATAAATGTTTAAAACAGTGAACCTCTCTAAAATAGGATGAGATTTGCTGTAAGGTATCTTCTCACTGCAATAACATAAAATTGTCCCCTGCTTCTGATAGTGTGTTTTGCGAAAAGCAAAAAAGATGTCATGCCTAGATCCAAGTCTTATCCTAGTTTATGCTCTTTAAAATGGTGGAATGCCCAGACCTTAGCTATCACCCAATACCAAACTAAAAGGATAAATATCATAATACAACAAAATGTATTATTCAGCAGTGCTTTTGTAATATCACACAGAAAAGCTTAGAAATTTAGGTGTCATCTCTTAATATCATATTTTCTATTGAAGTTAGAAAAGATGAAGCCACTCAGTTCTTTTGAGCTTTTTCATTCTGCTGTGCAGTCAGTTCAGAATGAAGACATTATAGTCCTTTGGGATGGCATTTCCAGGAGAAAGCACTTTCTTGGGAGGGAAATTAGAAGATAAAATCAAAATTCTTGCACTTATTTATTTATTTATTATTTGAACTTATATGCCGCCCCATCTCCGAAGACTCGGGGCGGCTTACAACTAAAAACAAGGAACAATAAATACATTAAAAAACAATTAGATTAAATTATAAGTCCAACGTTTATAAAATAATTAAAAACAACCCTCCCCAAAGGGTCACAGCCCGGGTTGGTCAAATAACCAGGTCTTCAACTCGCGGCAAAAGGTGCGGAGGTCAGGGGCCAGGCGGAGCTCCAAAGGCAGTTGATTCCAAAGGTCAGGGGCCGCGACAGAAAAGGCTCGTCGTCGGGGAACCGCCGGCCGGCATTGGCCCGCCGACGGGACCCCGAGGAGTCCTTGCCTATGAGCTCGCACAGGGCAATTGGTATTCAACATTGGAAGAAGACGCTCCCTTAAATATTGAGGACCCATGTCGTGAAGGACTTTGTATGTTAACACTAAAACCTTGAATCTCACCCGGAGCGCAACTGGTAACCAATGCAGGCCGCGCAGGAGGGGGGTCACATGGGAGAACCGGGTAACTCCCATCACCACCCGCGCCGCCGCATTCTGCACCAGCTGCAATCTCCGGATGGTATGCAAGGGCAGTCCCAAATAGAGAGCGTTGCAGTAGTCGAGCCTAGAGGTAACAAGGGCATGAGTGACCGTGCGCAGGGCGTCCCGGTCCAGAAAAGGGTGAAGTTGTCGAACAAGGCGGAGCTGGGCAAAGGCCCCCCTGGCAACGGCCCCCACCTGCTCCTCCAACCGGAGCTGTACATCCAGGAGGACCCCAGATTCCGCGCCCTATCCACAGGGGCAACACCTCTCCCCTATGGCCAAAGATGGATAATCTTGACTGGGTCGGGACGCCGGTATGCACAGCCACTCAGTCTTGGCCGGGTTGAGTCGAAGCATGTTCCGCTCATCCAGTTCCGTACCGCATCCAAACACCGAGTCATCAGGAGAGGGCATCACTGATCTGGCCTGGGGTGGAAATGTACAGCTGAGGGCATCATCATCATCTCTGATGAATTTCACCCCAAAACCACGGATGATCGCACCCAGCGGCTTCATGTAGATGTTAAATAAAGGGGAAAGGACCGACCCTGACCCCTCTAACCTGACCGCCAACACCGATTGCGACTGCCCCGAGAGGTAGGAGGAGAACCACCAAGAACGGTGCCCCCACTCCCAACCCCCAAGGCGACGCAAAAGGATACCATGGTCGATGGTATCGAAAGCCGCTGAGAGGTCTAATAGGACCAGGACAGAGGAAAAAACCCTATCCCGAGCCCTCCAGAGATCATCCATCAGCACGACCAATGCCGTCTCTGTGCTGTACCCAGGTCGGAAGCCCGATTGATACGGATCTAGGTAGTCCGCTTCATCCAGGAAAAGCGGAACCTGTTGAGCCACCACACTCTCAACAACCTTCGCCAGAAAACGAAGGTTGGAGACTGGACGAAAGTTGTCTAACACAGTCGGGTCCAGGGCAGGCTTCTTCAGGAGGGGTCTCACCACCGCCTCTTTCAAGGCGGTGGGAAAGACACCCTCCCTTAAAGAAGCGTTGATAACTGCCCGGAGCCAACCGCAGGTGGCCTCCCTGGTGGCATAAGCCAGCCAGGAGGGACACGGGTCCAACAAACATGTGGTGGAACTCATTCGCCGCATAATCCTGTCCACTTCATCCTCGGAAACCGGATCGAACTCATCCCAGATAACAATAGCCAGACTCCCTGCACCCCCTTCCTCAGACCACTGCAAATCGGAGGATAACCCGTCCCGAATACGAGCAATCTTATCCGACAGATATTGAACAAATTCCTCAGCCTTACCCGCGGGTCCGATCCCCCCTCTAACCGAAGGAGGGAGCAAGTAACCCGAAACAGGGCGGCCGGGCGATTATCTGCGGACGTTATTAGAGTGGAGAGATAAGATCTTCTCGCCTCTCTCATAGCTACCAGGTAAGTCCTAATAAAGGTTCTCAGCTGGGCTCGGTCGGATTGGGAACGGGTAGACCTCCACCTGCTCTCTAAACCCCTTCGATGGCGCTTCATCCCCCGGAGCTCCTCAGTATACCAAGGAGCTAACCGGGATCCACGACGCACAAGGGGCATGGGGACAACCCTGTCGAGGGCCTCCAACGCAGCCCGTTGCCAGGCTATTGCCAGATCCTCGGCAGAGCTGTGAGCAAGGGAAGAAGGAAAAAACCCCAGTTCTGCCTGGAACCTCTCAGGGTCCATTAGGCGCCTGGGGCGGAACCATCTAGGTGGCTCCTCATCCCAGCAGTGGGGGACGGCCTGTTGGAAGACCAGCCGTAGGAGATAGTGATCAGACCATGGAACAGGCAAAGTCATAATAGTGACCTGCCCTCTGTCACTCCACCACTGTTCAGAGACAAAAACTAGGTCAAGAGTATTTCCCCCTCCATGAGTAGGGCCTTGAATCAATTGGGTCAGGCCCATGGCCTCCATAGAAGCCATGAATTCCTGGGCCAAACCCGACCCCAAGGAAGGCAAGTTGAAGTCCCCCAAGACCATAAGGTCCGGGAGCTCCACCGCCACCCCGGAGAGGAGATCGAGAAGCCCAGGCAGGGCCGCTGCCACACAGCTGGGGGAAAGGTATGCTAGCAGCAAGCCCACCTGCCCATTAGGCCCCCATCTCAGGAGGAGGATCTCACTCCCGCCTATCTCTGCAACAGAGACCTCCCTCGGAAACAAGGTGTCCCGAATAACCACGGCCACCCCACCACCCCTACCCTGGGCCCGTGGCCGGTGCAAAACCCGAAAACCTGGTGGGCATAAATCAACCAGAGGGACACCCCCCTCTGGGCCCAACCAGGTCTCAGTGATGCAAGCCAGGTCCGCAGCCTCCTCCTCAATGATCTCCCGGAGGAGGGAAGACTTATTAGCCACAGACCTGGCATTAAAATACACCAACCTAAGCCCAGGGATCCTGGTTCCGTTGCTCCTTGGGAGGAGGCCATAGGGTCGGAGCGCGCAACCGGCCTTAAATGTCGGGTGTGCGCTCCCCTAACCTGATATGGCCCTATGCCTCGTCGTCCTCTTCCAATCCCGATCACCCTGGGAATCGCAGCCCCCACCCCAGGGCCCAGAGCCCCACCGGCCCCCAACCCCTACACACTCCTGCTGCCCCCCGGGCTGCAAGGTGACCCCTGCACCCCCCCCCCTCCCTAACCCTTTAAAACAACAAATTAAAAATTTTAAGATTCGACCCTTAACTCTTAATTTAAAATTTGGCCCATTGATTGCAGCATGCCACCTCTCGGGATCCCAAGATCCGTCATCAAGGTAAGCTGTTGATAGTCCCCTGGGCCAACTCAAGGACAAGGGCGCAGTCCTGAATGCCCACAGTTCCGAGCGCGAGTAAGGTCCCATAAAACAGTTGACAAAAATTTATAAGGGGTCAGAGTAAAGTATGGCAATACATAACCAGGTGAAGATGTTAAAAAATCCGAATAGAGAAAAGAGGGATACAGGCTACAGTAGTCAAGAATTTCAGTCTCAAACCGGTCTCTCACACCCTTACTCAAGCCTTTAAAATTTCTTCCCAATATGAGAAATGTCTTGTATCACTCCCTCAAAAAAAAAATGAATTGTCTATTCAATAAATTCTAACCCCCTTATCCCTTTACTTCCAAAACCAGAAGAATATTTCAACTGGCTCTGGTTTTCATCTAAACACCATTCTATTATTGGGAGTCATGGAGGGTGGAGATCCAAGAGATGAGGAAGGAAGGAAGGAAAGTTAACATCCCTTATGGACAAGAGACTTCATCCATCAATGCAATCTGTGGAGATCCTTATAATTACTTTGCCTTTGGCAATAATTCAGGGTACTGATTTAAGTTTGCCTAGGATAATAAAAATATCTAGTATGTTTCTGGATATAGATACAACTAACCACAATTCAACTGTAGTTTGCACTATTCAGAGAACATCTTTACAGTGAATCACATCACATTTATAAAGTATTGCGATCTGACTTAGTCAGCATTTATCATCAATATGCCATTTGGGATATGGACTTTCTTATGATTCTGCACATTATATCATGTACAGTTGCATCCTTAGAGGCTAAAACTGGGGAATCTGTTCAAATTATACTCATGTGATTTATCATTTTGCAGATTATTAGTACTATGTGATTTTTGAATTATTGAATGTTTTATCATTAATAAAGATTGCAAACAACTTCCACATTAATGAATATTACAGTTTAAAACAATTCCCACTGTGTAATTATATAAAATTATATAAATAAAATTATCAATTATATATTTGTAATGAATTTTAACATAGTAAAAGTAAAATACTAAGGCTTTTAATCAGTTGATAAAACGAAGTACACAAAAACCTACCTAATTTTTATTCTATAACATGTAGGATTGCATAACTATTTATTTTTCAAATGTTAAATGCTGAAATGCTTTGTCCTATCACATCAGCCTGTCCCACACGTCTAGGCAGGGAGGGCATGCTATGGAGCCTATCAAAAGATGTTTGACAGGAGGGGTCAAGGAAGAGGGCCTTTTATGCCACTGCCACTACTTTGTGGAACATCTTGCCCTCACAGGTGAGGAAAGCCCTCAATCTTTTGGTCTTCTGCAAAGAGGTCAAAACCAGGCTGTATAACCTTGCACAGGGGACACTGGGGTCCACACAGACATAGGGCTGGTTGGTCCCCATGAGAACTCCCCCCTCACCTATATTAATAATTCCTAATTTTCCCATCTTGGAACTCTCCATCTTTTGTAATTTTATAATGTTTTACATTTTTTTAAAAATAATCTTAAATTATTCAGACCTTAATGTTCTATTATATTGATTAAATTATACACCACCCAGAACTCCTCTGTAAAGGAAATGGGCAGTTAAGAACTTGGATGGATGGATAGATGATTGATAGATAGATAGATAGATAGATAGATAGATAGATAGATAGATAATCTTTAATGTTTTTAATGTTTTAATGTTTTTAAGTCTTTAATGTTTTATTATATTGATTAAATTATACATTATCCAGAACCCTTCTGTAAAGGAGATGGGCAGTTAAGAACTTGGATGGATAGGTGATAGATAGATAGATAGATAGATAGATAGATAGATAGATAGATAGATAGATAATTGAAAAACATACTGAATAGACTTTTGACAGAGGCAATTCTGTACATTTAAGAATTTATTTCAACAAGCACTTCATAGAAAGAAATATTTATATACAATACACAATAAGCATATCATTTCACACTTAGCATACTGACCTACAGAAGTGATATATATACAGTATGAATATATATGTAAGAATGAATGTATGTATGCATTTGTGTGTGTATACCTCCACATATGGATATCTATCCATAATCTATTTATCTAAAAATCTATCTAGCCATTCAATTCACTTTAGTATTTTATTCCACACTGGAAAATCAGCTATTCAATAAATAATAATAATTCATGATTACTAATTATAATTTAATAATTCAATGTATGTTATATTATCTTAACTGTTAATATTAATAATTAAAAATAACTAAACTCTCACTGCTTGTAATCACAAATATACTAATGAGAGTATATTATGATATCTTGGGAGGAATGTGATGTGTATGAAACACCAACTAAAGAAATAGCAGCTATAATTTCACATTATTGTGTATATAATAATAATAATAATAATAATAATAATAATAATAATAATAGTAATAATTCAGTTGACTGAATTTCATGTTTAATGAATAAAAGTTAATAATATTAATAATAATAATAACTACTACTGAACATCTGGCTGACTGCGATGATGATGATTAATAATAGTAATAATAATAATAATAATAATGTTTGAAAACAGCATATTTTATCAAGATAAATTAGAATACTGATGTCTTCCCAAAAACATTATTCAGAAAATTAAGTGAACAGACTCAGGGTGCAATAATTTTTAAATGCATAGAAGTTATACTCAAAGAAAATTTTTCTTCATACGTGAAGAAAATTTTTCTTCATACATAAGCAGTTTCCTAATGCAATTAAGATCACTCAGTTGGATATACTCTTTAAGAGGAATCAACTTTTACTGAACAAAAACTGTTATGTATTATACCTCTTAGTGCTATCAGTACGATAACTAGATTCTATTGAGTCATCTTGCTCTATCGGTAGAGGAAACTGCTACAATATTTTTGTATCACAATATGCTTGAAAGTATTTTACATCAGAAAATAACTGTGCCATAAAATTTAATGAAGAGGAAAATAAAACTTTGTAAAAGCCAGGCATTTAAAAAATTCTTTTCCTAATGCCAAGTGCATCATTCTTTGAAATGTTGAAATGACCTTCATACTGCTTGTGAGCAAGTTTTAAAATAAGAAAACTGAATTAAAGCAGACAAGTGTCACATTTCTGGTGTTACAGGTACCAATATGACCTTTGAGTGCTGTTTATTAAAGGAATAGTGGTAATACATGCATGAAAATAGTTGTAAACATATACTGTGGATAAACATTAGCCTTTCAGACTCAAGAAAAGGATAAAACAGAACAATCCAAAGAAGTGAAGTGGGAAAATACCAAAATGAAGAGAGAATAATTAAACAATGCACTACCAAAAAAATACACTGACAATTTTGAGAGGGAATTGGACCAATTCATAGAAGTTAAGGCTAACGAAGGCCATTAACAATGATAACTGCCCTGCCCTCAATACCTTTTGGTTTGGATGGCTACCACAGCTGCTTTTGAAACCCCATAGTCATTTGTTGTTTGTTATAAATGAGATCAGAGACTGAAACAAACAAATTAAGGACCAAAATATTTATTGATTTACTGATATTGTTTATTTATTAAAACATAGCTGCTCTTTTCATTGATGTGACTCTTGGTAACACATTAAAAACAATAAAAAGAACAATATCAATGCAACAAAGAACCTACAATAGATGCAGAGAATAAAGCCTGAACAATTGGTAGGACAATGACAATGCCCAGATGTTGACAAATTGTTGACAATTGTCAACATCTGGGCATTGTCATTGTTGATTGGCGAATATCAATTCTGAAGTCAATTTCTGCACTTTTAAGCTGTATTCTTTTCCATTCCTGTGTATAGATACAAGTGGCAATTAGTCTAACACATCCACAATTTGCATGTGTTGTGTTATATGTTACATTACCAAGGGCCTTGGTGGTGCAGGCTGTTAAATGCCTGGCGCTTAATTCCAGCTGCCTGCAATTATTGCAGGCTCGAATCCCACCAGGCTCAAGGTTGACTCAGCCTTCCATCCTCTCGGGGTAGGTAGATTGAGGACCCAAGATTGTTGGGGGCAATAAGCTGACTTTGTAAAAATGCCGCTTAGTAATAAGCAGACATATACAATGGAATGAAAGCTATTGCTGAGCTCATTGGGTTGCACTCCAAAATTGTAAGCCGCCTTGAGTCTCCGGAGAAGGGCGGCATATAAATATGAATAAAAATAAAAATAAAAAATAAAATAAATAAAGCTAATTTGTTTTCATGATGCAAGTAATGAGTGGTATCAGGTGTTAACTTTGGATCTAACTATATATCTTAGATCAGTATTTCTTAACTTTTGCAACTTTGAGATTTTTGACTTCAGCTCCCATAATTACTCAGACAGCAAGAAATCTTCACATCTTAAAGTTGCCAAGGTTGAGAAACTGCCTTAGACTAACTGAATGTATAAACATTTTCAATCGAAGTACCTTGTCCTGAATGGCAACGTAAAGTGACATTCTTTTGGTAGTTTCCTGCTTCCTTAAAGGCAGATGAATCCAGGTCAGTTCCAAGCAATTCTGAGAGAGACTTTCTCAGACCTGACCAGCATTTCCATTAATGACCAGGTAGAAGCATGGAATTACAGTATTCCATGTGCTTGATATAGTACACCTAAGAGAATCCTGTCCTCTGTGAAAGTTCATGATGTACCATGATATAGGAATGATTGTGTGTGCTGAACCCTGATGGTAAGCAGCTTGAGCATGGGTCAAAGGTTGAATCTGATAAGGCATTATAAAAATGCCAACTCAAAGTTTATGTTGTAGCATTCAGGAAGGGAAAAGATATTAATTTTCTCACTGATTGCATCTGATTTGGGGCTGTACAGAGAAGACAACATTATTGCCTTGATGCATTGTACAATCTTTTCCTCAATCAGTTTTTGGAGTCTGCCCTGTTTGTAGTGCTTCAGTGTGCTTAGAATTTGTTTAGATTATAATGGGTAACATATGCATTTTACAAAAAACAATAAATTTCCCTGTCTAGGCATGCCAATTGGTGAGAGTTTACACATACATGGCCTCTATAGCAGGGGTCTCCAACCTTGGCAACTTTAAGACTTGTGGACTTCAACTCCCAGAGTTCCTCAGCCAGAAGCTGGCTGAGGAACCCTCTGGAAGTTGAAGTCCACAAGTCTTAAAGTTGCCAAGGTTGGAGACCCCTGCTCTATAGCAACAATTGGTTTCTTTCAAGTAATCTCACTGTCTCTGAATGATATGTCACAACACTGTTACAGAACAAAGATGGCAATCCCAAACAATTCCTGCTATCACAATAGTGATACCCCTATTATTCTAATTTGCATCAGGGGCTTCAAAACAAACTCACATTTTAGATTTAGTGGTTAAAAAAAGTTTGAATCGTCAATGGTACTTATGAATATTGCAGTGGATCTTTTCATGTTGCACACTATATTTGAATTTAATTAATATGATAAATAAATCTATCAGAATCTTTAAAGTACACTGATTTAACATCTTGCTTCTGCTTACTTGGTTTGATCATAAATGCTTTACAACAGGGGTGGCGAACAAGTTTGACACAAAGAGCCACACCACGCTCGCTGGCCCATGCAGTTGTTTCCGAGGGATGGGAGTCGGGATGACGCAGCCGGGGGCGGGACTATGCGCTCGGAAATCTCTCCTCAGAGATCCCTCCTCAGAAGCAGCATAACAAAATCCAAACTTGGCAAAGAGCCACAGTATACAAAATGATAAGAGGCAAAGAGCCGCATTCATTTTGGCCGGAAGCCGCATGCGGCTCGAGAGCCGCGTGTTCGCCACCCCTGCTTTACAATATATATGAATACAGGAGGTAGATGGCAAAGCTCAAAGCAAATGCATTGAAACATTTTAACAGCTATTAATGGAATTCTTTCCCCAGGTGTATTCCCAGCTCTCTGTATGATTCTGCTGAGCTTGGTTAGTTACACCCCTAGAAATAAAATAAAATAAAAACTAGAGAAAATGAAAGGTTAAACAGGCAGAAGACTAAGGCAAAGATAATGCACACCTACAATAAGCTCAGTCTATTACACTGATCTTGCAATATAGTAGAACTCACTAGGAAATACGTATTCTTCACATTTTGAGAAAATGGTTGAGACATCAACATCTTTGTAAGGGTTAAGGAAAAGGAGCATTAGAAAATGCAAAATGCTAATAATAAACCAGAGATCTACAGCCACTAAAAGAACAATAACATTTTTTGTTGCTGGCATGTATTACAGAGTAGTGACTCTTTTCACAATAAATTCAAGATATCTCTTATCAGTATTTGTGCTTTCAAATCATGAAACTGTTGGAACTTTGTTTCAGCAATGACATATTGTTTTTTTGTGATTTGTAAAGTGCCATATAAATGAGTTAATCTCTATTGTTTCACTTTTTAAAAGATATAGTTTATCTTAATTTGTAGTAAGATTTGAATACAGACATATTTAACACATCAAGGTCTATTCAAGTTGATTGCCTCCATAACATTTAAGGTATGTTAAGATATTTAAAAAGCATATTCACTTTGCTATAGATATTAAAATGTATACTCAGAAACACAGAGAAAACAAGTAAAAACTGGGAAATAAAATGAGATTTTTCTTTCCCTTTCCATATTTTGAATAGTATTTGATTACAATCTGGAACTGTGCAAATCCTTCAGAAGAAGGAACACACGAAGCACCTTTCTTGAAATAAACAAAATAGATGTAGCTTTTCAAGGCTTTTTTATTTTCTGTGCTGTACAGTAGAATTACGTTTGGATTTTTGTTTTCTTTTTTACTTCTTGCTTTTGTATAAAAAATGCTATTTGTTATAGATAGCATGCAGGTAGAATATAGTTGTGGGGCATATGTAATCATCATCATCATTATCATCCCTAGAAAAAAAACTTATTGGAATGACAATTAAAAACACATAAAATAAGACAAGGCAACTTGGTCAAAAAGAACCTTGTCATACCATTAAAACAAAGATCCAAGAAAAACATAATATGGGCTCCTCAGGATTGGGAACACAGCCAGGTCTTGAGGGCTTTTTTGAACCCCATGGATGCTGTGAATTTGTCTGGGAAAAGCTCTTTAAGAGGGCAAGGACAGAAATTAATTATTTATTTTTGGATGTCACTAAGAATCTTTTCAGTTGCAGTTTGATAGAAATAATAATAGCAAATTCTGAGCAAGGAGTAAGGCATGAATATGTGATATCCACCTGGCTGTTTAATATATTTATGGATAGTTATATAATGAATGCTTATGATAATGTTAAATTTAATTTGGGATGCGATGGTACATGTTGATAACTTTAGATAGATAGGTAAGATGGCCTCCTCTCAGAAGGTAACAAGGAAAACAGGCCATGAAGAGGACGTCCAACGTCCCAGACAATATTGCGGACCATGCTCAAGCATTGCTTACATACTATGTCCTGGATAGACGAAAGTGAACTGCCAATAATCTTCTCTGCCATCCTACCACTCTATGTACTGCCTTCCTGTCTGAAGCAGTAATGCTTCCAAACTATATGAAGCTTCTACGATATTCTTCACTAATAACCTGAATTATTTTAAAGGAATATTAAACTGACTAATGCAGAGATGTATAAGAACCTGAAAATTAGTCTATCAAAACTTAAGGTAGTTGTGCTTCGTGGGAACATGAAGAGAACAACTGCAAGTTGTAAATAAATATTAAAAAAACAAAGCAAAAGAATTGGTGTGTGAGTAGAATGCTTATTAAATATGGAAAAATGGGGATATTTTAAAATGTGCAAATATTAGAAATATAATGGGCGGTACGTTGTCTTCTGCAAGAAATAAATGTTTGTTGAAAGGTATATTTAAGACTGTGTTCCTGGTTACTTAGAAATGAGAACTGAGTATGATTGCAGTACGAACTTCAGAAGCGTGTGTGTGGTAAAACAAGAAGGGATACAATCAAGAATGAATGGTGCTGAATGAATATGGAATGATTATAAAAGTGATTGACCAGAATAAAAGAAATACTAGAAGAATTAAATTGCAAATTATTTGAAAGGAGAGTGAATGGGTTGAGAGGGAGGGGAAGAGTAAGAAAGTTGTAGATAGACAACTTTTGCAATGAACTCTAAAACAATAATAGGTAAATACTATTTTTACAATTTTCTATAATATATAAGCAGTAAGACCTACATGCAATACTTTGTAAAGTAGACTGTATCTGACTTTCTATTTGTGAATTTCTGTGTTATTGCTATTATTTCATACTTGCTTCTAGAACAGGGGTGTCAAACTCGATTTTATTGAGGGCCACATCAGAGTTATGTTTGACCTCGGGGTCCTGGGTGGGGTGTGGCCAGGGTGGACATGGACAGCTTGACATCACTCGTCGATGGTGTTATGGCAGCCCAAGCATTCTGCCAGCAAAAATGGGCTCCCAAGCTCTGTTTCCAGCTGCGATAGCCTCCTGCAACCCTCTGCCAGAAAAAAATGGAGCTGAGAAGGGCCACGCATGGCCTTCATGATCTCCATTTCCAGATGTGACAGCCTCCTGCAATCCTCTGCTGGGAAAAATGGACCTCAGGAAGACCGCACATGGCCCTCCTGAGCTCCATTTTTCTGGCAGAGGCACCATAGGCAGGTGCTTTGCTGTTTCCAGGGAGACCCTGCAGACCAAATCTAAGCATCCCACAGGCCGGATGCAGCCTGTCAGCCTGCATTTGACATCCCTGTTCTAGAAGATCAGGGCAATCTGATCTTTGGCTCTTTCCCTGTCCACTACTGTCCTATGCAGTCCGATTATGAGTATCTTTTTTTATGAGTTTTTTTAATTACATTTATATGCCGCCCTTCTCCGAAGACTCAGGGTGGTTTACAAACTTCTGGGATACAACCCAGTGTGCTCAGCAACTGACTTTCTTTTACCTCACCTTTGGAAGTCACTGGAAGTATAATATATACTCAGGTGGATCTAGGAAATTTATTTACTTTATAATGTATTTATAATTTCAGTGTTCATGGCTGCCTCCTTATACATGACACTCCTAGTTATTAGCTTCCCTGAAAAATGTGATCCTGTGATGGGCAAACTGTTGACTATGAAAGAGAGAACAATAACATACCTGACTTATGACATGCAAAATGAATTGATTAATGTTCTTTAACTCTGTCAGGGATGGAATCATAAAATGTATAAGGAAAGGTCAATTTTTCTTCATAATCATGTCTACAACCCAAGATATTATTAAAAAGGTCAGCTTAACTAGGTGATTGACAATGTAACTACAGATAGCCATCAAGTGAATATTGCCTGAGTATAAAGAGTCCTTCTGTGGCTTTTTGGAAGTAGATCACTCAGGAGCTGCTTGACACATAGAATTTTAACCACCTTTGGAAATAATGGACTGGACACAGCAAAATAGACCAAGGCTACAATGGAACTGGAACAATGAGTGGACTGCAGATTGGTGTCAAAGCTAGAATTATAGCAGATAATCAAGACTTACACACATCCATTGTGCTGCTGACAGTCTCACTTTCATCCTGAACAATGCTATGTGTCAGCTATTACAGAAGTGAGAAGTTTCTTTGGAGTTGTTGAATGTCTTCACAGTTATTTGGCCCAGAGTGAATGATGTCATTCATCTTCCCTATAGGTCCAAAATTTCAGTCCAAAATTATACTGAAGGCACTGTGTGTGGCAAGATGGTTACCACTCTTTCAGACCCCATCTACACACAGTCAGAAATCATCTCACTGAATCCTGTAAGAAAGACAGAATGTGTTGTTATTGAGGCTGTGCAATACACACAAGCAGTGGATACTCTGGTGTACAGTCCAAAGAGAAGATAAGGGAGAAAAGAAAACCAACCCTTTATTTGTTCCACGGCCTGCTCCTCACTAGCTTACCTATAGTACAGGGTTGTCAAACTTGCTGTCTGTGGGCCGATTGCATCATGTGCTGGCCCCACCCCCACTCGGTTTAGTGAAGGGGGAAAAGTCCTGATATGTCACATGATGCCGCCATGATGCTGCCGTGATGCCGCTAGTTTGTCACCCCTGCTATAGTACTTAGAAAAAAAACCTATTTATTGCTTCTGTTAAAATTTAAAATACTTGATTGCTTGTTTAAATTGATGTGAGGTTTAGCATGATTGCACCTGTGCATGCTTTTGCATGCAGTTTGCATGATATGAGAAGTCCATCTTACTTTCTTCTACTTTACTTTCTATACCTGGTTCAGAATGAAAATACATGGAGCCAGGAAGCTGACCTTGAAGAAGGAATATAGAAACCATGCAGAAGAATGGCAGAAGAAATGTGTTAAATCCAAAAAGGCTGTGTTATTAAGAGACCCTTAGCCTGCCAAATTTTCAAAGAGGGAAAGAAGGAAAGACACTGATAGACTTGCAAGATTCTTTTATTGTAGCCTATCTCGATAAAATATAGTTCTATAGTTGTTGTCCAGATCATGTCTACTTTGAAAGACTGATAGAAAATGAATGTGAATTTATTTGTTCTTGGTCTGAAAAAAAACAATTGTAATGCTATGCACATATGTGCAGACTGAGGGATATTTCTAAAGTTAATAAATCATTGTTTTGAAAATGTTGGGAAAAACATGGAAACAGTTCATCCCAAAAGTGTGCACATCAGTATTTTGAAACACTCATGCTCTCATTATCAACTTCCAACTGACTGAGACAGTTCAAATCAACCATGACATACTGTAATAAGATCTCAGGAGCCCATGGCAGATCCCACACATGTTTCTTAACCGCCTTGACCCATCTCTAATTTTAGTTTAAAGTGAAACACTTAGTAGCAGCCTGGATGCCTATTTCTACTTGAATCATTATTTGATGCTGCAGCTGTTGAGCAGCCAAAATCCTGACCCACGTGTAGTGTGTAAACACAGTAGATCAGTTGTCAAACAAATTCTGAACCCAATATTTACTTTTTTATTTAATTGGTATGCAAATGGAGAGACAAGGTAGCATTTGTGCTTGATACAGTTGTCACTTCAAATTCTGGTAACATTCATTATCATGCTTACAGATGTTTTTTCACACCTAACATCTGCCAACACCACCTAGACCCCAGGAAGTCATCAAATGTGTGCAAACTTCCTTTTTTGTCTCGCTCTTACTCTCTGTTATCTACTCCGTGCTCACTAATTTTGTGCATCTGAGGCCTCTGTTTGCCAGAATTATGCCTACTTCCTAACACCTCTGCCTCCAGAGCTTTAGATTTCAAATTGAACAGACACAGAGCCAATTTATCACAGGATGACATATGTCATGTTCATGGTATAACCAGAGGGACTGCTCTATACACTATATTTATCCTTTTGTTGTCAGCCTGGACGAAGACCACATAGGTAATAATTATATTTATAAATCATAGAACATATACTTAACTGATGAAACTATAAACTGTTTCCTACAAAACACAGAAGTGGACAACAGACAGCATAGCATCCATAGAGTTAAAAAGAACTACTAAATCATTACTTTTCTCCCAAAATAAAATCAATCAATTTCTTAATGTCTTCTGTACTTTTCATGTTCCCTTAACAGTAAACAAAGTAGCAGTCAAGAAATATACCACAGATTAGCACCTAGCAAAGCAGCCATGAAGACTTTGGAAACTACTATATATTTAGGTGCCATGAGATGTCTATATCTACAAATATCAGAATATTTCAAGCCAACATATTCCCTGTGGCCCTCTATGGAAGCAAAAGTTGGACTTGGAAGAAGTAAATAGGAAAAGTATTGAAGCTTTTGCACCTTGGACAAGACTCCTGAGAACACTGTGAACAACCAAGAAAACAAACCAATGGATCAAATGAATCAACCCAGTGTTCTTACTTGAGGCACAAATGAGTAAGTTCAATTTATTTTGAACATATCATATGAAGATCTAACTCTCTGGATAAGATTGTAATGCTGGAAAAGTTAAAGAACAGAAGATGATGATCAGCAGTAAGGTGGATAATGGAATAAGGGTACTGTTGAAAAACCTGAAAGGCCAGGTTAGGGATAGATTATCATGGAGCAAATCTATCTATGTGATTACCAAGAACTGAAAATGATTTGATGCCACATCACTCAATTAATTTCATATTCTTTACTATATGCACAGATGGAAAAATTCAATATTACTTACTATGAAGGAATGGTTATTGAAGTTGACAGATTTTGCGGAAATGGATAAACTGACTTTAGAGAAAAAAAACTACATTTATTGGTGACGAGAAGCTTCTTATGAACCTTTTGTATGAAAATGAAAAAAATTGAACTTAATATATGTATTAAGATATAATCTTAAAAGAGAGAAGTTAAAATATATTCATACTTAAAATTGCTGTGAAGAATAAAGGAAATCATTTCTTTATATTCCTTTTCATTGTTTTCTATTTTTCCTTTAGCTTTTTTCTTTTCTTGCATTTCTTGCATTTTCTTTGATTTCTTCCTTTTTCTTTCTTACTTTATATTAGTTTGTGTTAGTTTTTATCTTCCTGTTTAAGTGTTTTAATAAAAATTATAGGCAAAAAATCATTCCATTTCATATTCTGGTTAAAGAAGGTATAAAAACCGAAGTTCTGGAAGAAGAAATTTTGGGCAGCTTTACAGATAAAACGATTCTATCTTCCATTAAAGATGAAAAATATATATAAGGCTTTTAAAGTTTTACTAGTAGTAGCCAAAGCTACCTTTTATGGAATCAATTTATTCAGTAATATAATAAAACAGATTTCTGATATATTTCCTTTTCTGTTGCAAACTATAGTCTTTATGGAGATACTGGATTAACTGGTCTAGAAGTCAGAACATTGAGAAAAGCTGGCCTCGGCACCATGGAAAGAAAAGGCTGCTAATACTTTTTCAGTTGTCATTCATTACAACCGCAGCAGCTGTTGCAAACACTGTAGCAAAACATTTGAGGAAAAATGAGCTACTTCCATTGCTAATATTTAGTTTCACCTTGACAAACTGAAAACATATGTTTTTCTCTGAGATACAATTTGTGAAATAGTATCTCATCCCTACCCCCAGTAGAGAATTTTGAAGGCCAGTTGTACATAGCATTTATCTCTGTGGTATTTCTAGTATGAGAAATGTTCTTTACAGAGACGACAAGTTGCAGTTGCTGCTTTATACATAACCTGCCTTGGCTTCCAATTTGTTTCTATGCACAATTCAAAGTGCTGAGTATTATCTACTAATACCTAAATCACTTGAGATGAGCTTATTTGAAGGAGCCCTCTTTTCCCACAGGTATCTCTGCCTATGCTCTGAATTCAGCATATGAGGATATGCTTCGCATTCTTTTTTTTTTGGCTGGTAAGAATATAAATGGGCCTTTTCCTATTGTTTTCCTTGGTTTTATCTCTCCATACAATTGATTGTTTTTCTCCTCCTATTGCTTACTGTGATATCAGAACGTTGTTGTTTTCTTACACTTGGAACTTTAATTTCTGTCCTCCTGGGTTGTTTTTTTTGTTTAATCCATGGCAGCTGATGCCCAGTGTAGTTGGTTATAGTGAGGACAAGTCAGCTAACATTTGGTAGAGCTAATTAACAAAACACAGTTGTTTGAATCCATGATTTTTTCACTAGAAAAGAAACCAATTTCAGGAAAAAAAGATTAATTGATGCTGCATTATTGTTTGGAGATGTATTGCCCACTTACCCATCTTTCATAAACCTCCAGTTTTATACATGCACACATATGAAACTGTGTATATACATATGCACAGCACAGCTGTACATAAGCATGCAAATAAAATGCTCAGAATCATTTGTTGCTGCTGAGAAACAACAGTTTGAAGTGTCCTTTTTGTGAATGCGGGGCTTGGACACAACTTGTCAAAGAAAATGAGCACAAATCCTATAATCCATACGTGTCTTACACAAACAGCCTCTGTCATATGCACTACTCCCTGACTCCCCCTAATTACCACTAGATTTACTTTTACTGCATTTGTTTGTAGCCATCCAGTGGCCTTCCAGTTCTCCCCCGAGCTGCTCCGAGCATCCAGAAGTGGGGAGGTGCTCGGAGTCTCGCGAAGCAGGCTGGGCAAAATTATACTGGGATGCTCCTCCTCTGTCACTCCACCTCAACGCCCCAGTTTTTTGCTCAGCCTCGATGCGAGTAGCTGGGTTTTGACGAGCAGTGAAAGAAGTTGGTTTTCTCCTTTCTCTTCTCTCCTTTGAATAGCTATCGACCCCGACTGAGTTTTAACAGCAGGCAGTCGGGATCGTTAATTAGTATAGCAGTCTGGCGGCGACCTCAGACTCTTATCTCCGATCGCTGGGGAAGATCGCGGAGCCCGGCAGCGCAGCAAAGCCTTGTTGATTCTGGGGGCTGCAAAGCGCGCGCGTTTCCTATCGGCCCGATCTCTGCTGCGCTTCGCCTCGCCTCCTGTCACCACCTGGCCCACCGGCCAAACAATAGGGCGTGTGGCTGCGGTGTGGCCCAAATCAACTGCAGCGTGCCTGGACAGCTTCCCTTCTTGGGGCTGCGCGCGCAGAGGCGAGCCATTTTGTCGGCGAGAGAGCTCTGAAAGGGAAGGCCGTCAGCAGCCAAGTGCCTCACAGGGTTTCCCTCCTTGGGGACCGAGGCCCACTAATAATAATAATATTGTGCCTAAATTACTTGCCCTTAAGCTTCCCTTCTTGGGGGCTTGGGTCAACCCCCCCGCTACACAGCTGCCTGACAAGAGGCCTTCGCCATTTTAGGCTTCCCTCCTTGGGGGCCTTTTTGCCAGGCCTCATCTTGATTAGGTCTGTGAGCTCATAGTGACCACAATCACACCACTATTATTAGTAGACTAATAATAATAATAATAATAATAATAATAATAATAATAATAATAATAATTATAGTTACAATTGTAACCATAATAGGAGCAATTATAATAATAAGAATATTTGGAGGAAAAAGGACATTGCAATGGCTAGTGATCAGGGCTCTAGGACACAGATGTCACAGTCCAACAAGCCGTCCCGGGCAGCAGAGAAGGACGCCCATAGACGGCACCAGGCCTTGGAGAAACTAGTGCGAAAGCGCACCAGGGAGCCCGGGCCTGATTCTCATCCCAGATCTTCTTCTACTTGACCTCCAAGTCCACCTCTGGTTGCCCTGGACTTATCCACTCCAACTGCGCAAAGGCCCAGATCCACCCAAAGGCGGGACCGCTCCACGAGCACCCCTGAGGCTCGTTCACGCCACAGCGGCAGGCCTGCGCCCGGAGGCCGAGCTCCCAGAGGAAATACCACCCGGACTGAGGTCATGGATGGAACTGGCAGTACAGAGGGGCATTGCTACCAGTGTACAGCAATCTCTCCACGCCATCCAACCTCCCATTCCAGACTGCATGTCTCTCTCGGCCGTTCGTGAGTATGGTGGAACAGCAGTATCACCCGACACCCCACAAGGGGAGTTTTGCACACAGGGTACTCAGGACTTGGGGCCCAGGAGGCTTGGATGGATCAAGAGACCAGGTCCCTTTGCGATCTTGACCAGGATCTCTCAAGTGGACCCTCTTGAGAGGGGATGTCCGATGACGAAGAGATTGCCCCCGACCATCCAGTTTTCATGGGACTATTCAAGCCACACTTGTTCAAGTCACTCTTGTTCAAGGCAAAGAATACAGCCCGGCTTGCTAGTCCTCCCCAGTCCAGTCACCCAGTGCAGCAGGAAGGGCGACCTGATATTTCACCAGCCTACCATCAAATCAGAAGCCATTCCAGTCCCTCCCATGTTCACAGACCTGGTGGACAAACAATGGGCCTCTCTGCCTCTTATCCTCCCCACAGGGCATGATAAGAGACTCTATAACCTTGACCCGAGTTTTCCGGCACTTGAACACCCCGAAGTGGGCGATCCCATAGCTTCCTGGTATCCTCCTCAGTCATCCCAGGGAGGCGGAGGGCCTTGAAGGCAGAGGAAAGGAGAGCTGAGATGGCCTTGCGCGCGCATGTTTCTGATCGTGGGCCATTAAAGCGCCACGGCCGCCTCCTTTACGGTCCTCTCTCAGGTGGCTACACCATCTGAGAGGCGTAATCCCACCGTCCAATACTAGAGCATCAGGGCGTCGCCAAGATCATCGCGGCCGAGTTCTCGCAGACGCCACCTTCAGTGCAGTAAGTTCTCCTCAGCCATAGCGTCCCAGGTCTCGCCAGGCGTCTCTTGTGGCTTTGCCATTGGCAGGCAGATGCGAGGCACAAATGGAGGCTCGCTTCTGCACCTATATCCGGGAGAAGTTATTTGGTAAGCCCTTGATCCTCTTCTTATCGAGACAAAATCGAAGAAGAGGATCCTCCCAGCTCTGAATAGGAGGCGGACTTCCGACCTTCACAGACATTTCGAGGGGCCCCCTCGTTCCTTCTACCGGGACAATATCATCCCAGGTTCCAGCGACCCAGTACCCAGGGTCAGGGGCAACAGTCGGGTTTGTCCGACTTTGCGGCGTAATCGATGAGGGGCAGAATAGCGGAGGTTCGGGAGCCAGTAATAGGAGCTTCCATCGCTCCAAGTGAGGAACAGGATTTGACACCTATAGGGGGTTGCTTGAGATTTTTTGCCGACCAGTGGGAGTCCTCTACCTCGGATGCCTGGGTGAGGAATACCATCAGGTCTGGTCTGGCCCTTGAGTTCCTCTCCAGTCCACCACAATTCTTCATGAAGTGTCCACTCTCCAGGGACCCCACGAAGAGGGCCTCATGCAATCCGCCATCTCCCATTTGCTGGAGATCAGGGCCATTCAGAAGGTCCCCAGGTCAACAGGGCCAGGGTTTTATTCCCACCTCTTCGTGGTCCCGAAGAGTTCGGGGCTGGAGAGCGATCTTGGATCTCAAAGCGTCTCAATCGATTTTTAGTTTATCGTAAATTTAAGATGACTACACTACAGTCAATCTTACTAGGCATCAGGGAGGGAGATGTACTACCTCCATTGATCTTACGGAGGCATACTTGCATATACCGATTCGGCCTTCCCATTACAAATTTCTCCGTTTTTGTTACAATAACATTCACTCACGATGCGTTGCCCTCCCTTTCGGACTGGCCTCTGCCCCAGGACCTTCACCAAGGTCCTGGCGGTACTGCTTTCCTCAGGAGCAGACCCATTAGGCTTCACTGTTATTTGGATGACATTTTGATCTTAGCTTCATCCATTCCACAGTCCAAGACAGACTCCCTTATCACCATTGCCACTCTTCAGAGTCACGGGTTTTCCATAAACTGGGACAAGAGCCACCTGGCCCACAACTAGACTAATTCATCTGAGGCGGTCCTTGACACCACACAGGGCACAGTCTTCCTCTCCCCGACAGGCAGGAAAGTATTAGGAAGCTGGTGCGGAGATCAGTTCTCTCGGAAGGTTCCCCTCATGCTGCTTTCACAGCTATTGGGAAGATGATCTCTTGTATATCCATCGTCCCTTGGGCCCGACTGCATGCCAGGGATCTACAGTGGTTTTGCTGCCTTACCAGCGGTCAGGGAGGGACAATTCCATGGCCGGGTTAGGGTACCTCCCAGCGTTATCAGATCTTTGCGCTGGTGGACACAGCAATCAAAAGGTTGTCCTTTCAGGGTCCGTCCGACGGGCGCCAGCCTGTGCGGATGGGGGCACACTATCTTCACCACGGCTCAGGGACAGTGGTCTCTTCCAGGCGGGCACAGGACATCAATTGGTTGGAATTGCGGGCGTCCATCTTGCCCTCGCGCAGTTTCAGGTCGGCACTGCGCTCCAATCGCGTGTTGGTGCTTACAGACAATATCACCGTCAAGGCACACCTGAACAAACAAGGGGCACACTCCAAGCGTCTGATGCGGGAGGCAGAGAAATTGCCCGGTGGGCGAGAACAGTTTCCTTTCCATCAAGGCCGAGCACATCTCGGCGTCACCAATGTCTTGGCGGACTGGCTCAGCAGGGCCACCTCGATCAGGCGGAATGGCAGTTGCACCCTCGTTGTTTCAGGAGGCAGTCGAAATTGGTCTTCCGTGATAGACCTGTTTGCCTCTCCCGCAATACACAATTGCCGCGCTTCATCTCCGTTACCGGTCCAGGAGCGGAGAGCGTCAACGCCTCCGCTGCCCTTGGCCATCAGGTCTCCTATATGCCTTCCCTCCACTTCCAGTGATTCCGGGCTGATCCAATGGGTTCTGGGCGAAAGGCGGAGATTATAGTGGTGGCCCCCACTGGCCCAGAAGGCCGTGGTTTGCGGACCTGAGGAGATTGTCCATCAGGATCCTTGGAGAATACCACCATCCATGATTTCTCTCTCTCAGGGGCGGTCCTACACCCAGACCCGCAGTGGCTCAGCCTAGCCGTTTGGAGGTTGGCGGCAGCGTCTGAGGTCAGAGGATATTTCAGCTAAGGCAATTGAGACTATACAGGCAGCTAAGCGTCCATCGACAGTCGCATTTACAACGCTACTTGGCTTGCCTTCTGCAAATGGTGCTGTGAGTGGGGGTTGTCCCCACCTCTCCATCCGTGGCACAACTGTTGGACTTTTGCAGGAGGGGCTGGATAAGGGTCTATCCCCTAACACTCTCGTCGCCAGGTGGCGGCCCTGGCCTCAGTTATTTCCTTTGGGGAGTCTCGTTCAGTCTCTCAGCACCCTAGAATTGCAGTTTTCTGCGAGGGCCACCAATTTCGGCCACCAGTTGTCCACGGTACCCAACTTGGGACCTACACAAAGTCCTGTCAGCACTCTCCAAGGCTCCATTCGAACCCTTGAGGACCATCAGTTTACAGCTCCTGACATATAAGATGGCATTTCTGGTTGCGATTACGTCAGCATGAAGGATTTCAGAGCTGGCAGCTTTGTCGATTCGCAAAGACCTCTGTGTGTTCCACTCGGACAGGGTAGTCCTCAGGTCCGATCCCACGTTTGTCCCTAAAGTCAACTCTTCCTTCCATAGGGCTCAAGAGCTGGTCCTTCCAAATTTCTGCCCCGATCCGGGTCATCGTCTGGAGCGACAATGGCATCACCTTGATGTGCGCCGAGCCTTAGCATTTACATGCAAGCGCACCGCGGCATTTAGGAAGACGGAGGCCCTTTTTGTCTCATTTCTCCCAAGGTCCCAGGGTCAAAAGGTGTCTTCTTCCACGATTGGCCGTTGGCTCAGGGCTGCAATAGCGAAATGTTATGAGACTCAATCGGAGACTGTGCCAGCGGGTATCACAGCTCACTCAACCCGTAGTGCTGCAACATCCGCCGCCTGGGCTACTCAGGCGATAGCGAGATATGCAGGCGGCCACATGGTCCTCGCCCTCGCCCTTCATACGTAACTATAGGGTAGACCTGTTTGCCTCTGCTGAAGCGTCATTTGGCAGGAGGGTTTTACAACAGGTGCATAGGGACCGAGAGTAGGTTTAGTGTCAGACAGCATCCCTCCCTGTGGGCATCTCTAGCTTTGGTATGTCCCACTTCTGGATGCTCGGAGCAGCTCGGGGGAGAAAGGGCGTTGGTACTTACCTGATACGCCCATTCTCCATGAGCTGCGAAGAGCATCCAGTCCCATCCCTTTTCTGTCTGGGGGGGCCGTTTTCTCTGCTCCGGCCAAACCTTTTCCTTTTATAGTCGGGTGAAGTGTAGGCGGGTTCGCCGCTGAGTCTTCGCCAAAAACTGGGGCGTTGAGGTGGAGTGACAGAGGAGGAGCGTCCCAGTATAATTTTGCCCAGCCTGCTTCGCGAGACTCCGAGCACCTCCCCTTCCTCTTCAGCTCATGGAGAATGGGTGTATCAGGTAAGTACCAACGCCCTTTTTCAAGTATCTATTGGCCCTATAGGCCAGTGGTCATCAACCAGTGGGCCAGGGACCACTGGTGGTGTGCAGAAAATTTTGGTGGTCCTCAGAGAAATGTTACCTCCAAAGCATCCTCCCCCAAAGCAAGTAATCCAGGCTGCATGGGAACACAAGGCTGCGCCACCCACATGCATTGTGAACAACACAAGGTAGTGAGGGGAGGGGGGAAGGGCGGAGGGGGGGAAGTTGCCCCACGTGCCTCACCTGGCCACCAGGGTGCTTCTTTCCACTTCTTTCTTCTTCTACTTTTGACATGGAAAGCAGCAAAAGTCTTTCTTTCTTTCCCCCAAACTCCGCAAGAAATGAGTCTTTGGGACCCTGCAAGGCATCCTGCTCCAAGAGGCTGCACAGGCATGACAAGTTTCACAAAGACTCATTTCTGGCAGAGTTTTGGGGGAGAGAAAGAAAGACTTCTGCTGCTTCTGCTGCTTTCCTTGCATGAAGCCAAAAGTCTCTCTCTCTTTCTCTCTCCTCCTGAGAATGGAGCTGGAGACGGTATCTTGTGATCCCAAATAAAGAATGATCTATCGGTAGGAAAATGGGGTGGGGAATTTTCCTGCAGACTTTTTTTGGATTTTCCCAGGGTCTCTGGTCCATGGGATTTAAAATTATGAGTTTGGTGGTCCCTAAGATCCAAAAGGTTGGCGACCCCTGTTATAGGCAACCTCACTGACTCTTCTAGTATGAGCTGGATACACAGCATGACAAAAACCCCATTAGAAATGAAACTTTTGATGTCCTGTTCATATGCTGATGACCTATCACAGACAGTATAGAAGTTTACAATACAACATTGGCAATCAGGAGGAGCCCATGAAATTTTATTTAATTTTCTCAATGCATTTCTCAATAGGCATAGACTCAATGTACAGATATTTGGGGACTGGATTATATCAGCTTTAATACCTGGGATGCAAGATACATTCTGTAGGACTCAAGCCTCAACCATTCATTATTCTTCTGCAAGTGCACCCGTTTTATTTGCTTGCCAAATATGCAGACTGGGCTGATGTGCTTTGAAAAGGAGAAGCAAAGACCAGCTTCCCATTGATTTGGTGACTGCACAATCAATCTTATTCCTGGAGCCTAATTTCCTACAAAACACCACTATCTAATATAATGTAATGCTTACCGAGATGAGGTGGACTGGTTGCTTTTGTGGTATGGAGACAATAACTTGGTCCTCAACACCAATAAGACCAAAGAGCTTATAGTGGAATATAGAAGGAACATATCAGACATCCAGCCCTTGCTTATCAATGGAGACCGAGTGGAGCAAGTGGCCAGTTTTAAGTTTCTGGGTGTTACCATAAAAGAGGACCTGACCTGGGGTGCCCACATTGCAGCCCTGGTCAAAAGGGCCCAGCAGAGATTATACCACCTGAGACTTCTCAGAAAACAACAACTGAATGAAAAACTGCTGGTGACCTTCTACCGTGGCACCATAGAGAGCATTTTAACATACTGCACCTCTGTATGGTTTGCCAATTGCACAGTGGCAGATAGGAAAGCACTCCAGAGGGTTAATGTCATTGCCCAGAAGATCATTGGTTGCCCACTCCCCTCTTTGGAAGAGCTTTATAGCTCCCGCTGCCTTAAGAAAGTTCAAAACATTCTCAAAGATCCATCTCATCCTGGGAACCCTTTTTTTTGAACTATTACCATCTGGCAGATGGTACAGAATAATAAAAACAAGGACAAATAGGCTGAAAAACAGCTTCTATCCCAGGGCAGCTCTTTTGAGTTCTGCTGTATAGTGCAGTGTTGGTGTGGTGTCAGGGGTTTCCAGTTCAATGTGTGAAAGGTGAAGGATGTGTGTTTGTGTTTATTTTCATGGTCATGGTCATGATGTGCACTGAAAATGGTGTTTGATTTCATTGTACGAGGTGCAATGACAATAAAGTAAACTAAAACTAAAATCAAAACTTTCCTGCTAGAAAAAAACCATTGTTTCCCCCCCACACAAAGATTTATGAATCATATTAATTTTGTCGATAACTTTTTATTGTGTAGCAAGATGATTTGCTGATTGAGAAGTTCATCCTTTCCTCTGAAAGGGCAGATGTCAATTCCTATGTAGTTTCTTGCCCCACTTGTCATTCTGCCAAGTTTCTGGCCAGTAATCTCTTTGGACTATTGCATACTCTCCCTCTTTCCTCCTCACAGAGATCTTGGGATCCAGTTCATGTAGCTTTACTGTACATTTTCATGAGTCTGGGGCCAATATGAATGGTTCTTAATTGGTTAAGATTCCTCATGTTTTTCCCAGACAGCTTATCTGTTCATTTTCTTGGTTCAAGTTTTATCCAATCACTTCATCTTTGTCAGAAATCCAAATTCTGCAGAGTCTTTTGGAAGACTTTAACTTTTGGAATGCAAAGCTATCCCTGTGCTCTACTCATAATTCATGGTCAGATGAATAAATGAAGAATATAATGTTAAAGATGAAGGCAAATATATGCGCCCCAGGATAATATTGCAAGACCCAATCTAGATCGGTCACTGGGAGCAGAGGTTTAGTCTTCCTAGCTTTTGGACTTGCGCTGGAGCCCTTCCTCAGGGAACCTCTCTCTTTATTCTTTTTTTAAAAAATTCATATTTATATCCTGCCCTTCTCCAGAGACTCAGGGCGGCTTACAATTTTTGGGATACAACCCTAATGCACTCAGCAATAGCCTTCCTTCCATTGTATATGCCTGCTTATTACTAAGTGGCATTTCTACAAAGTCAGCTTATTGCCCCCAACAATCTTGGGTCCTCAGTTTACCTACCCCGAGAGGATGGAAGGCTGAGTCAACCTTGAGCCTGGTGGGATTCGAGCCTGCAATAATTACAGGCAGCTGGAACTAAGTGGTAGGCTATTAACAGCCTGCACCACCAAGGCCCATTCTGATGAGAAAGAGGCTCCAGCACAAGCCCAAAAGCTCAGAAGACAAACCTCTGTTCACTGACACAATCTGTGACTGACACAGATTGGATCGTGCAGTATAATGTTACCTCAGAGCAATAGATTTAAATCTTTTTCAGGTCATGGAATTTGTTTATTAAAAACAAAACTCCCAGTGCTCTTGATCAAGATAGGTGGGGCTTATGAATGTTAGGGGGGCATTGCAATTGAAGATCCCAAAGAATAGCGTCAAAATGGGAACACTGAGTGTATTTGAGGTTTCCCCTCTTTAGTCCCCTATGGAGAATTGCCCCCGCCCCCCAGTCCTGGTAAGGAAAAGGGCAGAAAACACCTGTTTGTAAGTATCCAGAGGAAAACATACAAACACATGCAGCTATGCACTTCTGCCTCTGCTTTATTTCTTCAGGGGTGTTTATAGCAATGTATCTAAGTAATTAAGTGAGGGAGGAACTCTTATCACAAGGGACTAAATCAGAGAGGGAGTAGGAGAAAGTCACTTTGCTAGAGACCAAGGCTTAATCCCCTGTTGAGAATCCCCTACCCCCCCTTTGTCCCTCCCAGATAAGTTTTTTTCCTTCCTTTACTTGTAACACCTACTCAAATCTTTACCAAACTCTAGAGTTCCATGCAATTCAGTTTGAACCTCCAAACTTACATTTTTATCTAAACAATCAACAATAAACTGATCTAATCCTTTACCTATGATTGAGTTTATTGACAATGATTCAGTTCATGGCTTCAAATATTTCAGACTACCTATGACTATCACCCACACTTGTGATGAATGTTTCTAGACCTTTCCCCATTTCAGATACTTTCTTGGCCCCCTTAGGAACTTAAAGCCATTCAAGTGCCTTCTTAAGGATCAGCTGGATCACACCAAGGCTTCCCAATAGCACAAATTCCATGGATAAAAATCCACCCTCCATTGTATTAGATTACATTTGGCTTTTAATATAATTCTCCCATGCAAAAATCTGGGTTCTATGTCTGTTTTACTTTTCTTCAACAAGTTGTGATTAAGTATTGCAAATTAAGTCTTTTTACTTTACAAAAATATGCTTCTGCTTATTTGGGCCAAATTTTTATTTCCTATTGAAACATTTGGTTGTACTAACTGGAGCCAAATGTTGATCTTGTTCAAAAGTGATAATGTGCTCCTGCTCCATATTGCCAAAATTGATTTTTGCCCATGTGAAATTGCTTCTACTCAAAGCTGCCAAATTTTGTGTGATTGATTTCATCTGAGGTGATCATATCATATAGTTGAGTTCATAGCTACTCCTGATAGTTAATGACAACCAACTTTTACATGGAAACTACCTCCTACTGGGAAGTTTTATTATATGGACTCCTGATTTATTGTTTTTTTCTTTCCTGCTCTCATATTCAATTAAGTTGGATTTTCTTGTATGGTATGTATTAGGTTTTAAAAGTCTGCCTTGGTGTACATTTGTAGGACCAAAATGCAGCATATACATGACACAATAAAGTAAATCTTAGTCTTGAGAAGCTTGTGGTATTTCCTAAGGAGCTAACTGGTTGAAATGCCAACTTATCTTCAGGCTAAGACTTCATAACATGATTCATATCTGAGTTGGCTACAACTTTTCAATTTCAGGTCATGATTCATTCTGAATTGTTAAAATTAGTCATTTATGATATCAGGACATGTGAACAAATGAACCTTCTGCTCCTTTCAGGTCATTTATAAATTTGGTATTTTTGATGAATTATGTGCATTCACATGATTTTTCTTCCCATGTACATATAGAGCTATAGCTGAATCATGGGCAGAGAAAGGATCCTCCCTAACTTATCATGCAGTAAAAAAAGACTTTGTGAGATTTGTAATTTCAGATTTGCAAGACTCTGTTAATGTAACATACTTCCTGTCTGGACTACATGGGAGGCTGACACAGGCCCAAAGTCATCCAGCCAGCTTTCTTACTGAAATAAAGGCTAAACTCACACTGTCCTGATTTCTAAGCCAACACTATATGAAGGAAAATGGTTCACTGTCTGATTCATAATAGTTGATTACAATGAAGTGGATAATTTACACTTATCTATTCTAATAGTTATTTGGATTGGAAATGTGTTTTGATTCTTTAAGGAAGTGGGACTTGCCATTCTATCTCAGAGGGATATTTATGGCCTCCAGTTGTGTTAGTGCATCTACAATAATCTCTAGCAAGCTCAGGCTGATACCAACTGGAGTTTTACTATTCCTGTAAGAAAAAAGCATGTGAAACCAACAATGAAAGTTGACATAGGCTTGGGTACTCTCCTGATAAAGTCCTGATCATACGCATCCCAAGGACAAGCCCATCAGAGCAAGTAACATTAACAATAATAGTATATGTAAGCATTCTGTGCTTGGGGCAGAATTTGATTCTTTTTTAAGGCCAATAAAAGTGCCGGTATTATTAGTTAAGGCAGAACATGCAAACTACAAGCATTGACAGAGTTCTAGAAACCTCCCTGAACATCATACAAATGCCAGCAGAAAATGTAGTCATATTTGAACAGAACAAGATACTTTTTAGTCTAGCACCTGGTTAGAAGTTTCCTGTGATGAGAAGTGTCTTTCTTCTTCTTTCAATAAACAAGGCAAACCTTGTGAAGTTCTGAGTGCTTTAAACTCTGCAATGAGCAAACTGCTCATTTCCTTTTCCCAGACCAGATGGGCTGGGACAATAAGCAGGGAAAGTTTACCTCCTGCCAGCCAGCACATCTCTGCTTCCTTTCTGAAACAATAAAGCTTCACTGTGAATTTTCCACCAAATACTCTAGAGGGGAGACAAAAGAAATGGATAACAACTGAAACCCAATGATTAGCACTGTTCCTGCCTTCTCATGTACTGTCGGCACATTCTGGTATTTTGGTGTCTGTGTTTGTACAGACATCAAATATCTCAGCAGTAAACTTATTTTTTTCACTAAAATTTGAATGGGAAATTGATTAACTTAAATATTTCTGCCAGATCTTTTTAATGGCAAAATGATACATACTTATGTCCATAAGGAAAATTATAGCCAGAATTTAATTGTTTTACTAATATCTGCATTTTTATTTATTTATTTTTAGCAATGTTTTACTTTCTAAATATGGGTAGAGATTGTCTACACTATTCAATAGGATAATGGTAGCACAAACTGCTGAGACCTATGGGAAAGGAAATCTTCAAGTGAAAATATCAACTGATTAAACACTACATATTAATTTCAATTATGTCAGTCAAGCATGTTTAAAAGCATATTTAAAGCATATTTATGCTTTAAATAACAGTTGACTACCATCTTTATCATATGTGTAAGTAATTTATGTTACATACAATACAGATAGTCCTTGCTGAACAACTAGTCGCTTAGTAATCATTTGAAGTTATGACAGACCCATGATCCCATTTCAAAGTTATAGTTCTTGCAGTACCCCCAAAGTCATTCACCCTTATGACTGACTGCAGGGATGTCATAGATCTCTAGGAAGCATTCAAAACCTATTCTCCAGACTAATTTTTAACCACACTATCCTATAAAAATATACTTAATATTTCTGTATATCAAGGGTTATTTTCTAATTTGGAAGTAAGACTCATAATGGGAATGGATAATAGATAAGTAAATAGATAAACTACATAAGATTGAACTTTGCTTCTCCCACTCCCCTTTTGGTGGGGTCCAATAAAAAGAAATTATGATCCATCTATAACAAGGGTGTCGAACTTACATTGTCACGGCATCATCACGTGACATATTGGGACTTTTTTCCCTTTCACTAAACTGGGCATGGGCATGGCCAACAAGTGACGCATCTGGCCCATGGGCTGGGACCTTGACAGGTCTGATCTATAAGAAGAAGAATTTTTAAGGGAAGAAACATAATCATGGAAAGTTACCTATTTCTCTTTTTGTTCGCCAATGCTAACTATGTTCTTGTTACTTAGAATGTGCATTTATGCATCATAAAGCAAATGAATCTTGAGTTCATTTTAACAAAATCTGGATCTAAACCATATACACTACACCTGGATATCTACAACAAAATGAGCCAAATATTTTGAAATCTCATTAATGTGGTAAAATTATGCTCATTTAATACTTCTATTGAATATACAGGACTCCAACATTTAATACCAATAATTGATATCCTTATTTATGTCAAAACTTTGTTATATTTTATGAATTTTAACCAATTAGTAAAATTTAATTCTAAAATTTGTGAATCACTATAGTTGTTTTCCAAGTCATTGTTCAATGGACTTTGGATTCAATAAACAATATTTGTCGGTGAAGCTTAGCCCAGACAATGAGAAAAGTCTTTTGTTTTCTAGGTTTAATTATTAAAAAAAAACCTAGATAATAGAAAAAAATATTTTTTTTATAAATTTCTTTTTATAAAGATATACTTGTATTTGTTGCAAAGAACATTAGAACTTTTTAGAATAGAATAGAATAGCATAGAATAGAATTCTTTATTGGCCAAGTGTGATTGGACTCACAAGAAATTTGTCTTTTGTGCATAAGCTCTCAGTGTACATAAAAGAAAATATATGTTCATCAAGAGTCAGGAATCATAATAACTTAATAATAGTCATAGGGTACAATAAGCAATCAAATCATGCTAGGAAACAGTCAGTATAAATCGTGAGGGTATAAGCGACAAAGTTACAGTCATAAAATCATAAGTGGGAGGGGAGGGGTGATAAGGGGTGATGAGAAGATTAATAGTAATAGTAGTGCAGACTTTGTAAATAGTTGGACAGTGTTGAGGGAATTATTTGTTTAGCAGAGTGATGGCGTTCGGGGAAAAACTGTCTTTGTGTAGTTGTTCTGGTGTGCAATTCTCTATAGTGTCATTTTGAGGGGAGGAGTTGAAACAGTTTATGTCCAGGATGTGAGGGGTCTGTAAATATTTTCACAGCCCTCTTTTTGACTTGTGCAGTATACAGGTCCTCGATTGAAGGCAGGTTGGTAGTAATTGTTTTTTCTATTTCTTTTTATCTTTTTCTAATTTCCTTCCTTCCTTGCTGTTATTTCTTTACCCTATATTAGTTTTATCTTCACATTAAAACTTAAAAAAAACATTTATATATAAAAAAGGCAAAGTCTCTTGTTTTCAAGCCGGATTTATATATATCATTTGTGTCAATTTATTCTTTTCCTAGTACAACTTGACACAAGAGATTTATAATGGTAGTTATGTAATTATGCAAATAATGCCATTTGGAATTTAATGGACATTCATTGTTAACAGATACTCTTTGCCCCAAATAGTCATTTAAATTGAGGTTATACTGTATACAAAAATGGATAATAAGAAAGTGAGAAAAATAATACAGTGCTGGGAAAAGAAATATAATTCAGTTTTTTCTTTTTTTCTCAAGCCAATTTTCATTTTTTAAAATATTTTTTTGGGTTCTCACAATATCAGGACTCATGGCAATGACTTGGAGAAGTTCCTACAGTTTTCTTAGCAAGATTTCAGAAGTGATTTGCCACTGCCTTCTTCTGAGGTTTGAGAGAGAATGATTAGCTACAATCACCTGTTGGCTTCAGGCTTAAGGCAGGAATAGGTCTCATTGTCTGTTTGTTTCTGCTCTGGTGTTTTAACCACTATACCAAACTAGCTCTTTTTTTCAATCATCTTGTAGAATATTCTTTGGATTATTTTATTTTATTTTGCAGGAAAAGGAAAGTCAGAAAGATTTTGGAAACTATACTGAGTTTCGCTTGGATTCTACAATTGTGTCATATACTTTAATTCAACCTATCACATAACAAAATGCATCTCATTTAGAATAAGCTGTCATTGAGCAATAATGTTTAACTTCCTACCTTTAGTTCAAAAATCCGAGACTGAACTCATATTCTACAAAAGAAGGAGTCATTAGTTAGCTGGCAAAGTTACCAAAGGTGATTTAAGGAAATGTTACACTTAAATAAGAAGACAAAGGTCACACACAAGAGATACTTGAGCTTGTAATACGTTTATCATTTTGCACACGTCTCCTAATCGCATACAGTGGAAATCCATAGGGAGTTAGTAAGTATGTATCTGTGAATTATTACTTTAGCACTGCACTATTATATTTTAGTTTTTAGCATTTTTAAAGAGTCTGTAATAGTTATGAGAGATGAAGAATCCTGAATTAAGTACTGTTGCTATACACAGAAGGATAATTTCATTTTGATAAATTGCCTCGTGCATGTTAACTAATAACACAAAAAATTTAAGTAGCATCTTATCAGTATAAAGAAGAGGTAGCACCATTATTAATGTCTAAACCATAGCGCATCTCACGCAGGATTATGGTAAAGGTCAGACTATGTTTCGTTGAATTAAAAGCTATTCTGAGCTATAGCATTTCTAATCAACTCAGACCAAAAGGTGCATAGATCAGTTATAATGAGGCATCGTGAATTTAAATAAACTACATGGTTCTGTATAGTGATTTATAAATGCACTGTGGTATCCTTTTAACTCATTAGCTGTGAATGATATTACTCTATGTATTATCCTCTATTTTTTGTGGTGTAACTATTTTTAATCACAGCATTTCTTCAAGAATGTAGCTTCTGCTATTTTCTTAAATTATGCTTGGATTTAAAATATGAGCCATACATCCCTGCATGCCCTTTCAGAACTTGCCTTTAATCTGATTTAATTCTTCTGAGGTGAACATTACTAAAATGGAGTGTTTGAAAGCTACTGAAGTAATTTGTCAATTAATTTTTTTTAAATCATTCTATAGTATAGCTTGATTAAAGGCATATATGAACATATTTTATTTTTCAACAGAAAATTCCAAAAGACATAGGTTGACTGAACTGCACACATATATAAAAGGTTAAGCTCCTCATACTTTTTGCTCCATAGGACAACCTTCCCAACCTGGACTCTTCTAATATGCTGATCACAGGTTCAGCTTCACATTCTCCCTGATCATAGCATGAACATGTCATGTCCGCATGATATTGCCTGTGTCATTTGCCTAGATCACACTTGAGGGAACTTCAAATTGCCATTGACTCTTCCAGTTTTAGCCTTTGGATACAGTCCATGGGGCTTTCTTGACAAGGATAGGTATGGCTGTGAAAGTTGGACCATAAGGAAGGCTGAACACTAAAGAATTGATAGTTTTGGATTGTGGAAGTGTGGAAAAAATTCTTGAGAGTGCCTTGGACTGCAAGAAGATTAAATCAGTCAATTCTAAAGGAAATTAACCAAGAGTGTTCTTTGGGAGGACAGATACTGAAGTGCAAGCTCAAATACTTTGCCTGCCTAATGAGAAGAGACGACTCATTGGGGAAGATATTGATGTTGAGAATGATTGAAGGCAAAAGGAGAAGGGAATGGCAGAAGACAAGAATAGTTAAATATCTATGTCACCGATGCAATGAACATGAATTTAGGCAAGCTCTCAGAGACAGAGGAGGACAGAGGTGCCTGGTTTGCTGTGATCCATGGGTCATGAAGAGTCGTACACAATTTAGCAACAATTTCCAATTTTCTTGATCATTTCAGACTACTAAAGCTGTGCTCCTTCTCTTACCATCACTGTTCTGCATAAATAATTGGGTTGGAATGCAAGGGAAATCAGACACCTGGCTTCCATTGTGCATCCATTTTTGTAATGTTTCACAGGCTTTCTCTGAAGTACTTCTCAGATCCTGCTCAGGCTCTTGCTCCAGTTGAACCCTCCTTTGAAGTTGATTTCAACTAGGAAAGAAAATATACCACCAGTCCCAACAGAAACAGTTTGAAAAAACTGTTTGATTAAATTCTGAAGGAAGCAGGAAATGATGAATTTTCTGAAAAGTTGAGTCATCCCAGGAAAAACTATAAGTAAAAAATGTCTGAATTAATGAGCTGTCAAGAAGAGGAGGAAGATTCAAGATGGAACCCATAGTCCAGTTTATTTTCATGTGTGGCATATGTTAAGGGATTTCAGAAGAAAGAGGAAGTTGTCTAGTGAATTTCAGTTGTACTGCTAGTTTACACAAGTTAGGTGTTGTGCTTATCACTTTATGAATTTATGTGTGTGGGTATGTGTGGGTGAGAGAGAAAAAAGAGCAAGAGCATAACTTGATATGGAATTGCATTGCCTGTAATACAGAACTTCTCTTCTCTTCTCTTCTCTTCTCTTCTCTTCTCTTCTCTTCTCTTCTTCTCTTCTCTCCTCTCCTCTCTCCTCTCTCTCTCTCCCTCTCTCCCTCCTCCCTCCTCTCCCCTCCCTCCCCTCCTCTCCCCTCCTCCTCTCCCCTCCTCCCACAATCTTGATAACATCTGCAGATATTATGGAGAGATGCAAAGTCTTTCTCCTCTTCCTTCCTATAATCTATTTTAATTTTTAATTTTCTTATTTTAATTGTATTCGGCTTGTTTCTTTGTTTAATTGTCTTTTATTGTAAATTTGTCCTGTTTTTAATGTTCGCCGCCCTGAGTCCTTAGGGAGTAGGGTGGCATACAAGTCGAATAAATAAATAAATAAATAAATAAATAAATAAATAAATAAATATTGCAGCAAATATTAATTTGAAGAATGTGTCAATCTGTTATCATTTGCTATGGCTGTTATATTGTCAGCTATTTGTAAATTTGTTATATTTTCTTACTGCAATCTAAAATACTCCATTTGATTCTGTTCTCTGTTAGAAATCTGAAGCTGCAAAGTTGAACTGACCTAAGGTCACTTTGAGATTTATAGTAAAATAGGGATTTGAAGCAAGTTCCTCTAGTTCTACTTGGGTGCTTTAACCTCCATTCTATTCTAATTCTTAAGGGAATTATTAACATGGTTTGAGATTAAATTTTATGGAATTAAATGCTGGCCTTTTCTTGATAGAACTGTATCCTTCATGGGAACTAGTGGGATTATCTTCTCAAACTTCTCAAGAATTCCTCTGGGGAGACCTTAGATCTTATTTTATCTGTTAGCAGGTACAAGAAATTATTTCCTTGCAATTTTCCTAACAGAAACACTTCCTTCGTGAGAAGAGCAGGAAATAAAACCATATGAAAGTGCACCTTGTTCTCACATTAGTTTTGGAGGTTTTGGATGTTATGCATGGTCCTTTCTTTCTACATCTGGTAGGTTGAAGGCACATGAAAACACTCTCCATTTTCGCATAACCTTTGCAGCCTCCAAAAATCATCTGAGAATAAACCATGCTTTTCCAGAATAGTTGTTATCAGGTGTAGATGTGTATCATCTTTGATGCACATGTCACAGATTCACCATTACTGCTTTGGGTGTTGAGAGAAATGGCATCAAAATGATCTGCTCTTTCTCCCTCTGCTGCTACTGTGATCTATTCATATCTTCAACAAAGTGGTTAGTGGGGCATCTTTACACCTTAGTAAGCAAGACACATGGATCAACCCTTAAAATCCTAAATTATATTTTCTCCATATGAACTGGTTTTTTCCCCAATACTGTGGAAAATCTAATCAGTGTAATTGTGTGATCAAGATCTGAATCCATTGTATAGTTAATTATTCTAATATGTGCCAACTTTAAGCTTTCCTTTTTTTCCTTTTGTTTTCTTTTTCTTTCTGGTATAGATTAAAAGCAATGAAGCAATTAAATACATAAGAAATTAAATAAATAAATACATATGTGCAATATATACACTTCACTTAGAGAAAAAAAGAATGGATGTTTGCAACTGTCTATAATTTCAATCTGTGTTATTCATTACAGAACACTAGGTTAAAATAATGTGAGAAAAAATGTTCTTCAGCATACCAACATTAGAAACAATTATTTTTTAAAAAGTAAAATGTTTAAAATATACACTATAGATGTAGCTCTGCAAAACTGTTCCATAAGTTTACAGTAATATCCAAGCAATAATATGTAATTACAGGTAATCCTTTACTTACAACCACAAAGGAGTCCAAAATTTCTGTTGCTAAGTGAGACAGTTGTTAAGTACGTTTTGTCCCATTTTTATGACCTTTCTTGATACAGTTATATGAAATCACTGAAATTGTTAAGGTAGCAACAGAGTTGTTAAGTGAATCCCCAATCACTTTGCTTGCTAGAAGGTTGCAAAGGTGATTACATGATGCCAGGATACTGCAACTATCATAAATATGAACCAATTGCCAATGCAAGTTTTGAGTATGTGACCATGGGAATGCTGCAACAAAAGTATGAAAAATAGTCACTTTTTTCAGTGCTATTGTAACTTCAAACGGTCCTTAAATGAACTGTTGTAACTCCTATCAAGGGCTACCTGTATGTGGTATGTTTTGTTGGTTCTTAGGGTGATTGCTACACATTCTTTCACCCAATTGTTTATTTTTTATTAGTATTAGCTGTTCCTATTATGTTCTTGCAAAGGTAAATCTGCCTAAAATTATTTTAATCATTCCAGGTCTGCTGTACTGAGTTTGTGAAGCATCTTTATGGAAAACCACAAGGCTTCTGAAGCAGATACATAACAGAAATTCACTATCAAGTCATCTGAGTGCAATGTAAGTAACATATCATGTATTCCCACAAATTGTCTTATGAAAGGGAAAGGGAACCAAGAAAAAGGGGGCAATAAGCTGACTTTGTAAAAAAATGCCGCTTAGTAATAAGCAGGCATATACAATGGAAGGAAGGCTATTGCTGAGCGCATTGGGTTGTATCCCAAAAATTATAAGCCGCCCTGAGTCTCCAGAGAAGGGCGGGATATAAATATGAATTTAAAAAAAAATTGCCATAGAAAGTGAGCTCTGTAGGAAGAAACTTTACAAATATATTAATCCTGCCTGCTGCATAAGTCTCTTCAGGATGAAAAATGTCTATGAATGAACATGTACATTAAAGCAAATGCTAACAATGATCATGTTCAGCACCACTTTGAAAATGTATTTATTTTAGAATATGGCAGCTGGTCTTAGCTCTCTGCTGTGTGTATTTGGAAAGTCTTTTTACCACTGAATTATAGATTCTCATGCTATATGAAAAGCTAGCTCAAATTCTCAGGTGTTCTTCAAATATCACCAGTTGTTTCTTGGTCACATACGATTTTAGAATCACAAGTATATCTTTGGAAATGCAATACTGTTTGGAAGAAAATATTAAACTCCATGGCAAATGCTGAACCTGCATATGCATGAGTTAAAAATATGATGATAGGAAATCACAGGCAAACCCTTTGTGTCTATATGCCTACTTCTTCTGAGATCTTCACACACCAAGCCCTGGAGTGTATAGGAAACTGTACACATGAACATCTGAATGAATTTATAAATGATTCTGGAGGCTATTCATTAAGACAATATTGCAGGGTAGGGAGATCTATAAGTGCACTGAGCTACAGACACTTAGAATCCAAACCTAGTTTTGAGCTTAGCTATGAAAATCCATATAGATACTGTACTCTAAATCCATGGATCCTTGAGTTGAGATTTTCTGCATGCTGTTACCCTAATCACTCTTCTATCCTTTCCATGTGTATAAGAATGTATGAAAATAGCTCAATACTATTCTGAGTGCCTTCAATGATGCAATTTTATGTCTCATTGGTGTCCAATTTTTATTCATAATATTTGCCATACTGAAGAACAACATTGACCTCTGCTCATAGTAGACTTTTGGAATATCAATGGTTTTATATGCAGTGTGAAATTATGCATAGTTGCTCTTCCCTATATTGTCTATTTTGTCAAAGAAGACATTTGTATGCTGCTCTGGCTATAATGTCAGTATTCTTTCATATTACCATTCTACTACAATACAAGCATTTTCATCAGTTTGCAGTTGGCAACAGCATTATTAGTTAATGTATCCCCTTTTGGTATACCTACTACTCTAACTATATTAAAAGTCTGTCCATACTTACTCATCCCTTGTTATCAAGAATTCATATCTATCTATGCCTGCAAAATTTGTGCCAGACAAACAAAAGTTGTTTTGTGAAACTAAGATCATTCTCTTGACCTTATAGTTCCTAGGACATTTGGTCAACTTGGAGAAGTCTTTAATATTCTTTTTCTATCCTGTTCATCAAGGAGGCTCTTCAATTTTGTTTCTGCAATGGCTTATTTTCCATGGGATTGCATGGTTGCCTTTTTTCACCAAAGGATTTACCATTGTTTTTCTGCTATGATTAGTTATAATTTATTAGATTATATATGAAGTTATTCCTTCCATAGCACCATAGCTGGATTTTCAATAATTATTGGGAGTTTTTTGGGTTTCCTGTGTATCTGTTTCACTCTATCATCATACATTTATTATTCCCCTTTGGTCAGAAGTATGAAAAAGGAATTTCTGTATATTGTACATCAGGGATGACCATAGAGGACAGGGTGGTCAATGACAACTACAGTCTCATGTTGTAAACTCTACCTCAGTTGTACTGTTTGCATGAAAGAGTACTGCTTGCAGCTGGTGTTACAATGGGACAATATTGCTGTCATCATTTTGATGAAGGTATCAGATCCAGTGGATGCCACTGCACAATCCCACCTTCCTTGTTTAGCGAGATTTTTCTATGCATGAATCTGATGTGTTGTATTTCAAAATGCCCTATTATTTGGTCAGGTGAACTTTAATAGCTCCTAGAAAGTTTGAATTGACTTTAGTCCTTGGAATATTTTGAATTTAAGGGCATTCTTTGCTTCTGTAGTATGGCCGTGTTGAGGAATCTATGAACTTTTATTTCTTTTTAAAGCTTATAATATCTTCTTCTGAGCTACACAACAGAATTGGGCTTCTGAGCTATGCAACAGAATTGGGCAAGGATGAGAACTTCAGACCCAGTTAAAATTAATTTTTGTTATGGACATTCTGTGTTGAAATACTTGCTTTAAATTATCCTAAGTCATGCTTCATATTTGTTCTTCCCCAAGGATGTAATTTTAAGGGAAGTTTTGATGGTACAATGTAGTACATTTTAAAGCAAACTGAATTTTACCCATATGTCCCAGGGTAAATCACAAATTCTTCCATTCTGTATTATTTGAGGAAATGTTCACCAGAAGCATCAGCCAATTTTGTACTCCAATGCTGTTTAGGGCCACAAAGAGGTACAGATCATTTCTGGAAAATAAACATAACAGCTGCCTTTCTGAAGAGCCGGAAGTGTCAGTAAGCAAAATTACTGTTACTAAAGAAAAAGGACTTTCTTGTAATTCTCACTTGTCATGATTACAAAATAGGATTTCAAAAATTTACAGACATCCTTGGGGTGTCATGTTTAAAAGGAAACTGCCCTTCCAGTTCTGAAGCCCATCTTCTAAATTTCTTTCTTCCAGATATAGAATATACATTATTTGATTGTTTCACAATGGACAGATCTATTAATGTGAAAATGTTCAAAAAAGGTAAAATAAGGAGGAACATATTATTTAGGTTGTATGATTTTAACATTACTTAACAGCATAGCAAATCTAAACTAAAATAGTATGTTTAAGACCCAAGAGTAGCAATTACACATTGGTCTGCCTTCCTTTTGGAATTCCAAACCACACTTAAGAACATTATGAAATACATTGTGTCTTACTCTTCTGTTCTGAACAGGACAGAGTGGAAAAATAATTTCACGCTGCATATAATCCATTTGTATGAAAGAAACTTGAAAATTATTTAGTTACAGATTCTCTGACCAGACTTGCAAAATAGCATACATTATGTTAATAGGCAACTATTTGAAAATGAACTTGAATATTAAACACAGGAAGTCTGAGTTCTAACATGACAGTAGGCATTAATAGACTGTCAAGAAAATAGGTTTGCTTTAAGAGTTTTAGTTCTCTTACTTAATTACTTACTAAATTACTATCACCTCTTTTTCCTTTTAAAGCTACTTTCTCAATTATTATCAGCCAAAAGTGCAGTTCAGTTAAAGTACAATCTTTGGATTTAACACTACTTAGTAACCCAGAACTCAATGAGATTAAATAGGCTTATAGCTACTGTAGAAAAAAATGTGCATTGTCTGAATAATGAACACAAAGAAATGTAAAAAGACAATCTATATATTACTAATTTTTTTGTCTGTTTATAAGTTTCATCTGGGGAAAAAATTGAAGACATAAGACAACAGTTATCAAACTGAGGTAACTCAAATGGGCTAACTTACAGGATGTCAGGATCCATAACCCCCATTTGAATGAAATTTGGGGATGTTGTTGCCCCTTTAGCACCACTACACTACTGCTGCTTCAGTGCTTCTGCTGCAGTCATCTGCAGTCACATGATCCTCATTTTCCATGCTCTCTGATAGCTTCCCAGAATTCAATGGGGAATCTGGCAGGAACTGTAAAGTTGATAAGGATTATCAACACTCCTTGCAGTCTTTCCAGTAGCAAAGGCTACTTTGCTTATGAGAAGCTTGCAGGGGGAAAGCCAATAGGGAAGCCAGCAGGGAAGGTTGCAAGTTACTCAGGCAAGGTGCCCAACTCACATACCCTCCCTTGTCACTCTGCACTCACATTATTGCTGTCCATTTATGCAACCACTTGCACCCAACCCACTCACAGTAGCCATTTACCTGCCTGCTGCCTTTGGATTTGCAGGTTCCTACCAGCTTTGTGATCCTAATTTAAGAAAATGGGAAAGATGTGAGAGGAGGGAGAGAGAGAGAAAGGAAGGATTTCTGATGCTCCCTGCCAACTTCCCTCAAAGAAACTTAGTGGGAAATAGATAGGAAATTGGAAATTGCTCCTCTCCCACTGATTTTTATTTGCCTATCTGTGGTAATTCTACTTCTCTGTTTAAATAAGATAATCTCATAAATATAACAGAGTTATGGATACATACTATAATAACATTTTTCAGTAGCTTAACAGAATAGGTGGGTAAAAAGGAATCTTAAGTAACCACGAAGAAGGTCAAAAAAGTTGTGTAATTATGTATTTCTTTGGTTTAAATTTTCTGTTGTTGATCCTTCTGCAAAACTTCCCCACAATATCAGCAAAAGAATATTTTAACTATGTTTAAATTATCCCTTTCTGTGATTTTTCTAGTCCTTGTTTAATGATTGCCTTGTACAGTTGACCATTCATAATTACATCAGTGATGAAAATATAACTTTGTAATCTACTTTTGCACTTACAATGTTTGCAGATCTGTAAAGCAAAAGAAAGCTGAAGTAGGATCATAAGACAGTCATGGTAGGTATACCATCATAAATATCATCATTGAACTAAGGAGCTCTAGGAAAGAAGCTAAAGAGTGTATTCATGTGATAATCTCATCCATCTTTCCAAGCCATGGAAGACAATTGAAGGGAAATAACACAGCAACTGAATTATTATATACATGCTATCAATAGGAATTGATTGGAACAAAATATGTTGAATTTGATAATATTTTTCTTTGATGGGGCAAACTAGATAAGGAAGGCTTTAAATGAAAGTTTCAGAAAAATGGCCAGTGATGGATCTCAATGTGCTTGGTTTCTATTGTGAGCAGAACTTTTATTCTAGATTTATTGTATTTTAACTTTGGTTTAGGGTTTTTGAGTCAACTCTATATCAGGGGTGTCAAACTCGTGATGATACATTGTTGTCATGTGAGTATTGCAACTTTTTCCTCCTTCACTAAACTGGGCATGGGTGTGGCTAGCGCGTGACACATCTGGCCTGCAGGTTGTGAATTTGACACCCCTGCTCTACATGAACAAATCAATTGATAGCACTTTGAACTGGGCTACAAGATTGACATAAATGATGGATTATCTTACCAACAATGCAGCTATTGCATTCTGGACTAAACAAAGTTTCCAGTTTATCCCCCCAAGCTGCCCATGTAGTGTCTACTGCAGTAGTTGAGTCATGTGGTGACCTGGTTGCGAGTTACTATTGAAGGTGAACAAGAGCTACCCAACTCATTGTGGCAGCATTGTGAGAATAAGGTATGGAAACTTCTTGGTCCATGCCATCACAGCAACTTCTCTGAATTAACTGAGCTGTCACATTGGTTGGAATGTGGGTGCTACATAAATTCACATCCAGATATGTATTGGGTGTATTTCCCCTCATGAAAAAAGGAGCTATAGCATAAGCCACAGCCAAAAAGAAGAGCGAGCACACAAATATTGGCAATACAATTTTCCTTTTAAACTATCAACACTGGCAAAAAAGATATTTGGAGCATTCCTTTCCAATTTGATGAATATATTTATTAGATTTATGTACCTTCTTTATTTAAGATCAAGATGGTGCACTATCCTGTGAAATCAATTAGACTAAGAGTGACTGACCCAAAGTCAACCATTGAGCTTTCATGACTAAGGGAGATTTGATCTTGGAATTTGTCATTTCTAGTCCCATGTGATCATACGTTCTACACAACTATCCCATATATGAATCATGGGAAAGAGGCAAAATGACTGGGATGGTTGGATTGTGGCCTGATTGATAAGTTAGGACAGGGGTGTCAAACTCGTATTGTCACAGCATTGTCATGTGACATATCGGGACTCCCCCCCTTCGCTAAACTAGGTAGGGGCGGGGCTAGCATGTGACGCATCTGGCTCACAGGCTGTGAGTTTGATACCCCTGAGTTAGGATCATAACTTCAATTGCTGTGGTGGCACAGTGGTTAGAATGCAGTACTACAGCCTAACTCACTGCTCTTTCCAGGAGTTTAATTCTGAGTGGCTTAAAGTTGACTCAGCTTTCTATCCTTCCAAAGTCAGTAAAATGAGGACTTGGATTGTTGGAGGCAATATGCTGACTCTGTAAACCACTTAGAGAGGGGTGTAAAGCACTATGAAGCAGTATATAAGTCTAGCTGCTATTGCTTGTAGCTGTATAGTTGCAAATCTAGAAAGTAGAACTGTTTTAAGTGCTCCCTGGCCCCATTCCCATTAGATCAGTACCTTTATGTTTGTAAATATATATACTTAAAAATCTATCTTGAAGTGATATATTGATGGTAGAGTTAAGTACTGACATCTTGGAAAAAGGCAATAAGGTTTGAAATGCTGCTTGCTGACTGAAGATACCTCATACACAGCTGTTTTGAATGGCACTCTGAGAGTGGGAAAGCATCTATGAGTTGTCAGTGCTACTATTGCCTCTATCTATTAAATCAAATGTAGCAAAAGTTTGGATTCAAATAGATTAGGGATACCATTGGCTGCAGTGCGCATCACTCTTCCACACAGAATTGATTCTATGCTTGGAATGCTTTGTTGCTTAGCTGCCTGAAAATACTCCTTTGCTTCCAAGCAGGCCAGAGACAATTTCCATGGAGTTAATGGCAAGAATAGCAGGAAAAGCTGAACAGATGTATCTTATTTTATACTGTTGTTGTTTATAGTGAAAGCAGCTTCATGACAAAAGCTTCAAAACTCAGGAAGATGCAAGCACACAAACATCTACATGTAATCTTTGATTGGCCTGCTAGAAAGTTATCAATTTATACTTCCTCCTCCTCCTATTTTCTCTACAAAACAACTCTGTGAAGGAAGTTGGACTGAAGACAATGATTGGCCCAAGATCACCTAACTGGCTTTCATTGCTAAGGAAGGACTAGAAGTCATAGTCTCCTGCTATCTAGTCTGGTGCCTTAGCCAAACTAGATCAAGTTAATGGAGAATGCCATGTTTTCCCATTCATAAAACTCAAAGTAATTTTCCAAAATTGCCTCTAAATTTAATGCATAGCAGGTTAATAGATAACAGCAAACATGGGGTGTTTTCTCCTCTGTCCTTTCCCCAAGCATATTTCTGTTGAAAGAGCAGAACATTACAGTAGACCGGATGTTTTAGGTCATTTATTTTGTTTTTGCTCTGGGTCATTTTACAAAAGCACGTCTGCTCTTTAGTGTTCAAATGAGAACCATTCTTACTCCCCAGATATTACCCAGAAGCACTCAGAGGGCTGTAATGATTAATACCATCACAGTCCAGCCACAAACCTTTCTGGCGCAGATAATGCCAGCCAGCAAGCACGCTTGACACTTTTAATGTATAATTAAGTAGAAAAAGTCAGCACTCAGTATGCAAATTTTTCAAAATGATAAATGATGCCATCCAGCAGTAGGGATTGATTTGGTGTAAATGAAACTAATTAAGGAAATGTCAAACATAATTAATAAAACAGGTTTAAGCTGCAAAACATTGTCAATTGAATGAATGAGGAGGCATTGGCTCCCATTGTTTCTGCTTTATTTAGGGCTTGTGTTTAGCTTGTACTCTGTTCCTAAATGCACTCTTTCTACCTCACACCCTCCACAACCAATTCCCAGAGAGGGGAGAAATAAATTTGCTTGTCTCTCCACTGACTGCAGAAATTAATTGTAGAAATCTTGTCCCATCCAAGTGTTACATTCACTCACAGGACATTAACATAACTAATTTGAAAGAGCCCAAATGACTGCATAATAGAGTACTGTCAGTATGGCTGACAGTCTTTGGTCATACCAAATTAGCTTGGTTTTCTAATTGAAATTCCCCCAGACATGCTCTCTCACACACACACACCCTTCGACATTTCCTCATTTTTCCCATCCTTCCACTATTCATTTTTGATAAGAACAAAGGTTTTATAATTTACAAAAAAGTGCTTGACCTATAATTATTAGGAGGAAATTAGGGGAGCTGGGAAAGTCAGATTTCGTTCTGGTAATGATGCTAGAGACCTGGCCTCCTCAGGGAACTGGAAGAATAATGGAATCTTCTATTTTTACGGACGACCTGTGCACTGGTGCTGACTCTCACTGTGAATCCACTTTACCTTTTAGATCACTTGCTTAACACTAAAAGTGCCAACAGAATCACAGGCCATTATTCCAAATGTCATTCTGTGCCAAAGCCATTTCCAATGCCCTTCCCTTCAAATGAATGAATCAAGGAACATCTGCCAGTTCGGTTATCTCATCCTTGTAAATCTTCTGTAGGAAGAGTTTAACATAACTTAATTTGTACTCACTTTGAGTAAAAGAGGTTACTGAGAACTCTTCAGAAATACAGAGATGGGATCTTAGCTGTTTAAATGAAAGGGATTTGTGCCTTAATGCTGTTAAATATGGGAATTAATATCCCCCTCCCTCCCAGTAATGAAGACTTTTTCTGTTCCTGTTCATCCAGCAGAAACTGTGCCCTTTTCTTCATGATGGAATCTTTGCTTCCAGCAGAGCTTTTTAAGTCAAGAAGTCTATGCACAGGGTGGAACATAGTGGGGTAAAGTTTTATTATCGTTCATTGTTGCATTGAAGGAAATGCTCTTAATAAAGCAGTTCATTGCTGTTATAGCAAATGTTTTGCATTCAGGAAACAACAGAGGACCAATAAGCAAATAAATCAAAATCCAGAACTGATTCTGATAATGAGTTATGAACAGAGATTGTTACAGAAATTCATAATCAAAATCAAAAGTTGCAAAACACCTGGATGTTTATGGAATGTTCCCATGACAGTCTAGCTAGTGCACTTAATAAATTAAGAGGGAATTGTGAGGACTGATTGTATAGAACTCTAAAATTAAAACACATAAGAGAACCAGCCAAACATTAATTGAAAAGCTGCTTGTCATGCTGTGATAATGCAAGGTGGTGTAGTAGACTTGAAATATTTTCAACTGAAGCACTCTTTAAATATCTGGTGTCACGCTCCTTTGTTATTGTAACAACAAATGTTTTAGATTAGTCATTTGATCATATACAGAACTATAAAATCAATACAGAGAAAACAGTAGGACATATTCATAATAAATGCTCAGCTCTATAGTTAACCCCAATTTGTTCTAGGTAGTCTATCTTCTTTGAAATGGCTTTTGATATAAAATTTGCAGTTTTTAGCAATATGCAGGTTTGTTTCCTGGAAGAAGTACAGTTTTTCTTGGCTGTGCCAATATTTTTTAGTGTTTAAATGAGGTTCTAAGTAAATGGCCCTTTCTGCAGAAATGACTTTGCAATCAAATATAAGCAATGTCCAATATCTTGTACATCACAGATACAAAGTTTTTTTTTCAAATGGAATTCCATGGAATCTCTTATACTTTATCATGGAATCTAGAATGTGCTATAGAGAAAAACTGTTGCTGAGGCATGTAAGTTGCTAATGCTTTTCTACCAGGGAAGTTGATTTCTGTTAAGCCAGCCACTTCACACCTTTAAGAAATGCAATCTCATCTTGGACAACCACATCCTGAAACTTTGTCATTTTACATTGATTTTATGGCACTTGATACTTCCTCCACTAGGATATCTTCTTTCATGGGTGTTGTTACTTTTGAGTGATCTTGATCTTTGTATAGCTCTGAATAGAATTTTCTAATTATTTCTAACATTTCCTGTCTTATTCTACCCACAGAGACCACTTCACATTTTAACACAAAAACCTTCTTTCATGTATTTATAAGCTTTCATTTTGCTATTAATTCCTTTGTTTTTTTCAATTGCCTTTTTCACAAGCTTCATGTTAAACTGACATATTTCTTCTTGGATTGTTCTGACCCAAACCTTGTTCCAAGAAAATAAACATGAAACAGAGGTAACAGCAAAACCTTTTAATGATTCTTCACAAATTCTGATCCTTCATGGTTAAAAGCCTGTTTCAAACTAATTGTCTCTGATAAGAATGAGCCTTGCCAAGGTTGTTCAAGGCTGCCAAGAAACTAGATAAAGTTACTAAGAAATATTTCAAACACAAAGAGTCTCCAAACACCAACCAAGATATTCCAAACGTCCACAAGGCTTGAGTGCAAAAACTTCTTTGCTTCCTGCAAACAACTCTGGTTTCTCAGCTGGCTTTTTTCTCTCAAGGGAGGGGCCATTACCTTGCAGCCTTACTCTTGAGTCGCCAGTGCTGCTACAGCTGCTCTTTCCTTCAAGCAGCCCTGTGCGCACTGGGCACAGGCTCCGCAGGGACCTCTTCATCACTGCTGCCAGCCTCCACAATCTCTGAAGGCAGCAGTCCAGTCCCTGATGGTCCTGGCCCCATCCCTGCATCACATACAGGCCCCTCATCTGAGTCCTCGCTCTCCGAGACCTCAGTTGTCCGCATCTTTTTTCTTGTAAAATAAGTTCATGATATAAAATTCATGATATCTAGTGACAATTTTGTTTGAATTACATGGGTTTGGTTTTCCAAATCTGTTTGAATCTTGATATATAATTCATTACATCAAAATCAAATCCAATTCAAATTTCATTAATAATTTGAATTGGATTTGACTTTATTCAAATAGGCCATTTACTTACCTTGCTAATCAGAATATTTTCCAATGCTTTCTTGAAACTAAAGTTATAACACCACTTTTCTTAATAAATCTATTCTGAATTAATAACTATTTAATGAAGGCTCATAGGCGTTTGAAAAAAATAATTCTGCTTTAACTCTAAAGGCCATGAAAATAAGATTTATTACTTTCAACCTTATTCCATTCCAGAGATGTTATTTTTAGATGCGATAGTGCTTCTTAGTACCCCAAACACATTCCAAAAATTCACTTTGCAGGCAGGAAGGCATTGCATTTTACTCCTAAAACTTTAATAGAAAGAAATAATGTTTTATTGGAGGGCAACTAGCAAAGACTTTCATGGTTGTTCACTAAGCATAGAAACTCATAGTTTATTCCCTCTCTTGAGAGTAACTTCTTCACTTTTTTTCCATTGACTTCATCCTGTCCTCCCCTTTCCTTTTATCTTTGATGAAAAAAAATCTTTCCATACTGATGAATGAAAAATTCTTACAAAATTCCACCCAGTGGAGGAAGTGCAATTGCTACTCCTGTCCTGGAAATTTTTCTACTTGTGTTTCAAGATTTTCAGACATCACACATAGACATGTATTCACCAGCCACAGCTTTATTCAATGCTTTAAGATGCAATTCATCTAGTCTTGGGATCTGAACTCATTCAAAATAAATGGGTATAACATGATTAAACTAAGACTAAATCTTCTAAAGACAAGCCATTCCACTGGTTCTCACTGTCAGGAAATTTCTCCTTAGTTCTAGGTTGCTTTGCTTCTTGATTGCTTCTATCAGTTGCTTCTTGTCCTGCCTTCAGGTGCTTTGAAGAATAGGTTAACCCCTTTTCTGTATGGCAGTCCCTGAGATATTGGAACACTGCTGTCATGTCACTCTTAGTCCTTCTTTTCTTTAGACTAGATATATCCAATTCCTGCAACCATTCTTCATATGTTTTAGCCTCCAATCCCCAAATCAACTTTGTTGCTCTTCTCTGCACTGTTTCCAGGGTCAAAACATTTTTTTAATATTGTGGCAACCAAAACTAGATGTAGTATTCCAAGTATGGTCTTGCTAAAGTGGTACTAACACTTCATGTGATTTTGATTCTGCAGCCTAGGATTACATTGCCTTTTTTGGTGGCTGCAGCACACTACTGTCTCATATTTAAGTGACTTACAATAGGACACCAAGATCTCACAGTTATTGCTATTGAGCCAGGTTACACCTATTCTATATCTGTGCATTTGGTAACATTTTATTTTTCTTACCATTGAATTTTGTTTTGTTAGGTAAGGCCCAATGTTCAAGTTTGTTGAGATCCTTCTGTATCTTGAGTCTGTATTCTCAGGTGTTAGATATTCCTGCCAACTTGGTGTCATCTGGAAACAAGGAGGGAGAGAAGGAAGGGATAAAGAATAAAGACAGCCTTAGTATTAACAAAGAATGATCAATCAATTTTTATAGTGACAACATATGGGACTGTTTTCTAAGTTGCTGGGAATATCTCCCATTAAGCCAAATTGAGTGCAAGAATCTTGTTCATGTAACTGAAATTCATTCCATAATTTATATTCCAATGGAATGTTAAATATGTCACAATAAAGTAGGGATGAAATCCATCACTGAATCATATTAGATACAGACCCTAAAGTCTTATACAGAAACTGCATAAGCAATGTAAGGATATAAAGGTCGAAAAATGTTTCTTTCCATCAACAATACAAAAACACAATAATCGCCTTTGACAAGTAAGTTTTTGTCAGGCTTCCCCCATAATTTAGGTTTAGCTTTTTCTCAACCTGTGTTTCCAAGCTTTTGCTCTTAAAAAAAAATCAGATGATATTGTTTAGGCATCAACAGGAACACTAGGCAGATATTCCAATGAACTTTCTAAATATTTTTCTGGATTTTACTGTGGTTGAACATTGTAATAAATCCCCCAATCCTCCAAACCAATTGATCCTGACAACCTTAATTTCCACAAAAAATAATTTGATTTCATGAGGAAAAAACAATAGCGGCTTTTAAAGATCTCAGAAATCAATGGATTATAAGTGCCTTATAAATGAGTATGGTGTTTCCCTTAGAGTGCTCTGTTGTTAGTTCAACAGCATGAGCATAATTGGAAAGTAAACTTAATAACTAGTCATTATGCCATACTGTTATGAAAAATATTTCATTATCTAACCAGACATCAACTGAAAAAAAATCGGTTCCTTCACTGAAAAAACAATGGCCATTGAATCTCTCCTGCAAGAGAAGATGCCAACATCTATTCAGCAAATGTTTGTTATCACTTCTGTATGCACAATCCATTGGTCATAGTGTCACGATTTGATTGGTACCATAAAATCTGTATATTGATATAGTAATAAGTATAAAAAAGACTTCGAAGTGTCTCTTAAGCTTATTTAATAATATAATGTCTTCAGTTATATTCATTATGAGGTAGATATAAGATAACTTTTTTTATGTCAAATTGGGGATACCTGCTTTGAAAGAAATGAAGTGTATACAAATAGGAAATCTCCAAAAGTTTCTATAGAGGGTCACTTTATTAATTTCTCAACATGAAAATATTCACATTGTAGTCTTAACAAAAGAAAATGGAGTTTATAGTTTTCAGGTCATTGCAATACCATTTGAGTTCTCCTTCACAATTTACTCAGAAACAAATAAACTAGACATAAACTACTCACTTTTGCCACTTTTTCTAAGGTGTAAATTGATTCCAAATTAGTAAGTAAATTTGTAATGTTAACAATAAAGGTCTATTTAGATTTCCAAAAATTAGTGTAGAACCAGCATCATTAATAATTTATGGTTTCTTCATTTAAATCAGTTTTAATATCTACAAATGCTTTATATATTAATATATATATTTAGTTTTATACAAATAAATGATTTCTGTAAGGAGAACAGAATCAAGAAGTTGCCCTGAATTGGGGCCATTCAGTTGTGTTTTAGCACATTTTCAAGATAATATCAATGCATTTTTTTCAGTTTTACATTTCATATTCAGAATGCTTAAAAGAGATAAAATTTCCTATATCTCAAACAGCATTTGTATGCCATAAAAGCAAGCGGTATTAAGCACTGTAAAATGCCCCATGCATTCTCTTTCTCCTTTGATCCTAGGATTCAGATTAATGAAACAAGTCCTTTCCCATCCTACATGCTAACTTTTTTATTTCAACATCATCATGGGAATAAAATCCTTCTAAGTACTCTTGACAATACTGCCTCATTTATTCTTTCAGTAACTACTACTTAGAAGAAATCCAAAGACAAAGGTAGTCAGAATGGGAAACATAGTAGGAAAGTTTATGACGTATAAAATGAATTCATCAAAAGAATTTTGGTTTAAAATGCCAAGGGTAAAAAGTCAAATATATATTGCACATATTAATATTTATTACATTGCATTCAGCTGAAATTCATCTCCTCTGAAAAGCAAAGATAAATCCTGTTAGATATTTTATAAAATACAGTATAAAATAAAATTTTAAAAAAGAAAGAAAACAAAACACAATACTTTTCTGCCAATTTGTTTAAACCAGCTCCATGCCTAAATGCTTTATAGAAACTAGTACTTTATGTGGTTCTTTGGAAGCCATAACAAGGAAGAAAAGTTATTTGTCAAAAGTAATTTAATTTTAATTGTGTAACTAGACCAACAGAGAGAGAGAGAAAGAGAGAGATGGAAGGTGAGATGCTGCTTTTATTTTAAGGAAACATACAAGAAAAGGTTCAGGTATAGCTAGATATGATTTCAATACTGATGGTGCTTAGAAACATAGTGCTTTATTGCAATGCTTGGCATCTTATCACTAAATAATTAAGAAAAATAAAAAGAGTAACATTCCAAAACACACAATTAATTAGAAAAACATAATAATCCTGCATGTATCAAATCATGGTGTATCATTAGCACTTACCACCAAGGCAACATTGATCCACCAAAGGTCATTTGCAATAATTCAATCTTTAAAATGTTTTGGAAGGCTGTCCATGGCAGATAGGCAACCTGCCATCCTGAATTGGACTCTAAAGGAATGGTTCCCAACAGAGGTGGTATTCAGCAGGTTCTGACCAGTTCTAGAGAACCGGTAGCAGAAATTTTGAGTAGTTCAGAGAACCGACAAATACCACCTCTGTCTTGCCCTGCCCCATGTATTCTCTGCCTCCCGAGTCCCAGGTGATCGGCTGGGTCTTTTGTTGCCCTGCACAGGAGAACAGAGCTGGAAAGCAGGTTAATGGGATGGGGAAGGAGTGGGATTTTGCAGTAACCTTCCCCTGCCACGCCCACCAAGCCACCCACAGAACCAGTAGGAAAATATTTTGAATCCCACTACTGGGTCCCAATCTCTTCTATGCCCACCCCTCTGAGAAATGTTTGATTAACATTTGCATCTCTAACAAAAATAATTGTGACTCCTGGCTCATCACTAAGGGACATAAGTCACTCTTTCTTACACTCCCTGAAATTCCATCTCACATTCCCTGGAAGTACAGGCACTCCAGGTTGAGGATCCCTGCCTTAAAGCTTTATTAAGGCTGGCTGGTACAAAATTTCCTTATTCCTTCTGTTAAATATAGACCCAGTAAATCATAGCTTGCTAGTGTGAATTTAATACAATAAATGCATTAATTGTGCATCTGGACCAACACAGAGAGAGATGGAGGAAGAGTCTGACTCTTGATGTCTTTGTAGGCAAGTGCTTTCCATGCTACCCTGTCAAGCACAGCTTCTTTCACTTGTTGGATGTTTATCTGTGTATCAGTTTTGTTATTGTGAAGCCAGTATCTTCTTTCCTTGCCACTTCTTCTTGTTTCACTAAGAATATATAAATAGAACACTTAATTTAGTTAACTTCATCATTCTCTTCCTTCTCTAAAGACATACAGTATGCATTCTGTGGAACATTTGCACTACAACTTGATATAGAAATCTTTCTATATATTACCATTATTATTATTGCTCATATTATTTGGTAAAGTTATTAAATCTTCATCATAAGGTACAGATTATTCAATAAACCATTAATTAAGATATATACACAGTAAATTGAATTCAAAAGAGTGAAAATAAGATGCCTCTTTTTAACAAAGAACAAAATGTTGTTTTCCTCTTTTTATTGAAAGGTATTGTAGGTAATTTATTTTTAAATCATTCTTTAACACTATTAGCTAGCAAATAATTTGATGTTCTCCCAAGCAGCATGACTTTTGAATTTTGTTCAAAACAATAATTAGCTTTTGCAAATTGATATAAAAGATCCTTTTGATCCCAGGAAAGATCAGAACCATTACAAATAAATTATCTTTGAGAAATATATGTCCATTGTGCTTTCTTTTATAGTGCTTTCAGTTATAATGCATTTATAGTTATTTATAAAATTATAAGTGATAATTTTACACACAGGAGAAATACAATTATTTGTTACTGTGTAATTTTTTAAGAAATCAAATCAAAATTACGTATTTATGGTCATCTGGCATATAGTTCCATTAACTATAAGCTCCAAATTTCAACAGGAAACTGAACTTATTTTAATTAATTATTAACATTTTGTTACAAGTATATTGTACTTGTAACTATATATAAATATTTTACTTCTCACTAAGCAACTGTAATTGCTCCATGAAAATAAGATTGAGACAACATGAACTAATAAAAGCAATATTAGAAATCTTGGCTCAGCAGGCATATGAAATTAGGTTCAATGAAATCAATACCTCTTTTACACAAATTTGAAATATTTTGAAAAAGGAAATTACTGAATTCTGCTTTGCTAGATTTTGCAGAATGTTCAATGTTTCTCAAGGGTTTTTTAAAAATATATTTGCCAACTTTTATCTGTTTGTATAATGCTTGGCTTCAGTGCAGGATAAGCATCTCATGGATGGAAGGACTGTTTACCCACTTCTGCCCTTCTCTATACTACTTGCCAACAAAATAAAAAAGATTATTGGCCTAATAATAAACATTTTTTCATAGGTGTGTAATCAGTGCAAAATAAATGAAATAACATGTTCTAGGACCATTAGCTACAATAAACAACTAAGAAAAATCAAAATAGTAATTTCTGAAATATAATTATTATTTTATTATTTATTATTAATTACATTTATTTGCCGCCCTTCTCCAAAGACTCAGGGCGGCTTACAATTTTTGGGATACAACCCAATGCGCTCAGCAATAGCCTTCATTCCATTGTATATGCCTGCTTATTACTAAGCAGCATTTTTACAAAGTCAGCTTATTGCCCCCAACAATCTTGGGTCCTTTAATTAATTAGGAAAAACTAACCCTGCATTTATTAAATATTTATTAATGATGGACCATTAGCACTTATCACCAAGGCAACAATGATCCGCTGAAGACCATCTTCAATAATTTTTTTAAAAAATTCATATTTATATCCCACCCTTCTCCGGAAACTCAGGGCAGCTTACAATTTTTTGGAGCGCAACCCAATGCGCTCAGCAATAATTAATCTTTAAAAGTTTTTGGAAGGCTATCCAGCCTAGATAGGTAACCTGCCCTCCTGATTCAGACTCATATTTTCCCTAAAGCTTCATTAAGGCTGATTAATACCAAATTTTCATATTGCTTCTGTTAAATATGCAGTATTAACTTGGTAGTAGTCATTTAAGACAGTTAATAAATAGAACCCATTTAATTTAGTCAACTTCATAATTCTATTCTTCTCTAAAAAGATATCTGTGAAGGATATTCGCACTCAACAAGATGCAGAAATCTTTCTATATATCACTAGTCTCTAAGTTAAAGGAGAAATATACATGGAATGGAGTCTCTTTCAAAGATAAATGTGCTTCTCAGGTTAATATACATCTCTCATTTCTTTGAATCTATTCCTTAACTTGAATTCATGGAATTGTTGAATGGAAGAAGAAAATTCAGTGGCTTAGGTTCTGGCTATTCTGAATCTGTCAATGCTTATAGAATTCCACTGAGAATTTTCCCCCTTGATTAGATTGATATGAAAGTTTTCTATGTTGAAAATCCATCCTACATGATCTCATTTTTAAAACTGACATGTAGGTGAGTTTATGTGAGCATAAACCAGACAACTATTTCTAGAAAATAGTAAGAGAATTATCAGATACTGAGAAATTTTAGATATTATAGTACTTTTTCTTTATGCTGTGACTTCACATTGTTGTAAATAGGTAATATTAATAGGAAGATCAGGCTGGAAAATAAGATCAGCATGCTAAGATCAAATGTGAACAAACTCAAACAGATTAAAGAAAGAAGCTGAAGAACAAGAAGACTAAGGAATACCTGAGCAAGAAATATAACTTAGAAACAAGGAAGATTAAAGAAGCATAGGAAACACCAAACCAGTAAAGAACAACGGTAGCCAAGAATGTCAGCAGACATGAAACTTGAATTGCAGAATTTATAGGCAGAATCTCCAATATTGTGTTGAATCAGAAATGTTTCTACCAAATACATCAATGGAGACTTTGTAGTGAACCTGACAAATACCTTACAAAAAATAACAATGCAGTTCTGGGTGCAGCTATGGGACAACTAAAAGAAATGCAACAAGAATGCAGCTTGATAAAGAACTTGCACAAGAATAAAAAAGAAGCTGAATAGAACAAAAATGGCAAAGAAAAGAGCAAAGAAGAACAAGAACTGGTCAGCACCAGGTGAAGATGATCTTCATAATTTCATGGTTGAAACATCTGACTGGTCTACACCTTCTCATTGATAAGTAGTTTAAAACATACTTCAGACAAATGAAATTGAATATTGGTTAGCATCTGACAAAACTTATCCGAAAGATCTAGTAAAAGTGTCAGCACTAGGCAACAACATATCAATTGCCTGCTTACCAACAATTTTCAAATTAATAACTAGTGTGCTAACTGATACAGTCCAACAGAATCTGGCTGAAAACAAGATCTTTCCACCTGAGCAGAAGGGAAACTGCCTAAACCAGTGGTTGCCAACCGGTGGCTGCAGCCCACTGGTGGGCCATGAGAAAATTTTGGTGGCCCGCAATCTCACCCCCAGAGCACCCCCCCAAAGCAATTAATCCAGGCTGCACAGAAACACAAGGCTACGCAGCCCACATGGCCCGCAGGAACCCTCCCCGCCCACTCACTCCTTACCTGGCAAACTTGCCTGCTAAATTGCTATTTTTCCTTTTTCTGACCATCATCTGTTCTGCTGTGCTGGGAGATTTAGATTAGCTAGGAAGCAGGAAATGGTTGGATTTCTTGCTTTCTAGCGAGTCTTTAGATCTTCGGCTCTGCTTTTAAGCACAGCCGAACCTCCCTTAGGACTGAAGGTTCTATTATTCAGTGCAGGCTCATGGCAAGCAAATTTGAGAGACTGAGCTAGCCGATGGCAGATAGATAGATCACTGAATGATTTGGTGAGCAACTCAATCTGCTTGCCTGCTTTGCCTGATTTTGGGTAAAAGTTGCTCTTTTTTATAAAAAAATCAATATTTACATACATGGTGTGTGGTGAGCTAATTTTGTGAGTTTTATTGCAAGCAAATTTTATGTGACAGACTGAGCTAGCTGATGGCAGATAGATAGATTTCTGAATGAATCGGTTATTCTGTGAGCAATTCAATCTGCCTGCCTGCTTTGCCTGCTTTTGTTTTTTTAATAAAAAATTCAATATTTATATAAATATTTATAATATTTACATACAAGCCATGCCCAGCCAGTCACATGACCACCAAGCTACACCCACAAATTAGGCCATGCCCACAGAACCAGTTAATGGTCTCTGGGATTTAAAATTATGAGTTTGGTGGTCCCTGAGGTCCAAAAGGTTGGCAACCCCTGGCCTAAACAGCAGAACAAAATATCAGATCAATCCTAATTGACAAGATGTTTTTGAAAAAAAAACCCGTAAGAGATGACCAACTTAAATGCAGCTTGGATTGATTACAAGAAGGTCGTTGACTACCTGTCACATGACTGATTAATAGAAATAATAGGAGTTAGTAGAAACATCAGAAGCATTGTGCAAAGATTAGTGGCACAATGGAAGACAAGCTACAAATTCTTGGACATCCTTTAAGGTGATCACATCAAGCACACTGAAGTTGAGAAGAAGGATAAGTCAAGAAGAAGATGCATACATTATGAGAGTGAAGAGGATCATAAAATCAAAACTAATCAAGGCAATGCACACTTAGGCAATTCCAGTCATTATACTCACAATTAAAATAGTGGACTGGATTCATACAAAACTAGAAGCCTTGGATAGAAAGACAAGAAAAATATTTACAATGAATCATGACCATGTCTACCTTGAAACATTTATTTATAATGTGAACTTTTTTTGTTGCATGTATCATTCCAATGCAAATTCTTTATCCTTTTTAATTACTTTCTTCTTATGACTTGGATGCCGGTTCTTGAAAGTTTATGGATAGGGGTTTTTTTTAAAAAAAATAACTTTCTCTTGAAGATAAAAATCCTCTTAAAATATTTAACTTCTGAGGAGCTAACTAAAGACCTGCTAAGTTTGATATTAAAGGGAATAGAGATATATTTTCAAATTCAAAATATATTTCAGTATCACTACCAGTAGATTGGGCTTGCTTTTCATCAACCATGTAGAAAGTCTTCGTCTGGGCTATCTCACTTTATATTGGTGATGGGGATTTCCATGTTTGTGCTTTGATAAAAATAGTTTGCATTGTGATAACTGTATTATAGAATGAAGCATTCTGGCATTTATTTTATACTTACTATGATTATTTTTATGTGTGTGCTTATGTTTTGAATAGGCAAATATTCAGGAATCTTTAGTCTGAAGTGGTATAGTTTTAGTGTGCATTTATCATTTTTTGGAATTTTAGATTTCATGCATCCTATTTCAAACCAGAGTGTAATTTTAAGACAACACTTCCGCCCACAAATTTGATTTATCTAAATAAAGGAATGTCTGAGGATCTTTGTGTTTAATGTATTCTTTCTGTCTAACAGACTTTTCTCTTTTTGCAACATTCATCTCCCCCCTTCTGCATATTTCTGTTCCACTTTCACTGAATTATATACTGTTGGAAACAGTACTTCCCTTAATATAAATGCATGTTTGTGCATACTTTCCCCTAGTATGAACATTGTTCTATGCATTTTTTATTAGGAAATGCACGACAAAGTTCTATGAAGTGCAAATACAACAGGATATCTGCTTTTTGGTTCACTGAAGTGCAAATTAACTGGAATCTCATTAAAATACAAATTGAACAAATATCTCCTCCATCCCTAGTTGTGATACATAACTTTATTAACTATTGAAAGATCTAGGGCACATGTAATGTATCTAAGGGCATGCAATTTGAGGCATTTTTCCCTATTAACTACATTTCTCCTTAAGTGATCCTACAGATGCATTTCACCCCATTGCCTATATCCAATGAAGATGGGCTGAGAGGGTCCCTTGGTGACTCCATACAATTCCTGTATATTAGCATTCCACTTTGTAGAAACTAAATAAACCAAAGATGTCACCTCAATTATCTTGAGTTGATAGGGAATGTGAGGCAAAATGGTACAGAGTCCCTTTGTACCCTATGCTTCATCAGGATGTTTATTAATCCATTTAATCCATTACCTCTGTGATTACCTTTGCTACTTGCCAACAAAATAAAAAGGCAACTGGCCTAATAGATGTGCCATTGTTAAAAATAAAGGAAATACCAGTCCTGGGATTATTTGCCAAAATTCCCTATTTGGCCTCTAAATTGGCAATCAACTAATCTTTGCAAAGGATGCGTAGTTAGAAGAGTAGCAGAGGAGAAAGAAAATGAATAGGTTGTAAGTCCTCTATACAAACCAGAAGTGGTATTCAGCAGGTTCTGACCAGTTCTGGAGAACCGGTAGCGGAAATTTTGAGTAGTTCAGAGAATTGGCAAATACCACCTCTGATTGGCCCCATCCCCATCTATTCTCTGCCTCCTGAGTCCCAGCTGATTGGCTGGGTCTTCTTTGTTGCCCTGCATAGGAGAATGGTGCTGGAAAGCAGATCAGTGGGAACGGAATGGAATTTTGCAGTAACCTTCCCTCAGGAGTGGGGAGAGAATGGAGATTTTACAGTATCGTTCCCCCGCCATGCCCACCAAGCCATGCCACGTCCACAGTAAAATTTTTTGAATCCCACCACTGATACAAACCTTATAAAGTGTCTGCTATAAGTGTCTATGCCTGACAAAAGGACAAAGTACATTTGTATCTCCTTCTGGAAAAGAAAGGTCCACATTTGCTCCTAAACAATCTTCATAAATGCAGCAGTTTTCTTTGTGCTCTGTCCCTACAACCTCTGTACACCATGGCCTTCCACGTACACTCTTTCCTTGTCTCTCTCTGTCTTTCTGTCTTTCATACACATACAATACCAGGAATACAAAGAAAAATAAAAGATTAAAACATATTCAGTTTCATACTCTAACAACTGCCTCAAATACTTCTTTCACAACTTTGAAATGCCCTAACCTCTGTTGCTTATACTCGTGCAGCAAGTGGTTCCATAATTTATTTTTCCCTTAGATTTCTATTAGTAAGACTGGGGCCTCTGGTTTTTTTTTTTTTTTGAATAACATTAATCTTACTGTTGGAATATAATATTTTGATACTCTGGCCTCCTGACTCTTTTGCATAAATGAACTTGGCACTTGATCCTTAGGCTGTAGTTGATCAGTGAAATCATAACCCTGAAAGCTTACTCTCTGAGTTTCACCACTGTGGGTGAATCAGTGTCACAATTTCAGTACAGACACTGAGGTAAAAGGCCCTTCAAAAGGGCAAAAAGAAAATTTACTACAAATGGAAATGGGGCTACTAATTTTTGGTTCACTCTCATAAAACTGCTACCATACAGGAAGCCACAGAGATCACAGAAAGATTTGGAAGGTCAGGAGCAAAATATTATATAAATAAATCTAAGGATATAAAAGGGTGAAGAAAAGAATGTAGGAATAAAATGAAGTGTTTGCCTTCTGACATGGCTATCTGTCTGCAAGGACAAAAATGAGACAATGAATTCAAGTCTCCAGGGCCAGATGGATTATATTGCAAGGTTACTGGAGGTGATAGTGGAGGTGAACACATCCTGCTCCTGATAATCTTTGAGAATTCCTGAAGGACTGGTTACATCTGAGAAGGCTGAAGGAGAGTAACTGACACCTCCTTCTTAAATATGGGGAAGATAAAGTATGCAGGGCAATAATCAAAGTATTATTAAGCAGTATATGGTAAGAATTTGGATAGGATTAAGGATGCAGCATGTATCTATTGCAAACAAATTGGGCTAGACTTATCTCTATCTTTGATTGAGTTATTAATTTAGTAGATCAGGGGAATGACTCAGATAGTATACCTAGACAACCTCCAGCAGTGTGCCATGATATTTTCCTTAATAAAGGTGAAATATAAGTTAGATCAGTGTTTCTCAAAATGCTGGCTAGAGGACTTCTAAGAGTTGAAGTCGTACATCTTTTAGTTGCTGTGTTTAAAATGAGGGAGTCCTGGATTGGCAGTAGTACATGTGAATGGACTCTGGGTATTCCTATAAGCTAAAGAGTCAACACAGAGTGCAGCATCTAAAAAGGCAAATGATATCTTTGAATGTGTTAAGTTTGCATGAAGAGTCAGACGCAAATAGCTTCAGTGAAGAGTTTATTAAGTGACTACAGCCCAAATGGACCCCACATGGCTGGGCTACGGCTGCTATTTATAGCCAGCAGCCGCAGTTGCCAGCCAATCAGAGTGCAGGGTTTTCCTGCACTTTTTAAACCAATCATATTAGACATTTTACAAGAACAATTCAAACTAAACCAATAACATTCAAACCTACATACATAACACCCCTCCCCACTAGGTTCAGTCCATACCAAACCCCAACCTATCTAATGTATTCTTTTAAATAGGTGGGGTGTTCTCTTGAGACCTTTGTGGTTCAGATGTTTTAATGTTCTCACCCAGTGAGAGAGGAAATGTGTCTGCTGACATTTCCCTACTGGGACTTCCTGTGAAAGAAGACCCTGTTTGACTGTTAGAATCTGGTCTCTCCTCCCAACCCATCTCCAGCCCTATGTCAGCACCCAAGTCAGGTAGTGATGTACAATCTTCCACTTCTAAGGATGGATTTTGGCATTGTGACAGGTTTTGGAATGGTTCCTGTCATAATGGCTCATTACACATGGGGTGCATTCTTGCTTGCTGATTATCTTCCTGTTCCTCCCCTTCCCCCCTAGAATTGACATCAGGTGAGGGAACTAGAGAGGAACAAGTGCGATGTTCCTGAGAGAACCTGGATCTAAGTTGATCAATGTGCCTGCTCCAGAGGAGTCCATCCTCTGTTTGCACCCTGTAAGAACGAGGGCCTGTGATTTGAGTTATTTCAGCAGGAATCTAGGAAGGTTCACCCATAAGGTTCTTAGCATAAACAGAATCACCCACACTGAACGTGCGAACTTTGGAAGTGGAATCTAGTGGTGCATTGGGTGCGTAAGTGGGATGAAGGCGGTCAAGGGAAGACCTAAGTTTCCTACCCATCAACAACTCTGCTGGGGATAAGTTAGTTGATGGGTTTGGAGTGCTGTGCTGAACACTGAGAAGTTTTTCAACTTTCTCAGTGATGTCCCCAGGGCCCAATTGCTGAAGCTTTTCTTTGGTAAAACGTACATTCGTTCAGCCCGGCCGTTAGCCGAAGGGTGCCCAGGGGCTGTCAGGGCATGTCTGATACCCTGTTGTGCTAGATAAGATTCAAAAAGGTTGGATGTAAACTGAGGGCCATTGTCAGAAACAAGAACATCAGGTAACCTGTGGGTTACAAAAAGCTTTTTAAGCTGCTTGATGACAGCATCAGTGGTGGTGGATGCCATAGGGATTACCTCTAGCCATTTGGAATATGCATCTACTATAATAAGGAAGGTGTGCCCTCTGGTAGGGCCAGCAAAATCAATGTGAATCCTAGACCATGGGCCCCTAGGACATTCCCATTCCTGTGTGGGGGCAAGAGGTGGGGCAAGCCTGACTACCTGACAGTTGGGACAAGATGCAACCCAGTTTTCAACCATTTTGTCAATACCTGGCCACCATACATAACTCCTGGCCAATCCCTTCATCCTTACAATACCAGGATGACCCTCATGTAACATTTCCAAAACCTCTCTTTGCAGTTTTGCAGGAATAACCACCCTGTTACCCCACAAAATACATCCTCTTAATACAGATAATTCAGTTTGCCTGGACTTAAAAGGTTGAGCAAGGTGAGGTAGATCTTGAAGAGGCCAACCTTTCTTAATCCAGCCTATAACAGGAGCCAACACAGTGTCTTTGGCAGTCTCTCTGGCAATTTCAGCAGCATGAACTGGAAGCTTGGCAACAGTTTCTAGGAAAAAGGTGTGCGCCTCAGGTTCAAAGTCCTCCTTGTGGCAAGGAAGTGGGCAACGACTCAGTGCATCAGCATGTCCAATGTCCTTGCCAGGCTTGTGGATAAGTTTGTATGAATCAGCAGCAAGAAATTCAGTCCACCTCAGCATTCTTGGTGACAGGCTAGTAGGTGTAGGTTTGTCTCCTGCCACAATGCCTAACAAAGGTTTGTGATCTGTAACAATGGTAAATTGCCAATGCCTCCTTGTCCAATTGGCTGTAATTCCTCTCTGCTTTGGTCAAAGTGCGAGAGTAAAATGCAATAGGGGCTTCTCTCCCACTGGGAAGCCTGTGGCTCAAACCCCCTCCCCACTCCAAAAGGGGATGCATCACAAGTCAGTACAACAGGCAAATTCTCAGAGAACTGTATCAGTACAGCATCAGACGTGATTAGTCTTTTAATACTGTTAAATGCTGATTGTTCCTTCCTGCCCCAGACCCAAACAGACTTTTATCAAGTAATCTGTGCAATGGTTCAGCAATGGTTGCCTTCTGAGGTAGGAACATGTGATAAAAGTTAATGAGTCCAAGGAAGGCTTGCAAATCTGTTTTGCATTTAGGTCTAGGGGCTTCTTTGATTGCTTTAGCCTTGGCATCTGTAGGGTGGATGCCATGCTTGTCAATCATGTAGCCCAGGAACTCAACCTTGTCAGTTCTAAGACTGCATTTTTCTTCCTTGACTTTTAACCCCACTTTCCTGAATCTGGTAAGGACTTCTCTGAGTCTCTCTTGTAATTGAGTGTCATTTTCAGCAGAGATTAACACATCATCAAAGTAAGGCACTACCCCGGCAGTCCTTGGAGCATTCTTTCCATAAGGCTTTGAAAGATGCCTGGTGCCACGCTTACTCCAAATTGTAACCTTTTACATTTGAAAGCACCTCTATGAGTCACAATGGTTTGGGCCTCTGCAGTGGCATCATCAACTGTTAGTTGTTGATATGCCTGGGCCAGATCCAATTTGGCAAAGACTGTACCCCTGCCAAGTGAATGTAAAATGATGCACCACTGGAACTGGATATGCTTTGTTGCAGCGCATGGTTCAGTGTCCCCTTATAGTCTCCACAGATTCTTACTGACCCATCAGTCTTGACTGGTGTGACTATGGGTGTCTCCCATCTGGAGTGGTCAGTGGGCTCTAAAACTCCTTGAGCTATTAATTTGTCTAATTGTGCATCAATTTTTCCTTTAAAGCAAATGGGACCCTTCTGGGCTTTAAACGAATTGGGGCACCTTGGGATCTAGGTTGAAAGTGATAGGGGTCCCCATATACTTGCCCAATCCTTCGCTGAAGACCTCTGGAAACTCAGACTTCAAGGCCTCCTCCCATTCAGAGTTGCTCACGTGATTGATGCCAGTCACCTCGATGCCTAGTGGATTGAACCACTCAAGTCCCAGCAAGCTTGGGCGATCCTTGTCCACGATGGTCAGGGGCAACGTTTGGTGTGGCCTTTAAACTTCACGTTGAATTCTCTTGTTCCAACTATTGGAATCTTGTTCCCTTGGTAGTCTTTAAGAGTCAGTGCTTGCTTCTGGAAATGTTTCTTCTGAATGTTGGGAAGTAGCCTGTGAATAGTGTCCCATGACACCATAGATAAATAGGAGCCTGAGTCCACTTCCATTTGGCAAGGCCTTCCTTCAATGAGTACCTTCACATGTACTTTTCTGCTTCTCAAGGGTGAAGAATGACCAATGGTGACTGTTTGATGAGTTTCATTCTTCCCATTTGCTTCTGAGTTGCCCCATTTTCTCACTGAAGTTGTTGGGCTTGAATTCTTTCTCAGGAAATTTCTTCCTACTAGGTGGAGTTCTGGATGATTTGCAGACTCTTGCTAGGTGACCTCTTTTCTCACAACGTAGGCAGATGGTGTCTAAAACTTGCATTCAGTGTGGGGGTGCCCCCCTCCACAGCCTCTGCAATAAAAGTCTTGCCTCTTTCTTCCAAGGTCTTTCCTTTTCTTCTCCATACTGACTCTATAAATTCCTTCCTCCACCTCACTACAGTCTGAATCAGAATCTATTTGCTCAATGGGTTGTTGTGGACTTTTCCACATCAGAATGGCTTGAGGCTTTGTTAATTTTCTTCATGGCTGCTGCTGAGGCTTGGTTGCTTCCGCTGAAACAGCTTCCTCTATGGCCTCCTTAAATGTGATCTTAGGTTTCATTAGTAATTTGCTCTGTAAGACCTTATCTTTAAGGCCTAGAACAAACCGATCACGCATGGCCTCTTCTAAGTTGGTAAACTCACATCCACCCCCAATGTCCCTTAAACTTGCCATGAAGTCGTTAACATTTTCGCTTTCCCCCTTGATCCCGACGGTAAAACTCGTGTCTCTTAATGAGGCACGGTACTTGTGGGGCGTAATGGGCTCTTAAAAGCTTTTCTAAATCAGGCCATTCCATTACCTTCACGTCTGCAGCTCCCCGCCAATGCCTTCGCCATCTTGAAAACTGCTGGACCGCAGTGCGTGAGAAAGACCGCCTTCTTCCGCCTCTCGGAGATGTCGGTGAGGTCGTTTCCTTCCAAATACATTTGGAAGCGATCCGCATATGATTCCCAGTCTTCTGCCGGCGGATCGAACAGGGCTGGGGGGGTGTTCAGTGCAGCCATCTCACTCTTCTGCTTGTCTTCCACGTCATCTCTTCTTCAGGGGAATCCCACCTTCGTCGCCAGTGTTAAGTTTGCATGAAGAGTCAGACGTGAAAAGCTTCAGTGAAGAATTTATTAAGTGACTACAGCTCGAATGGACCCCACTTGGCTGGGCTACAGCTGCTATTTATAGCCAGCAGCCGCAGTTGCCAGCCAATCAGAGTGCAGGGTTTTCTCGCACTTTTTAAATCAATCATATTAGACATTTTACAAGAACAATTACAAGTACAAGAAAGACACCTGAACAAAAATGTCATATTTGCAAAGTGGGAGGAATAAGGATTCCTCATAAGCATTGCCCTTCAGTAGCCCTATATCTAATCCACTGTCAGTTTTATTGTAATGGCTTTTCCCCACTTTAAAAACCATAAATGTCACAATACTGGGATTCTGGGAATGATTGTCAGCCCAAGGAAATCCAAACAAGGAGCACAGACCATGATTACTGATACGTTCTTTATTGTAAGTTACAGTGACAGAATCTAGCAGGTCTGAAAATATTTCTCCCCTCCTTCATTTTACATTCCAAAAAGCTAGGGATGGTCCTTCCTGTGATGTTTCTCATAACTCTTTTCCTTTCATGGGCTGACATACCTTTTGCACCATGGTTGTCTATTCTATGGCTCTTCCTCCTGTCTCCCAAGGTCATTCATACATAACATCACATAAACAATATTTCCAGATAAATTGAAGGGGAAGGCTCCATTGCAGACAGGTACATTGTAAAGAGGATTTCTGAAAATGTGGAAGAACCAGAACTTTCAGAGCATACAAGGTTCCTTGTTCAAAAGTAACTTTATCCAATCAAAAGAGGGGCTACAACACAGGAGAAAAATGACCCAAAATTCAACAAGGGTTCCATTAAATGATATGGATTTGGATGGAGAATAAATTAGCCTATTTCACCCAACTTAAAGAAAATAATTTGGTTTTCTAAACTCAGTTAGAAAGCAGTTCATGGTGATCAATCAGGTACAACACATCCTATGTGAGGGAAAATTTCAGTATTTTTCTCTCACATTTAAGGCTTCTGTGTAGAAGGATTCACTGGAATGATGATATAAGATTTGTGTGTCTGTGTGCATGTGTAGCAGCAGTCCACCATATACTCTTACCTAAAATGATATAGCATATGCAAAAGGCCACTTTGCTTCACTAAGAAACAAGCCACAATAATGAAGTTTGATGAAAAATGAACCTTAAACTTGAGGCACCAATGCTAAAGTTCTCCTTAAGTAACACTGTTTCTCCAGAGTCATTCTGCAGAGTGTAGATGTCAAAAATGTCTCCATATGCAAGATCCAAACTGCTAAATAAATTAGCAATTTATTCTTCTTACTTCATTTGGCTTCTGCTGCATTGCCATTGGTTTTGCTCTTTGGCTTTGCCCCTTATCTTTCTGCCTTTGCGGCACTTCTCAGTGCAGGGCTAATTTAGAGGAAATGCAAGATAATTGACAGTTTGGACACCCTGAGGAATGAGATAATGACCATGGCCTTCGTGGGAGATTTGAGTGGATATAAGCGGTGAGGATATAATGATAGAAGATGGTGGGGCTGCTGTAATGATATCCCCAACTCTTGTGCTGTTTTTGTCTTACCAGAGAAGCTTTAACTTTCAGAGCACTGAAGGCTCTGTTAAAAATAGGGAAACTCTCGTTATGTAGTCAGGAGTTTAATGGAATCATCATCATCCCTCTTTATATCTGAATTTGCTGGATTAGTACAAGTACAGAGAAGGCTCAGCATTTTCAGCAAGAATACCTTTTGCAATTCTCTGGAAGTGAAAGCATATGTTATTAGTGAATTCCTTTATTGTCTAGGGGTGTCGGCTGAGATTATATGTCTGCGCTGTGACGAAAGAACATTTCATTTCTAATGAAAATGGTATTGTGAACATAATTTGAACAATTTGCGTAATAGGTTTTAGTGAAAGGCTCCAAGAAAGATATAGCTGGACTCTTATTCTAAGAGTGGTGGGATGCCAGTTCCCATGCAGATGATAAATCCTGCATGCTTACTCCATATGGATGACACATATGATATGTGGTTTGCATCTCCACTGCAAGACCATGTGCTCCAGTTCTAAAATAAGAAATGGGTGAACACCAGAAGTGGTATTCAGCAGGTTCTGACCAGTTCTGGAGAACCGGCAGCGGAAATTTTGAGTAGTTCTGAGAACTGGCAAATACCATCTCTGACTGAGACTTTACAGTTTCCTTCCCCTCCACACCCACCAAGCCACGCCCACAGAACCTGTAGTAAACAAATTTGAATCCCACCACTGGTGAACACTTTGGAATGACTAAATAAGGAATAGAAAAGAAAATCATTCTTCCTTGAAAGGCATTCTGAGGTTGTGATACTACACCTGGAAATGCCTTTTCTCTCTTGTACTCACTTGCCATCTGTGTTGGCAGAAAAATAAAGAAGAGATTCAGTTGTGGCCTGATATGTAAATTCAGATGTTGAACCATGCAGCTACATATGGCTATCATTTTAGCTAGCAATCTTCAGTGAATATTTCTGGTTAGATTATATTAAAAGGTTTTTCCAATCCAATTTATTCTTTATACCTTTTCAGATGTGACATATTGGTTAAGGTGTGAGATTAGAGCCATGGAATTTAGGCTTCAAATCTTCACTATACCATGTAGCTAAGTAGACCTTCAGTTAGTCACTCTCAAACAAAATCTACCTCACAATGATATTCTTGGGATAAAATATTACTTTTGTGGAAAAGCTTTGAGGTAATGAATTCTTGAACGAATTTATTTCTAGTGAGTTCATAACAGAAAACTTTCTCATTTCAGCTATTCTCCAATATATGGACAATACAATGTGTTATGTATGCAGGTTTGAATGTGATTGGTTTAGTTTGAACTGTTTTTGTAAAATGTCAGAAATGATTGGTTTAAAAAGTGCGGGAAAATCCTGCACTCTGATTGGCTGGCAACTGCGGCTGCTGGCTATAAGTAGCAGCCTCAGCCCAGCCTAATCGGGTCTGTTATGAGGTGTAGTCACTAATAAACTCTTCACTGAAGCACTCCACATCTGACTCTTCATGCAAACATAACACTGGCGACGAAGGTGGGATCATTCCTGAAGAGAAGACGACGTGGAAAACAAGCTGATAGAGATGGCTGCACTGAACACCCCCCCAGCTTCATTCGATCTGACGGCAGAAGACTGGGACTCATATGCGGATCGTTTCCAAATGTATTTGGAGGGAAACGATCTCGCCGATATTTCCGAGAAGCAGAAGAAGGCGGTCTTTCTTACGCACTGCGGTCCGGCAGTCTTCAAGATGGCGAAGGCATTGGCGGGAGCTGCAGACGTGAAGGTAATGGAATGGCCTGATTTAGAAAAGCTTTTAAGAGCCCATTACGCCCCACAAGTACCGTGCCTCATTAAGAGACACGAGTTTTACCGTCGGGATCAAGGGGAAAGCGAAAATGTTAACGACTTCATGGCAAGTTTAAGGGACATTGGGGGTGGATGTGAGTTTACCAACTTAGAAGAGGCCATGCGTGATCGGTTTGTTCTAGGCCTTAAAGATAAGGTCTTACAGAGCAAATTACTAATGAAACCTAAGATCACGTTTAAGGAGGCCATAGAAGAGGCCTCCTCAGCAGAAGCCACCAAGTCCTCAGCAGCAGCCATGAAGAAAATTAACAAAGCCTCAAGCCATCCTGATGCGAGCAGATAGATTCTGAGTCAGACTGTAGTGAGGTGGAGGAAGGAATTTATAGACTCAGAATGGAGAAGAAAAGGAAAGACCTTGGAAGAAAGAGGCATGACTTTTATTGCAAAGGTTGTGGGAGGGGGGAGGGGCCCACCCCCACACTGAATGCAAGTTTTTTGATACCATCTGTCTCCACTGTGAAAAAAGCGGTCACCTAGCAAGAGTCTGCAAATCATCCAGAACTCCACCAAGCAGAAAGAAGTTTCCTGACAAAGATTTCAAGCCTAACAACTTTAGTGAGAAAATGGGGCGCAACACAGAAGCAAATGGGAAGAATGAAACTCATCAAACAGTCACCATTGGTCATTCTTCACCCTTAAGAAGCAGAAAAGTACATGTGAAGGTACTAATTGAAGGAAGGCCTTGCCAAATGGAAGTGGACTCAGACTCCTATCTATCTATGGTGTCATGGGACACTATTCACAGACTACTCCCTAACATTCAGAAGAAACATTTCCAGAAGCAAGCACTGACTCTTAAAGACTACCAAGGGAACAAGATTCCAGTAGTTGGAACAAGAGAATTCAATGTGAAGTTCAAAGGCCACACCAAACGTTTGCCCCTGACTATCATGGACAAGGATCGCCCAAGCTTTCTGGGACTTGAGTGGTTCAATCCATTAGGCATCGAGGTGACTGGCATCAATCGTGTGAGCAACACTGAATGGGAGGAGGCCTTGAAGTCTGATTTTCCAGAGGTCTTCAGCGACTGATTGGGCAAGTATATGGGGACCCCTATCACTTTCAACCTAGATCCCAAGGTGCCCCCAATTCGTTTAAAGCCCAGAAGGGTCCCATTTGCCTTAAAGGAAAAAATTGATGCACAATTAGATAAACTAATAGCTCAAGGAGTTTTAGAGCCCACTGACCACTCCAGATGGGAGACACCCATAGTCACACCAGTCAAGACTGATGGGTCAGTAAGAATCTGTGGAGACTATAAGGGGACACTGAACCATGCGCTTCAACAAAGCGCATATCCAGTTCCAGTGGTGCATCATTTATTACATTCACTTGGCAGGGGTACAGTCTTTGCCAAATTGGATCTGGCCCAGGCATATCAACAACTAACAGTTGATGATGCCACTGCAGAGGCCCAAACCATTGTGACTCATAGAGGTGCCTTCAAATGTAAAAGGTTACAGTTTGGAGTAAGCGTGGCACCAAGCATCTTCCAAAGCCTTATGGAAAGGATGCTCCAAGGACTGCCGGGGTAGTGCCTTACTTTGATGATGTGTTAATCTCTGCTGAAAATGACACTCAATTACAAGAGAGACTCAGAGAAGTCCTTACCAGATTCAAGAAAGCGGGGTTAAAAGTCAAGGAAGATAAATGCAGTCTTAGAACTGACAAGGTTGAGTTCTTGGGCTATATGATTGACAAGCATGGCATCCACCCTACAGATGCCAAGGTTCAAGCAATCAAAGAAGCCCCTAGACCAAAATGCAAAACAGGTTTTCAAGCCTTCCTTGGACTTATTAACTTTTATAACATGTTCCTACCTCAGAAGGCAACCATTGCAGAACCATTACACAGATTACTGGACAAAAAGTCTGTTTGCGTCTGGGGCAGGAAGGAACAATCAGCATTTAACAGAATTAAAAGACTAATCACATCTGATGCTGTACTGATACAGTTCTCTGAGAATTTGCCTGTTGTACTGACTTGTGATGCATCCCCTTTTGGAGTGGGGAGGGGGTTTGAGCCACAGGCTTCCCAGTGGGAGAGAAGCCCCTATTGCATTTTACTCTCGCACTTTGACCAAAGCAGAGAGGAATTACAGCCAATTGGACAAGGAGGCATTGGCAATTTACCATTGTTACAGATCACAAACCTTTGTTAGGCATTGTGGCAGGAGACAAACCTACACCTACTAGCCTGTCACCAAGAATGCTGAGGTGGACTGAATTTCTTGCTGCTGATTCATACAAACTTATCCACAAGCCTGGCAAGGACATTGGACATGCTGATGCACTGAGTCGTTGCCCACTTCCTTGCCACAAGGAGGACTTTGAACCTGAGGCGCACACCTTTTTCCTAGAAACTGTTGCCAAGCTTCCAGTTCATGCTGCTGAAATTGCCAGAGAGACTGCCAAAGACACTGTGTTGGCTCCTGTTATAGGCTGGATTAAGAAAGGTTGGCCTCTTCAAGATCTACCTCACCTTGCTCAACCTTTTAAGTCCAGGCAAACTGAATTATCTGTATTAAGAGGATGTATTTTGTGGGGTAACAGGGTGGTTATTCCTGCAAAACTGCAAAGAGAGGTTTTGGAAATGTTACATGAGGGTCATCCTGGTATTGTAAGGATGAAGGGATTGGCCAGGAGTTATGTATGGTGGCCAGGTATTGACAAAATGGTTGAAAACTGGGTTGCATCTTGTCCCAACTGTCAGGTAGTCAGGCTTGCCCCACCTCTTGCCCCCAAACAGGAATGGGAATGACCTAGGGGCCCATGGTATAGGATTCACATTGATTTCGCTGGCCCTACAGAGGGCACACCTTCCTTATTACAGTAGATGCATATTCCAAATGGCATCCCTATGGCATCCACCACAACTGATGCTGTCATCAAGCAGCTTAAAAAACTTTTTGTAACCCATGGGTTACCTGATGTTCTTGTCTCTGACAATGGCCCTCAATTTACATCCAACCCTTGTGAATCCTATCTAGCACAACTGGGTATCAGACATGCCCTGACAGCCCCTGGGCACCCTTCGGCTAACGGCCAGGCTGAACGAATGGTACGTTTTACCAAGGAAAAGCTTCAGCAATTGGGTCCTGGGGACATCACTGAGAAAGTTGAAAAACTTCTTAGTGTTCAGCACATCACTCCTAACCCATCAACTAACTTATCCCCAGCAGAGTTGTTGATGGGTAGGAAACTTAGGTCTCCCCTTGACCGCCTTCATCCCACTTATGCACCCAACGCACCACTAGATTCCACTAGCAAAGTTCGCACGTTCAGTGTGGGTGATTCTGTTTATGCTAAGAACCTTATGGGTGAACCTTCCTAGATTCCTGCTGAAATAACTCAAATCACAGGCCCTTGTTCTTACAGGGTGCAAACAGAGGATGGACTCCTCTGGAGCAGGCACATTGATCAGTTAAGATGCAGATTACCTCAGGAACATTGCAATTGTTCCTCTCTAGTTCCCATACCTAATACCTTTTCTAGGGGGAGGGGGAGGAGCAGGAATATAATCAGCAAGCAAGAATGCACCCCATGTGTAACGAGCCATTACGACAGGAACCATCCCAAAACCTGTCACAATGCCAAAATCCATCCTTAGAAGTGGAAGATTGCACATCACTACCTGACTTGGGTGCTGACATTGGGTTGGAGATGGGTTGGGAGGAGAGACCAGATTCTAACAATCAAACAGGGTCTTCTTTCACTGGAAGCCCAAGTAGGGAAATGTCAGCAGACACATTTCCTCTCTCACTGGGTGAGAACATTAAAACTTCTGAACCACGAAGGTCTCAACGTACACGTAAGAGCCCCACCTATTTAAAAGAATACATTAGATAGGTTGGGGTTTGAGTATGGACTGAACCTAGTGGGGAGGGGTGTTATGTATGCAGGTTTGAATGTTATTGGTTTAGTTTGAACTGTTCTTGTAAAATGTCAGAAATGATTGGTTTAAAAAGTGCGGGAAAATCCTGCGCTCTGATTGGCTGGCAACTACGGCTGCTGGCTATAAGTAGCAGCCGCAGCCCAGCCAAATCGGGTCTGTTATGAGCTGTAGTCACTAATAAACTCTTCACTGAAGCACTCCGCGTCTGACTCTTCATGCAAACATAACACAAGGGACAAAACAAAGGTTGTTGATTTAATGGTATCTGGAAGAAATTAGCCTATTTTATATGTAATGTTTCTTATGTAGAAGAGGAAAGGGCCTGAATAGTTTTACTTAGTCTGAACCCCTAACTGGAATCATAAGGAGATTGCTCATGTTTTGAGACTATATGAGGGGGATTTGCTTGCCAATTGCTTACCAAAATGGTGGAATAAGCCTAGTATTAACATACCATGTAAAATCAATCAGTAATAGTTAAAGAGTTTTAATCAGATCTGCACTTTATAACTTTATGCTCTTACGTATATAATTTTGGTACAGACAGATTTGGATTCAACATGTCTAAAAATATTTTTAAAAAGCATTAAGCAATTAAATTGCTTTCAAATAATTATCAGTTTTAGAAATCTACTGACTATGAAAGCCACTTCATTGAGAGAGAGTTATTTTCAGGTAAATAGATCTGGGTACATGTTTTAACCCAGCAGACTACACTCAGATTTAGGGTACTGTTGGAACTGTTAAAAAATATTTTAGTCAAGATGTGTCAAGAACACAATGTGTCTGAGGAAGAAACAAGAGGCGAAGGTATGCTAGCAAGACAATTATTTTGGGCAGTCTTGGAGGTAATCTTTTCAGAGCTGTCCAATTGTTTAGTGTTTACTATCTCTATTTGTAACTATGCTGAAATCCCAGAAGCTGCCTGGACCTTTCAAGTATATCCTAATTCACAAAGCTATGAATCCTGCTCTGGTTTCCTGCACTGGATATCTGTAGCTCATTGCGTACTTTCCTCTCTGTTCACAGAAAACATAAAGCTAGAATTTATAATACTTTATTTTCCATTTCCTTGCTTGCTTCTCCACCCACAGTCTGATGCCATGACAAGTCACTAATCATTACAGTTTCATTTTGTCCTGCTTTTTCAGTAAAACACAATTTCTTGGGGTAGTTCTAGTACCATTTATTGTTTCTCAAGTTATTTATTTATGGACTTTATAAACTGTCTCAAAGACCATGTTCAACAGCAACAGTGCCAAAGCTAATACAGCAATGTAGTAAATATTTTTAAAAAAACCTCACTTTTATACTACCACAAATAAAAACAACATTCATACTGAAATCTATAAATCCTGCAAACCTTCTGAAACGTCTACTTTTTATAAGCTTCTAGCCTTGGGGTGGGCCTGTTGGTCCAAGTGAGGAACCTGCCACCTTTTTGTTTCCCTTCTAGGTAGATGGAGACCCTCAATAGGCATTCACTGTTCACTCAGACTGGTGCAGAGATGGGATGCCAAGCTGGTAGTGCTGAAGATCAGCTGAGACCAAACTGGTTCTCTCAGACATCCTGCTGTTGAGCCCACCCGTCCGCCTGGGCTCCCATACTGACCTTTATGTCCTGCTTTTGAAGTGTAGCTGCTTTGCTGGCATAACATAGTGCCACACGTCAGTTGTGGGAGACACAGGGAGCGTGCAGGATTGCAGGAGATAGGTAGGAAAGCCTCTGTGCATGCACAAAGTACGCATTTGGTGTGTGTGCACACGCAAAGTGCGTGTGCTTGTGCAAAGCACACCCCCAAGCCATGCCCACCGAACTGGTGGTAAACCACTTTGAAACCCACCACTGGATTGGTGGGCAAAGTTTGTCTGTAATAGGTGGACCCATAAATTCCTGAGATGAAGCCATAAAAGGATATATAGATGATAACCAACACTTTTAACTGCATCCAGGAACCCACCTGTAAACAGGACTGCTCTTAGACTACCCACTAAGGAAAAATTTGTCCCAGCTGAAATTTTTTGGGATTTCAGTTTATGGGGAATCTGGGACTTGGAAACTTTTATCCTAGAACATTTGAGCTACATTTCTTCACTGAGTATTGAAGAGTTGGCAGACGTATATAAAGATTCATGTCCCAAGCTGGTATGGTAACACAGTAGAAGGTTAAAAACTCTACTATCTGGAAAGATTCTTCCCAGCCTATTCCCAGACTGGCATTATAAGAGAAATAATAGGCTTTCGTATCCTTCCTGAAAATAATTCATTAATTCTTTATCGCTCTTTGATGAAAAGTATAGTAAAAGATGGCAGGGTGAGGAGTGGGGTGTGGACAGAGGGAGAGAAGGGATATGGGAAGAAGCACAGCTGTAGCACAATTTAATTGACAATGACTATTTGGAGCATTTTCAAATTGCTATGAAATATTCTTGGATCTGAGGCTGCCCATGTGTCTCTTCAGCCATATTTGAATGGCTGCCAGTAAAAAGTGTTATTGCTATTGTTAAGGTTAGATCTGCAAGGCATTTCTGGCAGAAGAGACAATGATATATTCTTAGAGCATGTGGAATAAAAGGGTAGAATTTTTAGGACAGCATCAAATTGGTTAGAAATGTAATTATCTTTGTCAGCAGACTCTTGTGCTATACTGACTATGCAGCTCATCAGGAACCATTACTATAAAATATGTTTTCCCTCAGGGATCTATTCTTACCCTTTTATTTGTGTATATATACACTTTCTTGGCAGCATTATTAATAGATCAGGGCTTTATTACCATGTCGCTGCAGATAATATTCAGTCTTAGTAACTGGTTTTTATAGATCCAAACAAAGCAGTCCTTTACTTGACACCTTGCTTCATTAAAACTGAGTGGGATGGCAGCTAATTTTTAGATGAACATTGGAAAGGCTGATCTAGTTCATCTGAATGTAAAATGCTTTCTTGATATTAACTCTTTTAGTGGTTTCCTAATGGTTTAATCTTTTTCCTTGTGCGAAGATTGGCAGGTAGATAGATGCATAGATACAGAGATAGAAAAAATAATTATCTGTAACTAAGAAAATATAGTAATGGCAGAATGATTTCCAACTTTTTACTATGAATTTTTTAAAAACTTCCTTCATGGCTGTTTGTTTATCATATTTGTATAGCCATCCTGGAAAGTGGCTCTGAGGGGTGCACACTTAATTAAAAAATAAATAAATGCATAAAACAGGTACAATTTAAAAATTACTATAAAAAAGACACACAAAATAGGAAAGGATGATACTAACTCCAATAAGGGAGCCATCACAGAACCTGTCTCATCCTTTCGACTCTCAGGCTTGATGACATAGCAGATCTTGAGGGACTTGCAGAATGTTGAGATGGATCTCACTTCAGGGGGGAGAAGATTCTACCAGGTAGGCACTGCAACAGAGAAGGCCCACCTTCTGGGGATGCTAGATGTAATTCTCTGGCAGACAGATCCTGCAGCATGTCTTCTCTGCCAGATCTGATGGGGCAGGCAGATGTAATCAGAGAAAGGCAGTTCTCAGATAATCTGGTCCTATGCCATAAAAGGCTTTAAAGTTAATACCAGCAGCTTGAATTGGACCCAGAAGCAGACTGGCAACCAATGTAGCTTGCAAAACAGAGATATAATGTGTACTGCTCTACGGGCATATGTATCTGCCTGCACTACTGCATTTTATATTAGCTGAAATTTCTATATATACTTCAGTGGAATGTAGAATGTATTATAGAAGTCCAAATGGGAGGAGGGGATTAGGGCATGAGTAATGATGAGCACACCCCAGCTGGGAATGGATGCAACTGGAAGCTGTGCAAAGATCCTTTTAGTCACAACTGCTACTTGTGTAGAAGTTGTGAGTCCAGGAAGATCCCTAGATTGTGCATAAAATCTGTCTGGGAGAGTCCTGCCCCAATCAACACCAAAGATAGCATTCTCCTAAAACAGGAAGCTCCACCAAACCCTGAGCCACTCAGTCTTGCCAAGGTTCAGCTGAATCTTATTGTTTCCCATCCAGACCTTTACAGCCTCTAGGCACTGAGATAAAACATTCACAGAATCACTTAATCATCAAGGGGCAGATATAATTTGGGATCATCAGTGTACTGACGATACCTCACAACATGGCAATGGATGAGCTCACTCAGCAGCCTCAGGTAGATGTTAAATAGAATAAAGAATAATGAATCCAGTGGCATCCCACACAGCAAGGATTGAGGGTAGCATCTCTCATCCCCAATTACCATCAACTAGTATTGGTGACTGACAAAGAGATGAACCAACTCAACGTTGTGCCATTGATCTCCAATCCTTTGAGCCAATCCAGAAAGATACCATGGTTGCTAGTATCCAAAACTGCAAAGAGATCAAGTAGGACAAGGATGAATGAACAACCCATATCCCACCCTTGCAAGAGATCATCTAAGGCCCAACCAATGCTGTTTCTGTCCTATATCCAGGTGTGAATCCTGACTGAAAATGATCCACATAATTTGCTTCATCTGAGATTCTCTAAAGCTGATGCAGATACACCCTTCTCAATCACCTTCCCCAAAAAGGAAATATTAGATACTGGATAGACATTGTCCAGTATGCAATGTGTCAGGGCTCCAGTAGTTACCCCCATTTAAATCATGAGTCTCTAGCCGGATTTTCAAAGCTTAAAGAAGATTTATTAGGAGTAGACATGCCAGTCCTGTGTGGGTGTAGCTGACTCTGAAACACATCATTCATTGTCACCCTTGACCCTGATTTTCCCCCACCCCCTGGGTGTATCATAATTCATATTCATCAATCATTCTCTCCAGTTAGAATTTTGCATGGCAGAAACTTTGGTTGCCTGGAAACTATCTATGAAAACATTTATGGAATGTAGCTTCGGTTTTGCAAGCTGCTACACTACTCCCGCCTCCCTTTCTGTTGGCAACCCTAAAAGACCAGAGAAATATTTTATGAGTTGGCACAACATTCTGTTATAGCTTTTTGAGGATACTTTATGCCACCAGGCTTGAAATTTTGGACCTAGACAACTTAGAACTACGCCGCCTATGGTCTGACCTAAACTTAGTACACAAAATTGTCTACTACAATGTCCTACCTGTCAATGACTACATCAGCTCAACCACAATAACACATGGGCAAACAATAGATACAAACTCAAAGTAAGCTGCTCCAAATTTAATTGCAGAAAATATGACTTCACTGACAGAGTGGTCAATGCCTGGAACTCACTACGTGACTCTGTTGTTAACCCCCAAAACTTTAATCTTAAACTGTCTACCATGGACCTCACTCCACTCCGAAGAGGTCTGTAAGGGGGCATGCATAAGCACACCAGTGGGCCTACTGTCCCTGTCCTAATGTTCTCATGTTCCCATTTATTCGTACTCATTTATTATGTATATACTTAGACTTGTTTATACTTATATGTTTATATGTTATGTTCATACTTATACTTGTTTTCTCATACATGCTTGACAAACTAAACTAAATAAAAAATAAAATAAATAAAATATTGTGAACCTATATCTCCTTAAGAAGCAAAAGAACAACTATGTCATTCAAGGAAGCATTAGAACTCACTCACATGATTTCCCCTGGGCTGCTTTAGCCAATCTGAAGGACGCTTCCGCAGGTCCAAAATTCCCAGATAACAAAGCAAAGCTCCACTTTACATATCTCTCCTAGGTATGCAATAATGCCAGCATCCAGTGAAGAATGAATCTGTCCAGTAGATGCTGAGAAAATTCCTCTGTACACCCCTTGGAAAAGTTCACCTAGCCCTCCTTACCCTGGTAATTTTTAACTGAAATCTTTCTCTCATCTCCCTCCCTCACTTTCTCTCTCATTCTCCAGTTTTCCATGATAATTCCATAGGCCATATTTGTAAACATACAAAACAGTTTGCCTCAAATTCTCAAGTTTGCTTTATTTTTTCCTCTGATCATGCTGTCTTGCTTGGAAGACTAAGGATCTAAATGCATTTGGTTGAACTGGAAAAGGGGTAGGCAACTGATACAAAGGGTTCTGTATGCATATTCCAGGGGGGTTCTCAGGATGTGGTCAAAAAAGTCAAAATTGGCAGCCATAATGGTGTGATTGAAGCTCCATCTTTTTTTTTATATGGGAAGCTAAATTTCAAAGAACCGTGTTGATTCAATAAAGCATCAGTTGAATAATTCTATCAAAGCAGATTTACAAATGAAACAGAAGTAATACTCAAAGTAATTAATCAAACCAAATGTTCTTTTTTAAGGATTCAAAAAAATCTACAACATTGTGAATTATGCTAATATAGTACACAAGTAGTCCTCTACCTACAACCTTTCATCTAATGACATTCAAAGTTAAAACATCACTGAAAAAAGTGACTTATGATCATTTTTCACACTTACAACCACTGCAGCATTCCCATGGTCATGTCATCAAAATTCAGGTGTTTGCAAATTGGCATGTATTTATGATGATTGCAGTGTCCTGGGGTCATGTGATAACCTTTTGCAATCTTCTGACAAAATCAGTGGGGAAGCCAGATTCACTTTACAACCGTGTTACTAACTTAACAACTACAATAATTCACTTAATAACTGTGGAGAGAAAGGTTGTAAAATGGGGCAAAACTCACTTGACAACTGTCTAACTTAGCAACAGAAATTTTGGGCTCATTTGTTGTTGTAAGTCAAGGTCTACTTGTAGTACTTTATTGGCATTTTGACAACAATGGAGGTATCAATAAGCCCCATCACTCTCAACTTACCACCAAAAACATTTTGCATAGCATGAAATCAATATGTTGATCTGGAATTTCACTTAAAGACCATAATATTTTTAAATCTGGAACTAAACTGTGCATCTACCATATTTCTCTATAATGGTGGTTAATGTCTAGTCTTGCAGTTCTAACCAGAACTAAGTCCCACTGTGCAATTTTACTCATAGGTAATTGTGCAACCCTTTACATATCTCCACAGAAAGGAGTAGCCAGAGGCTCAGTAACTAGATAAGCAGATGTAGAATTATATTTTTTTGGTTCTGATGTCTTCTGTTAATAATTAGGTGGAATGTACATCAGACATACACACAAAATCGGATTATATGGAACAAGGGAGTGAAGTGATCTAATAAATATAACATTTTTGTAATCTGTACGTGGTGAGTTAAACATTTCTGAATAACCCGACATTATGCATTCTATTTGTTTGTCAAGTTTTTGTGTTGTCAGCCAGAAATACACAGTTCCTTTATCATCTCAGTGTGCTGCACGGTTTTTGATGGACAAGAAATTTTATTTTAAATGGATCAGAAAGGTCATTAGTAAATAACCAGGCTGACATCTTTACAAAAGAAATGTTACACCAAGTGTATACACTAGTGGTATGTGTAATGATACTTATGATTCTTAATGTCCCAAAGAATCAATACTTTAAAAACTTTTTTGCTTAGACTGATCAGGTCTAGTTACAACACTTTTGTTGTTTGGTGACTGCTGGATTATGCCTATATTCAGCAAGGCAGTAATTTGTGATCTAGTTATCTCACCTGGTATTGGCAGATTTTTAATATCCACATAAAAGGGTATTTCACTTTCTGCACATCTCTGGTTTATTTTATATGTAGTGCAAATCTCAGAATGCTCTCTTTAATAACTTGAAATTTTAATAAGGACCTAAGGAACAGTTGAATGTGAGTGAACTTATATTTAAATGAGGGCTTTGAGAGCCTGGAGAGTCTAACTTGGTGAACTCTAATTAAATCCCACAAGGCCACCAGGTCTGCCTCCTTTGCTCTTGATAGTAAAAGTGAGGTCTTCAAAAAGAGTCCCCTGGCAGTATACAAGTAGGAGGGGAAAAATCCTTCAACTCTGCACTGTAATATTTTTAAAGGAAGAATTCCAGAAGGATTTTCAGAGAAAGGAACAATAGCTAGAGCATGAAAATGAAAACCAGCAGGCTGAAAAAATATGCAGTGACTATTAGAAAGCAAATCCTTTTCTAGAGATTCTTCCCCCACCACATACAAGCATACTGTATCAGACAGCTTCTGTTTGATTTCATGAAACCATGTTTCCATGAGCAACCTTTAATTAAGATCAGACTTAACTTTAAACCTGAAAATACTACTTTAGAAGCATTAGAATGTGCCAAGCTCAAGAACACCTGAGAAATTCATTTTTCTTCAAGCAACAGCAAGTTTCATATTCTTTTGCTGGTGATGACAATTCTGCCAAGTAATCTGTGGGTGACCAATTACAGGTCTGGTGAGTATGGCTAAAACAAGTGATGGGCAGAGGAAGACGAAAAGTGGGTTGGCTAACCATTTTTTTATTCTCTGTGGGCATGCTTTAGGGCATCTATAGAATGTACTGTAGATATTTCCAAACGATAAATCACATAATCCTTCGTCAATAATATATACTAGCTGTTATGTATGCAGGTTTGAATGTCATTGGTTAAGTTTGAACTGTTCTTGTAAAATGTCAGAAATGATTGGTTTAAAAGTGCGGAAAAAAGCCCTGCACTCTGATTGGCTGGCAACTGCGGCTGCTGGCTATAAGTAGCAGCCACAGACCAGCCAAATGGGGTCTGTTAAGAGCTGTAGTCACTAATAAACTCTTCACTGAAGCACTCCACGTCTGACTCTTCATGCAAATCTAACACCGGCGTCGAAGATGGGATCCTTCCTGAAGAGAAGACGATGCGGAAAACAAGCTGAGAGAGATGGCTGTGCTGAACACCCCCCCAGCCCCGTTCGATCCGACGGCAGAAGACTGGGACTCGTATGCAGATCGTTTCCAAATGTATTTGGAGGGAAACGATCTCGCCGACATTTCCGACAAGCGGAAGAGGGCGGTCTTTCTCACCCACTGTGGTCCCGCCATTTTCAAGATGGTGAAGGCATTGGCGGGAGCTGCAGACATGAAGGTAATGGACTGGCCCGACTTAGAAAAGTTATTAAGAGCCCATTACGCACCACAAGTATCGTGCCTCATTAAGAGACATGAATTCTATCGTCAGAATCAAGGGGAAAGCGAAAACGTTAATGACTTCGTGGCAAGTTTAAGGGACATTGGGGGTGCATGTGAATTTATCAACTTAGAAGAGGCCATGCGCGATCGATTTGTTCTAGGCCTAAAAGACAAGGTTTTGCAGAGCAAATTATTAATGAAACCTAAGATCACGCTTAAGGAGGCCATAGAAGAAGCTTCTTCAGCAGAAGCTACCAAGTCCTCAGCAGCAGCCATGAAGAAAATTAACAAGGCCGCAAGCCATCCTGATGTGGAAAAATCTACAACAACCCATTGCGAGCAAATAGATTCTGATTCAGACTGTAGTGAGGTGGAGGAAGGAATTTATAGACTCAGAATGGAGAAGAAAAGGAAAGACCGTGGAAGAAAGAGGCAAGACTTTTATTGCAAAGGTTGTGGGAGGGGGGAGGGGCCCACCCCCACACTGAATGCAAGTTTTTTGATACCATCTGTCTCCACTGTGAAAAAAGCGGTCACCTAGCAAGAGTCTGCAAATCATCCAGAACTCCACCAAGCAGAAAGAAGTTTCCTGACAAAGATTTCAAGCCTAACAACTTTAGTGAGAAAATGGGGCGCAACACAGAAGCAAATGGGAAGAATGAAACTCATCAAACAGTCACCATTGGTCATTCTTCACCCTTAAGAAGCAGAAAAGTACATGTGAAGGTACTAATTGAAGGAAGGCCTTGCCAAATGGAAGTGGACTTGGGCTCCTATTTATCTATGGTGTCATGGGACACTATTCAGAGGCTACTTCCCAGCATTCAGAAGAAGCATTTCCAGAAGCAAGCACTGACTCTTAAAGACTACCAAGGGAACAAGATTCCAGTAGTTGGAACAAGAGAATTCATCGTGAAGTTCAAAGGCCACACCAAACGTTTGCCCCTGACCATCATGGACAAGGACTGCCCAAGCTTTCTGGGACTTGAGTGGTTCAATCCACTAGGCATCGAGGTGACTGGCATCAATCACGTGAGCAACACTGAATGGGAGGAGGCCTTGAAGTCTGAGTTTCCAGAGGTCTTCAGCGATGGATTGGGCAAGTATATGGGGACCCCTATCACTTTCAACCTAGATCCCAAGGTGCCCGCCAATTCGCTTAAAGCCCAGAAGGGTCCCATTTGCCTTAAAGGAAAAAATTGATGCACAATTAGATAAACTAATAGCTCAAGGAGTTTTAGAACCCACTGACCACTCCAGATGGGAGACACCCATAGTCACACCAGTCAAGACTGATGGGTCAGTGAGAATCTGTGGGGACTATAAGGGGACATTGAACCATGCGCTTCAACAGAGCGCATATCCAGTTCCAGTGGTGCATCATTTATTACATTCACTTGGCAGGGTACAGTCTTTGCCAAATTGGATCTGGCCCAGGCATATCAACAACTAACAGTTGATGATGCCACTGCAGAGGCCCAAACCATTGTGACTCATAGAGGTGCCTTCAAATGTAAAAGGTTACAGTTTGTAGTAAGCGTGGCACCAGGCATCTTCCAAAGCCTTATGGAAAGGATGCTCCAAGGACTGCCAGGGGTAGTGCCTTACTTTGATGATGTGTTAATCTCTGCTGAAAATGACACTCAATTACAAGAGAGACTCAGAGAAGTCCTTACCAGATTCAAGAAAGCGGGGTTAAAAGTCAAGGAAGATAAATGCAGTCTTAGAACTGACAAGGTTGAGTTCTTGGGCTATATGATTGACAAGCATGGCATCCACCCTACAGATGCCAAGGTTCAAGCAATCAAAGAAGCCCCTAGACCAAAATGCAAAACAGGTTTTCAAGCCTTCCTTGGACTTATTAACTTTTATAACATGTTCCTACCTCAGAAGGCAACCATTGCAGAACCATTACACAGATTACTGGACAAAAAGTCTGTTTGCGTCTGGGGCAGGAAGGAACAATCAGCATTTAACAGAATTAAAAGACTAATCACATCTGATGCTGTACTGATACAGTTCTCTGAGAATTTGCCTGTTGTACTGACTTGTGATGCATCCCCTTTGGAGTAGGGGGGTTTGAGCCACAGGCTTCCCAGCGGGAGGGAAGCCCCTATTGCATTTTACTCTTGCACCTTGACCAAAGCAGAGAGGAATTACAGCCAATTGGACAAGGAAGTATTGGCAATTGTTGCAGCTATCAAGAAATTTCATGAGTATTTATATGGGAGAACATTTACCATTGTCACAGATCACAAACCTTTGTTAGGCATTGTGGCAGGAGACAAACCTACACCCAAACCTATCCTGTCACCAAGAATGCTGAGGTGGACTCAATTTCTTGCTGCTTATTCATACAACATTTTCCACAAGCCTGGCAAGGACATTGGACATGCTGATGCACTGAGTCGTTGCCCACTTTCTTGTCACAAGGAGGACTTTGAAGCTGAGGCACACACCTTTTTCCTAGAAACTGTTGCCAAGCTTCCAGTACACGCTGCTGAAATTGCCAGAGGGACTGCCAAAGACACTATGTTGGCTCCTATTATTGGCTGGGTTAAGAAAGGTTGGCCTCTTCAAGATCTACCTCACCTGGCCCAACCTTTTAAATCCAGGCAAACTGAATTATCTGTATTAAGAGGATGTATTTTGTGGGGTAACAGGGTAGTTATTCCTGCAAAACTGCAAAGAGAGGTTTTGGAAATGTTACATGAGGGTCATCCTGGCATTGTAAGGATGAAGGGATTGGCCAGGAGTTATGTATGGTGGCCAGGTATTGACAAAATGGTTGAAAACTGGGTTGCATCTTGTCCCAACTGTCAGGTAGTCAGGCTTGCCCCACCTCTTGCCCCCAAACAGGAATGGGAATGACCCAGGGGCCCATGGTATAGGATTCACATTGATTTCGCTGGCCCTACAGAGGGCACACCTTCCTTATTACAGTAGATGCATATTCCAAATGGCATCCCTATGGCATCCACCACAACTGATGCTGTCATCAAGCAGCTTAAAAAACTTTTTGTAACCCATGGGTTATCTGATGTTCTTGTCTCTGACAATGGCCCTCAATTTACATCCAACCCTTGTGAATCCTATCTAGCACAACTGGGTATCAGACATGCCCTGACAGCCCCTGGGCACCCTTCGGCTAACGGCCAGGCTGAACGAATGGTACGTTTTACCAAGGAAAAGCTTCAGCAATTGGGTCCTGGGGACATCACTGAGAAAGTTGAAAAACTTCTTAGTGTTCAGCACATCACTCCTAACCCATCAACTAACTTATCCCCAGCAGAGTTGTTGATCGGTAGGAAACTTAGGTCTCCCCTTGACCGCCTTCATCCCACTTATGCACCCAACGCACCACTAGATTCCACTAGCAAAGTTCGCACGTTCAGTGTGGGTGATTCTGTTTATGCTAAGAACCTTATGGGTGAGCCTTCATGGATTCCTGCTGAAATAACTCAAATCACAGGCCCTCGTTCTTACAGGGTACAAAAAGAGGATGGACTCCTCTGGAGCAGGCACATTGATCAGCTTAGATCCAGGTTACCTCAGGAACATCGCAATTGTTCCTCTCTAGTTCCCATACCTAATGCTTTTTTTAGGGGGGAGGGGGAGGGACATGCAGATAATCAGCAAACAAGAATCAACCCCATGTGTAACAAGCCATTATGACAGGAACCATCCCAAAACCTGTCACAATGCAAAAATCCATCCTTACAAGTGGAAGATTGCACATCACTACCTGACTTGGGTGCTGACATTGGGCTGGAGATGGATTGGGAGGAGAGACCAGATTCTAACAATCAAACAGGGTCTTCTTTCACAGGAAGTCCAACTAGGGAAATGTCAACAGACACATTTCCCCTCTCAGTGGGTGAGAACGTTAAAACTTCTGAACCACGAAGGTCTCAACGTACACGTAAGAGCCCCACCTATTTAAAAAGAATACATTAGATAGGTTGGAGTTTGAGTATGGACTGAACCTAGTGGGGAGGGGTGTTATGTATGCAGGTTTGAATGTCATTGGTTAAGTTTGAACTGTTCTTGTAAAATGTCAGAAATGTTTGGTTTAAAAGTGCAGGAAAACCCTGCACTCTGATTGGCTGGCAACTGCGGCTGCAGGCTATAAGAAGCAGCCGTAGCCAAGCCAGGACGGGTCCATTCGAGCTGTAGTCACTAATAAACTCTTCACTGAAGCACTCCTTGTCTGACTCTTCATGCAAATCTAACACTAGGGATGCTGGAAGCTGTAGTTTAGCAATACCTGCTGGATTTCAGCTTCCTATAATTCACTGGATGGCATAAACATAGTTTCTCACGTTATTACTGTTCTTGAGTTTGCCAAGGTATAGAATGATGGCACAGCCAATGTACCATTAAGTAGGATGGTATGTCTCAAGAAACAAGGTGTCTTGAAGGTGTCTCAAGTAGTAGTGTTTCGAAAGGATAGTAAGTGATTAGTGATATATTTTATATGGCTGTATTTCACTGCAAAGGCTGAGAAAATTTGTTTATTTTTTTCCATGTGCAAAAATAATGGTTATTTTAAGATACCTTGACAGGGAGACAGATATGTTTCTTATTTGTATCAAGTCGTAGAATGTCTTGAGCCAGCCATGGTATAGTGTCAAGGAAATATTTCCATTTGGCTGTCTATGGAATCGCTTCTTCAAAACAAGGATTATGAATATAGATTATTTTGTTGCCTATTTCGGTTGGTGACGTTGTCACTAATATTGGGTGAGCCTCTTTTAAGCTTGAATGCATGTGAATTATACTATAGTTAGCAATTTTCCAAAAATAGTTGTGAACTGCTAATGTAGGATTTTGGATTGCCTTGTTGGAGATCTTGGATGCAGTCTGGTAGTTTGTTATTTTCAGACAGGAGTCTTCTCTTTTCATATTCAGGAGTCTGCTTTTTTCATATTCAGAAGACTCATTTTGTTATGAAAGTCGTCAGGATACTGTGATCATCTTCACAACCTGGAAACCATACAAGTACAATGAAGTTATAGATAAAACAGGTAGTATAAGAAAGATAATGATGTGTGTTATGCCTACACATGAGTAATGTGAAAGAAATTTTCAGATTATTTTATCTTCAATAGGATCATTCATACTTATTCTATGTTACTGTAGAAGATATGCACGATACTTTTTACTCTTTCAAATTTAAACAAAAAAGAAAAATAACAAAAGTGAATTGAAACTCTACTGTATCTCTTTTAATTTTTTAAAATATGGTATAATTTCCTCTTCAGATATAACATATGCTTATGAAGATCTGACATCTTCTTAATAATGCCTGCATCTAATTGGCTGGGGAACTCTGCTACTACAAGTGAGTTCTAGCTTTTCTATTAAACACTTTAAAAAAATGGCTTAGACTGACATTTCTACCTTCACAACTTCACATAGCTGATGAAACAATCCTTTCCTGATACAGTTAGTGTTTTAAATTCACAACTGCTTTTTTGATTGTGAAGAAAATGGATGGATTAGATGGGAAATGATTTTTAAAAAAGACAACAACCACGCAGTCTTGGAAAAACACTGTAGTCTATTAATTTAGACCAAAGACAATGTATTATATGGAGCTGCATTGAATTCCATCCTGTCAAATTCTTTTAAGATAAAATGATCAGTCTGTAATTTTAAATTCAATATAGTTCATGAGTCCCTTTTTGTCACCAATAGAGTCATCCTGATTATGTTTCTGAAATTCAGTTATAAAGTAGTATGATTTTCCATAATGGTAAAAAGTGGCTTAGCCTGAAATCCTACTTCTTTGGAGGCCTCAGTCTATTTCGTTAAATGCTTTGCTGAAATCATGTTATATTTTAACCATAGCATTCCTATACAATCTTTTAAGAATGTTGCCTATGTTTTAAAAATTAATTAAGATTAATGAACTAATATTGCATTGTTCTTTGTTTTGAAAAAGTTTTTATTTTTAAGACAAACATACAAACAAAACTTAAAAACATAAAACCATCTTCCATTTTATATACATGCAGTGTGTCAGTTGGTTGCAAATCTTTTGTGCTATCTTTTTTGTCGTCATCACTCATGATTTATATAAACTTTCACATTGTCAAGCTAACATATGCTTATATATTTATCAGTTATTAATCATCTATGACGACTATTTATTCCATCATTTTATATGAGATATTCCAAATTTTATGTTAAAATTTATATTATACTTTCATCCAATGGTTATATATGTCTATATTATATTTTATATCAATCTATTAAATTTCTATTACAAAATTATCTACTCTATTACATTACCAATTCTTTTTGTCCAACCATTGATAACACAAATCCCATATCATATAAAATGTTTATCTTCTTGTTCTCTAATTTCAAATGTCAATTTACTCATTTCAGCACAGTCCATAATTTTCTTAATAACTTCCTCCTGCATAGGTATTTTATCATTTTTCCAATTCTTAGCAAATACAATTCTAGCTGCTTTTAAAACATTTACAATCAAATATTTCAACTCTTTATTGTATATTTCTGCTATAATTCCCAATAAAAAGATCTCTGTTTTAAAGACTGTATGTTGTTTTATCATTTTTTCCAACCACGTGTGGATTTTAGTGCAATATTTTTTTTATCCCTGTACGAAGTCACAGACAGGGACTCCTTGGGGTCCCATCAGCCGGGCAATGCCGGCTGGCGGTCCTCCGACGACGTGCCTACTCTGTCGCGGTCCCTGAACTCTGGAACCAACTTCCTGGGGCTCCGCTTGGCCCCTGACCTCCGCACCTTCCGCCATGACCTGAAGACCTGGTTATTTGACCAATCCGGGCTGTGACCCATGGGTGGGGTGTTTTTAGATTTTGGTGGTTTTTAAGTTTTGTATTAATTGGGACCATTAGTTTAATTCTTTTAAAATATTTATTGTGTTTGTTTTATTGTAAAGTCTTCGGAGATGGGGCGGCATATAAGTCCCATTAATAAATAAAATAAATAAATAAAATATGGTAATATGAACCAGGTATCTGATGACATTTCCAACATTTATCCAATTTGTTCTTAAACATTCTTGCAATTCTCATCAGGCGTAGATGCCACCTGTAAAACATCTTATACAAATTTTCTTTATATGCAGTTGACATTGTCATTTTATAATTTTGAGACCACAATTTTTGCCACTTCTCTAAATCAATCCCATATCCAAAAATTTTTCCCCAAGCAATCATTGTTTCTTTAACTTGTTCTTCTTCCAATTTAAATTCTAATAAATGTCCATAAAGTTTTTTAATTACCTTTTCATCAGTACAATATTGCATTGTTCTTAAGATGTATATAAATGATTTTTTTTCAATCTATTCTAGAATCTGCCTTTAGGACTCTCTCCTTCAATAGATTATATCTATTGTGTGTGTTCCTAAAGAGGAATTCTGAAATTCTCCATTTCACTGTTGAAAGAGATGGCTAAGAAAAAGTTATTCTTAGCATTCACCATGTTATGGAACAGCTTACCCTCTGGAGTTTATAGGAACTTACAACACACTAGCCTTTCACAAGATTTTTAAGACTATTCTGTACTTTTGAGAATATAGCTACTACTAGTGATTATGGGCAGCCTTTTTGATTCAATGTACATTTATTTTTCTTAGTTTTTTGTTGGAGTGTTTCTTTTATTGCAAATCATCTAGAGTGTGCAATATATTTTACATTACAATATCATAAAAAAAATCCTCCCAGGTATCAGAGTCAGACATTCCAGGTAGTCCAGAGCCTCCTTTTTTCATTTGCTGAAGCTAGAGATCACACTTATACTTATTAGTCACCAGCACTTTGGTCGTTCTCCAAGATTTCTCATGAATAATGAATTCAGTCAAATTATTTTAGGATACAGCCATTCTTGCCCTTTGTATTTTAACTCACTTAAGTTCTATAGGTATTCCCAGGCTACATTTTTTTTTAACAATCTCAAGGCTAGAATCTATTCCTTCAATTAGTTCCTACAAATGTCTGGTGGAACTCATATCCTTTTAACGAAGGCTGAATCAGAATAGGAACTGTGTAGCTCTGATGTCTCTGTGATATACCCTATTGCCATTTTCATTGACAACCTGGAATACTGTTTCATTCTTTCTTTTTTGACTTCCTTTTATTTTGAACATCTTTAAACAAGTATTCACTGGATCCCTTGCTAACCTCAATGCTTTCTGGGGTTTTGCTTTTTTGACAACTGTTCTATAAAACTAGATTATCTATTTGTACTCTTCCTGCCTATCTATCTTTTTAAACCACATATAATTCTCTTTTGATTTTCAGATTTTCATGGATACTTCAGGGTTTTTTTCTCTTGAGATGTTGGCAGGGAAGATATTTGGATGCTGAAATTTTGTATAACTCCATTTCTTAGCTTTTCTTTCTTCTTCTGTTCAATTGCATCCAATTTTTGGAGACTCCGTGGATAAGTCCCTGCAGCTTTGTTGGCAAGGTTTTTCAGAAGTGTTTTGCCATTTCCTGTTTCTTAAGACCCAGAAAGTGACTTGTCCAAGGTCAGTTAACTGCCTTTATGGGCAAAGCAGGACTAGAACACATGTTTAGCATTCCAGAGAGAAGTGGATGTAAGATATTTTTTATGAGGCTATTTTGATTTTTGGTTCAATTTCCCTGTTTTAATTTATTGTTTTTTTTAGGATGTCATGATTTTATGATTTTTAAGTGAGCCTCCAAGAATTTATTGAATTATGAGCACATCGACAACCTTTGACTTTATTAAAAATAAATTAATTTTTTATTTGAATTCTTATAATACTGTATTAAATTTTATAAGCACTAATGTTCTGCTATGATCAGTTTAGTAAATGGTTGTCTAATTATAATTGCTAAAAGGTTTGAGTTTAATTTTGAGGTTAAAAGTCTCAAATTGATATGATTAAATAAACAAGCGATGAACCAATTTGGTGTAAATATTGTCTAAGATACCAGCCTAGAAACAGGGAGACTGTGAGTTGTTCTCCTGCTCAGGCACATAGCCAGCTGGGTGGCCTTGGATAAATCACGCTGTGCCAGTCTTAGAAAGAAGGCAAGGGCAAAGACTGGCAAAATATTGCCAAGAAAATGCTGCGAATCAAGGCTATTGAGTTAACACTGATTCAAAGGAGGGCACATACATGCACATACTTACAAATAAATAAAAAGGAAGTACTTTGCAATGAAAGGGTAGTAAAATCCTACAGAAATAAGAAAATTGGCATGTTTATTGTAGAGACTACAGAAGATGACTTTTATGGAAATAACCTGAAACCATTATCTGAAATATTTTTTAAGTCCTGAAAAATATCATAACATCTGGAGCGACTCAGAAAGACACCTCCCCAATTGACTGAAATATAAGAAGGATGGACAGGAGGTACAGCATAATCATCCTTGCTGCTGCCTCCAATATGGCAGTTCGAATCTCACCAGGCTCAAGGTTGACTCAGCCTTCCATCCTTCTAATGTCAGTAAAATGAGGACCCAGATTGTTGGGGGCAATAGGCTGACTCTCTAAACCACTTAGAGAAAGATGCAAAGCACTGTAAAGCAGTATATAATTCTAAATGCTATTGCTATCTTTGTACAATTATATTATTATAATTCTCAATAAAGTTAGTGTTAGTCTTCCGGGGTGGTAGATATCCTGGTCTGGTACACCTAGTGGGGTTGACATAGAACAAAGTACCTACATAATATGGAAATGTGTGTATTCATAATTATTTTGTTGCGAATATAAAGTTATTTCATTCTTTCAATGTAAATATTATAGAAATATGTATGATGATGACTTAATCTATAGATGAGTCAAGTTAATTTATATTCAGAGTTATAGCTTGATTTTATTGCTTTAGCTTGTTTATAATAATCTTGAGTTCATAAGCATTTCTATAATGCATAGATGTTCATTCAGTCTGCTTGTAAAGGTCACTGTTCTTTTTATTAAGTATGATAATAACCATCCTATAAAGTTCAAAATTTCACAGCTATATAAAAAATGTATGTGGTCAGTAAACATTGAAAACCATGTTTTCTATTTTTATAGCTCCAGCTTCAGTGAACTATTGAGAATGAATTTAAAGACCAGCACTTGCTGTTTCTATAACTTGTGGATCCAGCTAGAATCTTCCTTAATATTCCCTTCATAGGGAATATGTTCAGGGTCTAAGCGGGACCCTGAACATTAACTGGCACCTTTGTCAATTTGCCATAGTGCCTCAATGTAATGCTATATCAGGACATAGTGGGCAATTAACAACATTTCCTAGGGCTTCACTTCCTGTGGAGTCAGAGGATTCTGCTAATATTGGAGGAAAGTCAATGGAAGAATTTTGACTGAGAATTTCCATGAAAATGGAGGTATTTTAAAGATAGAACAATTTTATGTGGTGAGGTCAAGAGTTGCAGTAAAGTTCTAAGACAATGATATCACAATATAGTATTGTATGTAAGATTAACTAGAGCCATAGAGAATCCTTTTTACTTGCATTCCTGGAAGTAGGAAGTAGTAGGACTCAATGAAGTAATAATAGTTCTATTTTCTTTCTCTTTTTACAATGAATTCTTTCATGCTAATTTTGGGGAAGTGTAAGGTGTGTGTTGATGTATCTAAAGAAGTTTTATGTATCTGTTCAATGAGTGTGGTCTGTTCTTGTAAACAAGATGCTTTTACCTTCTCTACACAATCCCTAATAAAATTCACCACAGTCAGGTTTACTGACTTTTTCTTATCAGCTGTGATTAGCCATTGTTATTTCTTACCAACCAGGTGAATATGCTAATTTGACTGTCTCTAAATGAATAGCATAAGAGCCTGTCAGTCAGAAGTGCCTGTCTATAGAGAATTGTACCTTGAGAGAGCTTCAGTTACAAGGAGAAAAAACCCTTTTGTGACTGATAATAGTAATTCTTTGTAGTAATAATGGGGTGGGGTGGAACATAGGAACAATGTGTGACATTCATAATATCTTCAGAACACTCCACAGTATGAATTTGAAAGTATCAAAAATGTAGGAGTCTGGCTGTATTTAAAGCAAAGGAATAGCACTGTGTTATCTTCAAGTGAAAAGTCTTCATAAAGCAAAAATAAGAATAATAGGATTTTCAGTGTTTAGGTTGCATATTGAAATATCACTTCAGCAGCCTCCATCCTCATTCAAATTTTGGAAGGAAATTCATTAACTTTTCCACACATTTAAATAACTAAAAATATACTCTGAATATTTTGTACTGTATTTCTCTCTCTTTAAATTGCCAGACACCTACCATCTGCTGTTATAGACCATATAATCTATGATTGTGATGTTCTTCTTTTCTATCCTCCTGTATAATTAAATATTTCAACTCACAGTGATAATTTCTCTCTCCTCATCCCCCCAAAAGAAAAAAAATCTAAGTTTACTAAAGTGTATTAATCATTTCCCTGCTGCTCACTGATAAGAGCAGAGCTCTGTATAGTTAAAAGCTATTAAACTTGTCTATTCAGAAAACGTTAAAAATCCTCAACTGTGCATTTGGCTAAGTTCCAAAATTATTACCATTATACCTTCTGAAATGAGACAGAAGACATAATGTATTACAATTGATAAGTGCATGATTTTTTGGTAATATTGAATATTTTGATTGTTTTGGTTGCAATTATACCTCATGCTGGTTACTTGATTTATTTACTGCATTGACAGTATGTAAAATCATAAATATTTTACATTTTAGGTTTAACAAGTATATGGATTTAAAAATGATTATCATGTGGTTATTATTTTGCATTTGTTCAATTATATAAACTAACCCTCATTGCAATGTTTCAAAGGATCATTCTATATACATAATTTTTTTTTTTTTATGCAGAGAGGAAGTTTTTCATATGGACAGCTGTAAACATAGCTTAGAGAGCATGTGGTATAAATAGAATAAGGCTAAAAGATGCTCAATATGTATGTGAAATTATATTTGGAGTTCATTTGTAAAAACAATTTAAACTACACAAAGGAAAAACTCAATACCTATTTTATATATGAGCTTTGATGAATGGTATCAAGTGGTTGTACACTGGTTTTACAAACATCAGTTAATGAAGGAGAGCAGTCAGTATGTTGCCTTTTTAATCATGATTAAAACTTTTTCTCATGATGTACACTGTTTAATTATATGTCTGTAGTGTTACAGAAAATGATATCCATGTGGCAAAATAGGTTAATTCAATGTTAACGGTATAATTGAAAAGCTATTGTGATGCTTTTTGTTGTGGCTACTTATAGATTTGTTATTGATTAAGTTGCAGTCCTGCATTTATTTCTGAATATTTAACTTTCATTGATTTTAATGGCATTTATACATGGCTTGTTTAGCTTTTGTCTGAGATTTTTCAGATTACAGAACAATGCTCTTGTCCATGGGAAGACATTCTAGGACCATAGGCAACTCAAAGCAGCCTTTTTCTTCAGAGAGGGATGTCCCTCTCATTCTACTGAAAACTTTAAGATCGTTGTATATCTGATATCAGCCTTTCAAAATCAGCAGGGAGCAAAAGAATGTGGTTTCAAGGAGAATTCTTGAAACCACATTCTTGGAGAATCTGGAAAGGCTATGGATATGGGGGGGAGCAAAGTTTCCTGACAAGACTAGAGAAGAGTGGAGTCAGATGGGATTGGAAATCAGTCTTCATGGCAATGACATCATAGGAAATATGTACTAACTCTGTAACTGATCTGCAGTTCAACAAACCTTTAAAGTTAACCTCTGTATTTCTTATGTGTTTTTGGTATTAAATGTGTGGCTAGATATTTAGCAACCCCTTACTTCAGACAAGATATGATTGATAAAGAATGTGGCCATCGTACAGACTGTTGGGAGGAAAAGCTATTTAGAACTACAGGAACTAACAATTGGTCACTTAACTACCATTCAAGTTATGGTGGGGCATGTAATTGCCAGAATTACTTATGTCCCATTTGCAAAATTACAATGCAAATGTACATGGGCGCAGACACACACAATCACATGATCACATTTTGAGTGCTTGGCAACCAGCTCGTCTTTTTGGCCATGTGCAGTATCATGCAGTCACATGACTACAATTTTGATTTTTTTTTTTGCTGGTTTCCAGGATTTATTTCCAGTTTCCAGCAAAAAAACAGCCACTGGGAAATGTAGATTCACTTAACAATCATGGTGTTTGTCTAATGAATGCCACATTTGCTTAACAACTGCAATGACTTATAATCATAATGCAGGGCTAAATTATGTTTGTAAGTTGAGGGCTACCTGTACCCTGTTATTTGAACAATTTTATCTGTTATCAGTCATGCATGTCGTACAGCAGAAATGATATACAGTACCTTTGCCTTTTAGCCTAATTTCAAAAGCAGAATTTATCTCTTGCATAGCATCCTGATGTATGAGAAAGACCAGGGAAGGGAAAGTGGATCTCTGAAAGAACAAAAGCATGACAAAGGGACAGAAAGAGAGACGATAAATATCTATAGATACTTTGTCCCTGGTCCACGCATCATTTCTTTCAGTTTCATTTACCACTGGTAATGCTAGAGGTAGTTGCTGGATTGACAGATTCCACTCACTGACCCTTGTTCTCTGCTCTCTACCTGTCCACCTTAATTCTCATTGTGTTCTTTTCCATTGTTTATTTTATTGTTCTATGTCTTACTTCAGTTCACACTGTGTTCATTGCTTCCTTTTATTGTTGTAAGCCACCTACAGTAGCTTCATGGTGAGATGGGATTGCTTAACAAACAAACAAGACTGTGTCTCCTGGGTTCAACAGAAGAAACTACCCCTAATCTCCAGTTCTCACTTCCACTCCTGTAACTTATGTTCTGCCTTTGAAGAAATTTAGAAACAACAATTGGTCCAAAATGCAACTGCTATGTTATTTTAAAAAGAACAATTGGTGGCTGCTATATCAATGCAATATCAGTTCCCCCATTCCTAGCAGATTACATAATAAAGGATGCAATATCACTTGATAGAGAAGCACTTTGCACAATTTATATAACTATGAGTTCTTTTTTTAGGTTCATAAAAACAACAAAGAAAACTAATTCACTGTATCAGTGTGACATTACAATGGAATAAATATGGTAATGGCCATTTCTTTTCAAATTTGATTTTAAAGGTGTAAAAATTAGTGTGTTGGGATAGCACAATTTTAAAAATTTTTTTGCAGAAGTTGACCTCCAGTAAAATCTATGTAAAATAAAGACTTTAAAATGGATTAACATGTAAATAGAGTAAATATGCAAATTTCCTTTAAACATTCCACAATTGCAAATGTTACTGTTTTCTTAATAAGAAAAACTTAAATGTGCTTTGCTCCATGTTATGCAATGAGGTATATAATTTGTATTTCTTTTTACTGATGTTAATTTCAGTTGTGGATTGTATTGAGACAAAGATCTCATTTAGCTAGAATGTAAAAATCTAATATTTGTGGAACCAGGCTAATTAAATAAAAAGTAATTTTGCAACATTCTTGCAAAATATTTGTTGGTATTTCATCTTGGCCACAGTTTTATTGCTTTCTTGGTTTGTGAACGAATGGATCTGGAATGAATCATTTAAGCATCACATAGATTTACCTCTGTATAAGGTCAAGTAAATACTAGTTTAATGAAGGCAATAAACCAGATTACTAGAAGATTAAGAAATAGAATGAGTGCAGGCTATATTTCTGTTCAAGAGGTGAGGAACAATGAAAATAGCACCTCCCATTCAGTGCTAATGACAGTAAAATTTCCTTTGAACTTAGATTGACTCCCCCAATTTTTAGAAGAAATGTGAAAATGGTTTGCCCCTTATTTTGCCACTGTCTTCTGCATACATTCTCATGCAAGCACTAGTCAGGCCTATCTTTTCTTAATTTCTGACTGCAGACAAAATTGGCTGGCTGTTGGTATGCCTCCTGCTGTTTTCATAGTATGATCATGTTGTCAAACACTAATAAAATAAATAGGTAGTGCACAATGACTTCTTTGCACAGGTTTCTGGCTCTTGGATATGTATGAAAACTGAAATATTTGCAGTTGTGTCACATGATTTTGGATGGCAAACATTTATTGCTAATTGAGCATTAGTTTGTTGTTATAGTTAAAGATCAGGCCAGAAACCAGAAGACTGTGAGTTCTGGTCCCTCCTGAAGCACAAAGCCAGCTGGGTAACCTTAGGCCAATCACTTTGTGTCAGCCCTAGCAAGCAGGCAAGGGAAACTACTTCTCAATTCAAGAAAATGCAGGGACTTATCCAGGCAGTCACCAAGAATCAATACTGACTCAAAGGACAAAAATAATAACAACAAAAACCTGTTGCTAATCACCGTATGATAAAAACTTTTAGGAAATCCTTTTATTCCATAAATGGGCACCCTTTTCTTGGCAGTGGTACTGAATTTCTAAAAGTGTGACATTCTCTAAGGGAACTGAACTAAAATTGGTTTGTATTATATATTGTGGGATGTTCATGATACATTATTTCTTGTTGCTTGTGGGATATCACAAACCATTCAATGGAAATGGGTAGATTTTTAAATGGCATAAGTAACCTTGCTGGACAGCTCTCAAGTATTGCTCTGTTAGATTAAAATTACCTTGGTATTTCTACTAAGATTTTATCCAGAATTTTTGTCTATGTTTTCATCCCTCCCTTCATTCATTTTGTTTCCCTAACATGTTGCATCTTTGTGTGGCATAAGTGCATTTTTGTTTACCATGCTTGTGGAAATGGACGAAAGACTTAAAAGTGAACATATAATCCTCTGGCTATAGTGACTACATGCCTGCTACTATCAGTGGAATAGAACAGCTCTATAGATTTTGCTTGGCAATGTCATAAAGTCATGTTTGCTGAAAGAAATATCTAGGAACAGATTCTTACTTACTAACAATCTCTCAGGCATATTTACACAGCCCATTATGACTGATTTAAAATGTAAGGACGACACCACCATATTGTTTTAAAACTCAGAAAATAATAAACAGGGTTGTTTGTATAATGTCATCTCTTAAAATCTCAAAGAGATTTGATTCATGAAAATCATGATTATTGTTGTGCACATACAACTTAGACCCTATTTAAATATGTACATAGTTTGGTGGCAAAAAGATTTATTATTACTTTGGAAGCATTGCAGTGTTTTTGGCTTCATGTTTATAAACGATGTGGCAAATAATAAGCAGTCATCAAAAGCAATGGCACACATTGTCTGCATTTTCTACACATTTGGCAGGGATTTCTCATTTTGTACTTTATTGGCTTTGCTGTGTTATAGCACAACAGAGCCCTAGCTGTTCTCTCAACAGAGCAGTTTATACATTCTGGAGGTACTGTACTAAATACTTTTTTCCTCTGCTGGTGTTCTTCCACAGTGTTCTTCACAGTCAAATATATAAGGTAAGTAGTGATGATATTCAGTAATGAGCAAGTTCCAGCTGAAAAATTCAACAAGAGACTTTGGCTCTCATATTAAGCTCTATGCAATTTAGAAAACTCTTCTTTGATACAAGAAAACAAAAAATAAAGGAGTCTTTGCTTTGGTAAGGTTAAAGTTAAAAGAGATCAATAACTTCCTAATGTTGAAGGCCTGAGTACACGCTAGATTTTTGCATTTCCTAAATATCTCTCAGTATTCTCATCAGTGTGATGAGAATATTGAGAGATATTTAGGAAATACAAAAATATTTCAGTATCCCACTCTGCAAAAACATAATTCCTTCTTTAGGACAAGTAAATACAAATGGGCAATGTGTGATCTACTGGCTGTATGCGGTTCGCCAGGGCCTTTAAGGCCAGCATCTTATGGATGGTTGCAGCAGGCTATTTTCTTTCTTCTTCCTTGCTGGTATGAGAGACTTTGCCACTCCTGCCCATTTCTAAAACTTTGCTAGAAGGGCCACTAATGAATATTTTCCTGAAGTAGAAACTACAATTTTCAGAGGAAAAATGTGATGTCAAACTATGGAGGAGGAAATAAGAATTGACACACTTCCAATGAATCAAAATTTGTTCTCTTTCCTAACCACTTTATTTATTAAATTTATATGCTGCCATCTCTCCTAGAGGTGACTATGGATGGCTTACAATCAACATAGAATTTTTGTAACAGTTTACAAGGTAATTAATTGTTAGTATGTTCTGTGTTAAATATTGCAGGTTGGAAATATAATCTCTTAAAAGTAGAACATCTGCAGCCAGTGTTCTTTACTAAAAGTTTTCAAACAATAGTTAACAATTCCAATTTTATTGGACTGCTTTCAAATCTTTGATTTTTTTTGAGGGCCTAGCTACCATTTCAGAAAATTCACTTATAGTACCTTGGACAGTGCCTCTTTAAACAAAGCTGTGTGGCTTCATGACTAAATATTTCTTCATATATTAAAAATATTTGAATATATATATATATATATATATATATTCATATTTGATTGTCAGCGTTTTACAGTATGTTATTTCCCCAAACTTCATCACTCAAAAATAGTGTGCTAAATAGTTGTTTTAGATTATTGATTGGGTCTTAGAAGGTTATCAGCATATGGGGACATGTAATGAATATGGAGTTTCTAATGTAATGAATATTGAGTTTTTAACTGAGGAACTAAACATTCAAAATTCTTTTTAGCTACCTTATTGTCATTTGCATTTATTTTTCTTTCTTTTTTTGCAATTTATGTTGACTCTTTAATCTCAGAAGAAAGCTCATCATGAAGAATTGGGTACTCAGTATTGTACTGAAGAATAAATATTTTATCTGGGACTAAATGCTTCCGACTTGGTGTTGGAACTAGGATAAGAACAAGTGACCAGACTTTTTGTGTGTGTGCATTTCTCATTCTTTCAGACACTATATATTTTCCTCAATCCCATTCCTATTCCATCCCATGTTATTATGACCTTTTATTTTGGGGGCTTTTGCTTTCTCACAAAACACCTCTACCAAACAAGACCAGTAGAATATTATTAACCTAACTGAAGCTAATCATATTTCTTTTTTCCCCTTTATATCTCAGGGTTTTTAAAATTTTATAAGTTTTAGAGCAGTATCCAATTAAGAAGGAGAAAAGCATAATTTATATTTAATGACAATTATCCAAAATGTATTTTTTGAAGTTACACGTAAAGCACAATAAAATTACATCCAAAATGCACACTTTTCAGTGAAGTTCATAATAAACACACACAAACACACACACAACGTAGAGTAAGTTAAAAGAAAGACAGTACTCCTTGCCAAAGTTTTTCATGCTAAAACATGAAAAAAAAATCAGGAAAAATTTACATCAGAAAAAATATACAAAATTAGGATTATAGGAAGAGTATCTCTTGCATTTTCATGGGGATTATTTAAAAAATAACAAAAATGATACAAACTGGGATAAATTAAGATGGGGGATAAATAAACAGATAGAATTTGATAGACTCATTATCCCAGCATGAATCTCTCATGAATATTTGTTTTGAAGTGAGCATCTCTGAAACACAGAATATAACCCAATATCATTATTTGAATATAGAACAGTCAATTATTAGCATTTTTATTCTGTCTTTTTTATTTTCATTATTAATATGTACAAGACTTTACAACTGAAGAAAAAAAAAGACAAAACAAGAAAGGTTCTGCCTGAAGGATTATAGTAGTGAAGGGACATCACATATAAGAAAGCTTAGCATACCATAATCTCTATTATGAGTGGCACAGTTTTAACAATAGCTAGTATTTCCATAAGTACATGAAACCGTATTATTCATAGCTTTATAATGTTAGATCTTGGCATTGTTGTAATTAATGGGATAATATTTTTGTCATGTTAATTGCTGAGAATAAAGACAAGATCTTTCATTATAACTTAAAACGTTCATTAATCTTCTGGCAGTGGCAATAAAATGGCAATGGAAATTTACCCAATCAAAGTAATATCTTCTAATGGGACACAACTTTACTTATATATTCAGGGACTGAGAACTCATTCAAGAATCCCAGCATTTCTGATTATACACTGTAAACAGAATATGCAATACATTGGATAACCATTCTAAGTCCCTATGGAATATTGTTAGAGGAGCTTAAAAACACTTTCCTTTGGATTTCAGCTCCAGAATAGCAATGAAGGTAAATGAGAGGTATTAGGACAGGCTGTTTTAGGTCTGAATGAAAAAGGGACATATTTAACAAGCTTCTTGATCAGGTATTTTGTTGTTTCAAAATTAAGCTATATTATGTATAGATTTTTCCTACAGTTTATTCAAGAAAATACTGGATCCGAAACTGAGAAAAGACTAACTTGATATCCTTGAAAAATCCATGATGATTTTTTTTATTATCCACCTGCTTTAAAAAAAACAGAACTGAAAAACCATGATTTTTCACATATGAACAGAAAACAAAATTTTAAAAAATAACCTAAAATTAATTTTTAAAAATCCTTTATTTATTTATTCCATCCGAAAGAAGCATTTTTCAGACTTATTTGCAGAGAACTTTAAAAATTAAAAAATTAAATTTGTGAGTGGAGGAAAAGTTACCTTTCCTACACTTCCTACATAGTAGTAAGTTGTTGTTGTCATTATTATGTGACCCATGCACAGCCACTTGCAGGAGTGTAAGACTTTTTCTTTTTCTTACAATTGTGGCCGTAGAAAAAGAGGGACCCAGTGCTGCTGAGGGAAGACAAATCTGGAACATTATTCAGTGGAAGAAAGTAAATTCAGACAAACAAGCTAACCTGCCTCTAGTCTACCTCTCTTTCATGTGTGTTTACCTGTAAATCTGCTAGGTCTCATATTAACTGTTGCATTTAAAAACCTCTATACAATCTTAATATAATTGTGCCTTTTATGCATAAATAATTATAAATAAATAAGGTTGCAGCCTCCTTAAATTTAGGGGCTTCTTAACTGGTTAAAATATAACTCCTATCTTTCATAGCAAACACAACTGAAAAGTGTAGGGCACATCTTGACAGGAAAATAGAAACCAATACATAACCAATCAGCCCTCAGACTTGTCCACTTTTTAGAACCATGAGCATAGACCCTGGTGAAGAAACACTCACCTAAATACTAGAACCCAGATGTCTGGTTCCAGGAACAGCTAACCTGCTTCTATGATTCCCCACTTTTGCAGGATAATCCTCAGTCTCTAGTTTTCACAGCTCTCTTTCGTTTCCTGTTGTATATATATTAGAATATTGAATTCCTATTGAATTAGATCTTTCCAGTATTGTCTACCACACTACACTGCAGAAGTTCTGAGCATATTTCCCATCTCTCTGAAGAAATAGAGACAGCACTGTAGAGGTGACCAATGGCCAGAAGACAAATTCTGTCTGGTAGAGTTTCTTTGGACAAGGAGATTGCCTTCATTTCAGATGGTTATTCCTAATGAGCACACTGCAGGAATTGAATGTTCCTTTGGTTGATTCATTGCTGAGTGGTCAGAAGTCAAGTAACTGCCAACGTACACACAATGTTCATTGTTTGACATCAAAAGAAAAGTTAATTAGTAGATTTTATAAAACAAAGAGATAGATTTAATATTTAACAGACTGTGATAACAACTATAAGAACTATAGAATGCCAGACTGGATTAAAGCCATAAGGGCACAGAAAAGGTGAATCAGGATTATACACAAGAATGGCAAATACTAGAAAGGCAGCAAAACTTGGTAAAGGCAGGAGCAATCAACAGAAAAAAGGAATACCTGCAGAAATATGGGAACTTTTTTTGAGCAGATGGGGAGGAAAATATTTAAAGCTTTCAGATTTTGGGTTCAAATACACAGAATGTAGAAAGAATTTTAAAGATTAATATTATAATGAAATAACTTTTCTTACTGGGATCAACTCTTTTCTAACCCATTAAAAAAGAACTATGGAACATTGTTCTTATATATGATTACTGTTGCAAAATTATTTTATGCACAAAAATAGAAAGATTCTGAAATACTCACAACACAGGAATGTAAAGATGACAGATTAACAGAGATGCCAAAATTGTCGTGTGTTTATGGAAAGAATATTTATTTATTCTCATTTACTTATTTTCTTTGCTTTTCTTACTTTTTTTCTTTCAAAAGCTGTATTTATTTATTCTTTTAAAAAACTCTTTAATAAAAATTGTATAGCTCAAAATATGATCAAGGTCCATTTGTATACAACTGAGTTATTACAGTTTTTGACTTTCTAGCATCAATCTTATTCTATCTTCATTACAAACGATGAAAACATTTTTTCCCCAAGAACATGAGATATAGAGTGCATCCTTATACCTACAAAATCTTCCTGAGTTCAATGAAGTTGAGATGAATAGAGATGAATAGGAATGCATTATTAAGATGGCATCCAATATTCCTTTTTTTGCTGGTGGAACTTTGTCAATGGCTATAGAAGATACATCTTCCATAAGTCAAAGTAGGCAATTTCCCCTTTCTTCTGTACCTGTTCAAGTCTTCTTTAGAAAGTTAGTGATGCTCTGGAATAAATTGTGGGAGGCAACATTAAACTTTTAGGGGAAGGAGATTAATCTCTTCCAAATCTGCTGATGAAAAAAATTCTTTAATGGATTATGGAATACCAGACACTTTCCTTAATATGTTTCTGGTACTTGTTTTAAATGGAATTAGATGTCCTGTTTTTTAAAAACACTGAAATGCATTCTAGGGTGTTTACTTGTGTTTGAATTCTATAGAGATAGCTCTGGGCATTTAGATATATAAACATGTTCTTAGGTATATGTTGAAGATGAAGCAATGTTAACTGATGGGAAACTAAGTAAAGAAAATTTGAACTATATTATTCAGCTTCAGTTAATTGATATGTCCAGGTAAATAGCAACTTAGAATTAATCAGCTATGGTACTCTTGCCCTAATGATTATTATCAATATAAGCAGTTTCTATGAAGTCCTGCCTTAGGCATGAAAGCTGGCTGGGTGACTTTGGGCTAGTCCCTCTTTCTTAGTCCAAACCACCTTACAGAATTGATAGTGTTAATGTGGGGAAAATTGGAGGACGATGGAGTAGCTATGTTTGCCACTTTGAATTACATATAAAAATAATAAAGTTGGGATAAAAATAAATGAATACATGTAAGTAAGAAAAGAAAAAGTAAGAAATCAAAAAGAAAACTAAAACCACAAGAAAGGGGAGAAAAGAAAAAGTTACAAAAGAGTATTCAATCTTCTTTGCAGCATTTATAAATACAATTATAAATTTATTTCTTTATTCTATGGTTATTTATTTATTTATTATTTATTTTTTTAGTATAACTGCCAATCTCAGTCATGTGAGTCTGGGAGATTGGACAATAATAAAATCCATTAAAAACCAGTAAAATAATATGTGCATACATACATTTCAGCCCAGAAAAGTCAGTATAACAAGGCCCTTAACATACTTAATGCCCCTGGTCCAGGCCCATAACTAAGTGTTCAAGACTTACCAAAGGTCCCCAACCTTTGCAGCTTGGCAGCCTGGCTGGGGGGGGGAAGGAGAACTGGACTACATGATTGGTGAGTTGGTGCATGCACACATGCAGCTCAACATGTGTGAGCATGTGCACACAGCTCAACTTACACGTTACGCTGCGCATCTGTATGCACATGTGCCAGCCCGCCGCTTATGCAAGTCAAGCTGTACACTCATGCTGGTCTCCCACCCATGTGGCCCACTTCCAAGTAAGCCATGGCCCAGTAGTGTGCTGTGGCCCTGGGATTGGGGACCTCTGCTCCAGACAATTTCTCTGATGACATATACCAATGACACATTATTTTATAAATATTCTCTTTAAGATTATAACATTGTGAACATTTCAATCATTTCAGCCACATATTCACTTATTGTCCCATCTGTATATTATGACCAAATTTTAGCCTATTTTATTATATATTTTTTCACTTCCTGTTTCAAACATCAACAAAACTGTATATATTTTAGCAATTACATGTTCATTATTTGTATATAACCAGGGGTGGTATTCTACCAGTTCTCACCTATTCGCTAGAACCAGTTGTTAACATTCTAAGCAGTTCAGAGAACCGGTTGTTAGATGAAATTATTGGCCTAATCCTGTAAGGAAGGCAGGTAGGAAACACTCTGGTGTTGCTTACAGAAACTGCCTCTCCATTAACCCTTATTACATTCTTGGCAGGACTAGGGTTCCTGTCTCTAGAAATTCTCTGGAGTTTTTTTCCCCTCCTTTGCTGGTACTTTGCTTGTGTGGAGTGATGATTCAAAGTTACAATGGCACTGAAAAAAGTGACTTATGACTGTTTTTCACACTTATGACTGTTGCAGCATCCCCACAGTCACAAGAGGTCAGGAGAGAAGATGCATGCCTTGATGTGAGTGATGTTGAGTTGGCTATGCCCACCCAGTCACATGACCACCAAGCCTTGCCCACCAACTGAGCCATGCCCATAGAACCAGTTATTAAAAAATTTGAATCCCACCCCTGTATATAACTCTATTTCAAACTCAGTCTTACAAAGTTTAAGACTGAGAATTAAACTTTGAATGTAAAACATTGTAAAATGTTGTAAATAAGAGAACTATTGACAATTATATCCACCAGCCACTAGATGATCTCCTGATTTTATGTTACATACTCCTTGGCAAAATTCTGATATGTTAGCCAGTTAGCTAATTGTGTTTGCCTTTTATTTCTTGTCTATAAAATGTTTCTTGTGCTGAGAAACAAAGATTTGTCTCAGAACAACCTGAGTTTTTATCTATTCTATATTTTCAATATGGCGCTTGTAATATAATGATTTTTTAAAAGCCACATTTATCTTAATTTTATCATACCACAAATATGCATGCCATCCAAATCTCAGGTTATGTCCTTCTAACTTCCAAATCCTTCTGTTTCTCAGCAATACACACACACACACAACTTAATCAAAATCAAGTAGCAAATTAAAAATACAATTTAAAATCAAGTAAACCTATCGTCCTTTCCTTTGCATTTTTTAAGATCTTATATTTAACTCATGGTTTTCCCGCCACACAAATTTAAATATATCCTTCCGCCACAGTTAAAATGATGCATCAATTGTCAAAATGTGTATTTTCTGAAAGAAAAACATAATTCAAGATAAGACATTCTTTTTTTATCACAGAATTTCTCTCCAGTAATGACAGTTGTAATATCTCCCATCTTACCATTTCTTTTTAAATTTCATTACATGCCTTCACATAGTTATTTTGAAATATACAATTCATATTTGTCATAGTTATACCCAGATATTTTGCATACTCATCAATTCTTTTAGATCTTCTATATTCATATCTGGCAGTTTGGTCTTCTGTTTATTAATCCTGAAATCTTTTAATTTGACCATTACAATTTCAGTTCCCTTTAAAGGATCTTATTGAACCAACACTTGCAAACTTCTGCAAAAGTTCTTAAATTATAAATTTCTTTTTTAATCTGTATTCCCACAATCCTATCATCTTTTCTTATATCTCAATTTGATATTTCAAGAATCAAACTGAAAAAGAGAGAAGACAGTGGACATCTCTGCTTTGTTCTCTTTTTGGGGGGGTGTTGTTAGATGTCCTTTGACAATTTTTATGCTTTCTGTGAAATGTAAACCAATCTTTTCTATTTTATAAATTCTTTTCAAAATTAATGACTTCCAAAGTTGTGAACAAGAAGGCTGAGTTCACATTGTCAAAGATTTCCTCTGTATCCAAGATCAATGAAACTTGTTTTTCATTATATTGCTCAAAATATTCCAAAATGTCCAACGCATTTCTAACATTGTCCTTAACTGTTTTTTTGAAGTAAACCTACACTGATTCTCACGAATACATTCTTGCATGATTATTTTCAGGCTATCAGCTTGAAAATCATTGTGAACAGATTGTGGTCAATATTCAATAATGATACCAGTTTATAGTTTCTTGTCAAAGTCAATCTTATCCCAAATTAGGCATTAATGCTATTTCGGCTTCTTTCCAACTCTCTGGCATCTATCTTCACAGTAGGATGGAATCCATAGTGTTTTGTAAAGATCATAAAAGTCCATCTTCAAAACATTTATAATAACCCAGGAATCCATCTGGTCCAGGCATCCAAAAAATTGGCTAAAACTTTAATATTTATTAATAATCTTTATTAATTTTCACTAGAATCTAGTGGGGTTGCTCTAAATCTCAAACATAATGCCTTCTCCAATGCAGCCAGATTATCTAGCTCTTTTTCCAAGTCTCTGTCTAACAGCTTCTATCTTACTCTCTAAAATTTTCATTTCATCATTGCATCCAAATACTGTTTATAGAGCTTTCCATCTTCTTAAGTTCTTTTTTGATGTCCTGTAGCATCTTTACAAGTTTTTCATCCATTCACTTTTCAAAAGCTTTCAATTTAATATAAAGTGATACAACTAATTTACTGGCCAATTGTTTAAACATTTTCTGAAGCAAAACTAGTGTAACTCCTTTCTCTTCTAGTGACCCTTCCTTCCTCTTCATTCTTGCTCCTTTTCTGGTGGTTGCCATTGTAATCCAAATTTTAATCAAAATGAAGGGATCACAAACAAGGAAAAAGGAAAGATAGGCTTCCACTGTCATTTTTTTCTTTTGTCTTCCTCTGCCCTTAAGACTTTCGTATCAAGTGACAATCCACAATTATAGTCAACATCACAGTCAACACCCCTATAAGTGCAGTCAGCAACACAGTCTAGCTCATATTACCTTTATTTTTTGTTTTGTAAAATTCACAAATTGTTTACATCTTTAGTAGTAAACAAAAAACTTTCCTGTCAAGGTTTGATTTGTTTATCTATTTTAATTTCAATTTGTTCAAAAGCACTTTTAATTTTTCCTTTAAAGTAAACTTTCAAAATAGCTTTTTCCTCTGTCCATCTTAAACTTTCTTACATCGACCCTTTGTTAAAAAAATTTCCTGAAAGTTTTTAAGCCTTTAAAACCTTTTTCTTCTTCATTCTTTTATAAGAAAAAAATTCACCACATAGGAATTTCTTATTTTCCTGCTCAAAAAATCTCTATTAATACAATGGTATGTGGGAAAGACCTTGGGAGATTGGTCAAAGAGTTGTCCCAGAGGTGCTTTTTCAAAAGACAGTCTGACTTTGTTTTTCCTGAAAGACATCAGAACTAAAATGCTTCTTGGGTCAGAAGCAAAATGTATTCAAGGAAAAACAAAAAAAAAACACTTTTGGGACAGCTATGATCTGGATGACTGAGAATCTCCATAGACATTGGACAAAGAGTTTTTTTCCCAAGGAAATGATCAGATAATAAACAGTGTAGCTTGCAACTGGGTAGTGAATTGGACAAGAGACTCAGAAGAATCCTTCCTAGTTTTTCGGCTGTAAAGGAGACCGGGGAGAGGGGCTAAATATTCAAACTTACAAAATTCTGTTAATGAGGCTTTACAGTGAAGTAGAATTAGCTCATTTAGTTGTGTTTCCTGTCTGGTTTGCTTTGCAAAGCTGATTTCCATCATGCAAATATTTTATCTGATCATTGACAATGTCTTTTTGCTCAGTCTCTAGGACTTTCTCACACACCATTACATATTTAATGAAAATTACTTACATTGGGAGGTAATTGATAAATGAAGCTCATATAAATCTTATATTCATATCGGCTACATTTCATCTCTGAACTTGATTGAAACCCATCAACTCCCGAGTGCTCAGCTCATGAGCTGACTGCAAAAACCCCAGTTCCTGCATTCTGCTCATGAGGAGCTGCAGTCCAGAGGGCATGTGGGTGATCTCATGTTCTCTCTTTTTTCTGGAAGGAATTTGCTGGCTAGAATTCATCACCTGGCTCCTCATCTTTACCACAGTGCTGTCCCTGCTCCTTCAAGGGACATTTAGCTCACATGCTCGTCACTGGAAACCCCAAAATAAATATATTCCTAATATTATTTTGCTAAACAATCTATATCCCTTGAGTCAAGCAATATATTTTAAGGTAGTGTTCAAGCAGTAAATTATCTGTCTGTATTACATAGCATGGGGAATTATCATCTTAATTAAATAACCCCCAAATAATATCTATGTGGAATGCAGAAGCAGTTCTGGTTACAGAATTGATTAATTAAATTACAACGAAAAACACAAAATAGATAAATAAATTTATAGTGTCTTAATTTAACCATAATTATTTACACTATGGAAAATCAATTTCTGTTATATTTAAGTTGTTTAAATTGATATCGAATTGAACCCTTATAACACATCCATATACACCTGGAACTCTGTGTAATGCAACAAGTGAACAATTCCATTCATCAAAAGTTTACTAAAGGCATGGCTAGCCAGGAGAACAGAAAATCGTAAGGAGCAGACAAAGATTAATTATACCTGTGCTCGTATAGCAATGTTTGTGTTCAAAACAAATTATATTTGCTTGTGCTTAAACGATGCATAAATCTGATCCATGCAGATGAACGTGTGTTCAGGATGACTGAGCACACTTGTTTGAATGTCATATTTATCCCTGTATTTTGTCAGAAAATTAACTTCTTTGGAGTTTGTGCTTGAGCTGAGCATATGGTTGTTGATCTCTGGAGATGACAGTCTATCTGAGCAATAGCTCCTTATGGTTTCAGCTCTCCTCTGCTGGCAGATGCTTTGGGCTTTTCTACAATTAAGTGGAGATCATCACTGTTTTCTTTGAGCACTGCTGTGCCTTGTACTCTGAAGTGTTTTGTTAATCACTGTCTGCCTTCGACAGAAGCTGCCAAAGCTCTCATTAAGTTTGAATTTTGAGATGTCATGCTCGAATGATGGAATTTCAACCCTTTTCTGCATGAATGGAATTGGCTGTGGAGAGGTGCTAGGGATGGGAGGGAGGGCTCTAAAGTACATTTGTTTTACATTTAATCTGGAACAAAAATAAAATAGAAACTTTGCCTTCAACTTTGTTTTAAAGTCAGAAAAAACCTTGCTTCTGCTCTTCCCCAAACTTCATAATTACAGGGCACTAACCTTGTCATCTGCAGGGCATACTCTATTGCTTTCAATTAATAATCCATCACTGCCTTGTTCACAATTTGAACTTTAAACCTTCCTTCCTATCCCAAACATTGGGTTCATTATTATGTGGAAGTCATTGCAAATGACATGACAGATGCTTGACATCCGTTAAAGGGTGACGTAGAAATGTATGCCATGATGGGTTTTTGATAAATTCTTATTGGATCAAAAATTAATGTTATTTTTGCCCTTCAAGAAAAATCGCCTGCACGTTTTGCAAATAGAAAACAAAATGCATCTGTTGTTAGTTTAATGATTTGCAGCACAAAACTAAGTGTTTTGGGAAATACAGTATGCGAAGACATTGCCCATTTCTCATGTTTCATCTGGATCCATAAAAGTAAGCCTTAAAGAAAAAAATTAGACTAATTACCTGCATTGCCTAATCATTTACAGTCATAAACTTTTTAATAATTGATTAAGGCAAATACGCAGCCAAGTATCTCAGAAAAATAATATTTTCGTGATGAATAGGACAGTTCACATTCCTGGTAACAATTCAGCTTAAAAGTACATTATTGAGTATAAGTGCTGGATTGGATTTGTTTGCATGATTTTTGTTAAGTTTGCATGAAGAGACAGGCGCGGAGTGCAAGGTTCTTAGCATAAACAGAATCACCCACAGTGAATGTGCGAATTTTGCTAGTGGAATCTAGTGGTGCATTGGGTGCGTAAGTGGGATGAAGGCAATCAAGGGGAGACCTGAGTTTCCTACCCATCAACAATTCAGCTGGGGACAAATTAGTTGAGGGGTTGGGAGTGATATGCTGAACACTGAGAAGTTTTTCAACTCTCTCAGTGATATCCCCTGGACCCAACTGCTGAAGTTTTTCCTTGGTAAATTGTACCATACGTTTAGCCTGGCCGTTAGCCGAAGGATGCCCAGGGGCTGTCAGGGCATGTCTGATACCCTGTTGTGCTAGATAGGATTCAAAAAGGTTGGATGTAAATTGAGGGCCATTGTCAGAAACAAGCACATCAAGTAACCCGTGAGTTACAAAAAGCTTTTTAAGCTGTTTGATGACAGCTTCAGTTGTGGTGGATTCCATAGGGATAACCTCTAGCCATTTGGAATATGCATCAACTATAATAAGGAAAGTGTGCCCTCTGGTAGGGCCAGCAAAATCAATGTGAATCCTGGACCATGGGCCCCTAGGACATTCCCATTCCTGTGTGGGGGCAAGAGGTGGGGCAGGCCTGACTACCTGACAGTTGGGACAAGATGCAACCCAGTTTTCAACCATTTTGTCAATACCTGGCCACCATACATAACTCCTGGCCAATCCCTTCATTCTGACAATTCCCGGATGACCCTCATGTAACATTTCCAAAACCTCTTTTTGTAGTTTTGCAGGAATAACCACCCTGTTACCCCACAAGTACACCCTCTTAATACAGATAATTCAGTTTGCCTGGATTTGAAAGGTTGGGCGAGTTGAGGTAGATCTTGAAGTGGCCAACCCTTCTTAATCCAGCCTATAACAGGAGCCAATAAAGTGTCTTTGGCAGTCTCTCTGGCAATTTGAGCAGCATGTACTGGAAGCTTGGCAACAGTTTCTAGAAAAATGGTATGAGTCTCAGGAACAGGGTCCTCAATGTGTGAAGGAAGTGGGCAGCGACTCAAAGCATCTGCATGCCCAATGTCTTTACCAGGTCTGTGGATCAGTTTGTATGAATAAGCAGCAAGAAATTCAGTCCATCTCAGCATTCTTGGTGACAGGATCGTGGGCGTTGGTTTGTCCCCTGCCACAATACCTAAAAGAGGTTTGTGATCTGTGACAACAGTAAATGTTCTCCCATATAAATACTCATGGAATTTCTTGACAGCTGCTACAATTGCCAAGGCTTCCTTATCCAGTTGGCTGTAGTTCCTCTCTGCTTTAGTCAAGGTGCGAGAGTAAAATGCAATAGGAGCTTCCCTCCCGCTGGGAAGCATATGGCTCAATACCCCCCACTCCAAAGGGGAGGCATCACAAGTCAGAACAACAGGAAGATTCTCAGAGAACTGTATCAGCACAGCATCAGACGTGATTTGTCTCTTGATATTGTTAAATGCAGCTTGTTCCTTCCTCCCCAGACCCAAACAGATTTCTTGTCCAGCAACCTATGTAGGGGTTCTGCAATGGTTGCCTTCTGAGGTAGAAACATATGATAAAAGTTAATGAGTCCCAAAAATGCTTGCAGATCTGTTTTGCATTTTGGCCTGGGGGCTTCTTTGATTGCCTGAACCTTTGCTTCTGTGGGGTGGATGCCATGTTTATCAATCATGTAACCCAAGAATTCCACTTTATCTGTTCTAAGTGTGCATTTTTCTTCTTTGACTTTTAACCCCGCTTTTTGAATCTGGTTAAGACTTCCCTGAGTCTCTCGTGTAACTGAGTGTCATTTTCAGCAGAAATTAAAACGTCATCAAAATAGGGCACCACCCTGGCAATCCTTGTAACATTCTTTCCATAAGGCTTTGGAAGATGCCTGGTGCCACGCTTACTCCAAACTGCAACCTTTTGCATTTGAAAGCACCTCTATGGGTTACAATGGTTTGGGCTTCAGCAGTGGCATCATCAACTGTTAATTGTTGATATGCCTGTGCCAGGTCCAACTTGGCAAAACTGTGCCCCTCCAAGGGAATGTAATAAATGATGCACTACTGGAACTGGATATGCGCTCTGTTGTAGCGCATGGTTCAATGTCCCCTTGTAGTCTCCACAGATTCTCACTGACCCATCAGCCTTGACTGGTGTGACTATGGGTGTCTCCCACCTGGAGTGATCAGTGGGCTCTAAAACCCCTTGGGCTATTAGTTTATCTAATTGTGCATCAATTTTTCCTTTAAGGCAAATGGGACCCTTCTGGGTTTTAAACGGATTGGTTGTACCTTGGGATCTAGGTTAAAGGAGATAGGGGTCCCCAAGTACTTGCCTAATCCGTTGCTGAAGACCTCTGGAAACTCAGACTTCAAGGCCTCTTCCCACTCAGTGTTGCTCACGTGATTGATGCCAGTCACCTCGATGCCCAGCGGGTTGAACCACTCAAGGCCCAGCAGACTTGGCGGTCCTTGTCCACGATGGTCAGTGGTAGGCGTTTGGTGTGGCCCTTGAACTTCACGTTGAATTCTCTTGTTCCAACTACTGGAATCTTGTTCCCTTGGTAGTCTTTAAGAGTCAATGCTTGCTTCTTGAAGTGCTTCTTCTGGATGTTGGGAAGAAGACTGTGAATAGTGTCCCATGACACCATAGATAGGTATGAGCCTGAGTCCACTTCCATTTGGCAAGGCCTTCCTTCAATAAATACCTTGACATGCACTTTTCTACTTCTTAAGGGTGATGAATGACCAATGGTGACTGTTTGATGAGTTTCATTCTTCCCATTTGCTTCTGTGCTGTGCCCCATTTTCTCACAGAAATTGTTAGGCTTGAATTCTTTGTCTTTGCTTGTAGCAAACTTTCTTCTGATGGGTGGAGTTCTGGATGATTTGCAGACTCTTGCTAGGTGTCCTCTTTTATCACAACGGAGGCAAATGGTGTCTAAAACTTGCATTCAGTGCGGGGTGGCTTCCCCACACCCTCTGCAGTAGAAATCTTGCCTCTTTCTTCCTAGGTCTTTCTTTTTCCTCTCCATTCTGAGTCTGTAAATTCCTTCCTCCACCTCACTACAGTCTGACTCAGAATCTATTTGCTCACAATGAGTTGTTGTGGACTTTTCCACATCAGGATGGCTTGTGGCCTTGTTGATTTTCTTCATGGCTGCTGCTGAGGACTTGGTAGCTTCTGCTGAAGAGGCCTCTTCTATTGCTTCCTTCAGCGTGATCTTAGGTCTTAGTAATAACTTGCTCTGAAGCACCTTGTCTTTAAGGCCCAGAACAAATCGATCGCATGGCCTCTTCTAAATTGTTAAATTCACATGCACCCCCAATGTCTCTTAAACTTGCCATGAAGTCGTTTACGTTTTCGCTTTCCCCTTGATCCCGACGGTAAAACTCGTGTCTCTTAATGAGGCACGATACTTGTGGGGCGTAATGGGCTCTTAACAACTTTTCTAAGTCAGGCCATTCCATTACCTTCACGTCTGCAGCTCCCGCCAATGCCTTCGCCATCTTGAAAACTGCCGGACCGCAGTGCGTGAGAAAGACCGCCCTCTTCCGCTTCTCGAAATGTCGGCAAGATCGTTTCCTTCCAGATACATTTGGAAACGATCTGCATACGACTCCCAGTCTTCTGCCGTCGGATCGAACGGGGCTGGGGGGGTGTTCAGCGCAGCCATCTCTCTCTTCTTCTGTTCCGCGTTGCCTTCTTCTTCAGGGAGATCCCACCTTCGTCGCCAGTGTTAAGTTTGCATGAAGAGACAGATGTGGAGTGCTTCAAGCTCTTTGTTTATTGGTGACTACAGCTCAGAACGGACCCACTTTGGCTGGGCTGCGGCTGCTACTTATAGCCAGCAGCCGCAGTTGCCAGCCAATCAGAGTGCAGGGTTTTCCCGCACTTTTTAAACCAATCATTTCTTACATTTTACAAGAACAGTTCAAACTAAACCAATGACTTTAAACCTGCATACATAACAATTTTGCCTCTAATATGTATAAAATACAGAGGTGTACAGATTTTAGGGAAGATAAAATTTTAAGACAATGCAAGCTATCCTCAAAAGGAGATTTTGAGTTCATCACTATTGATATTGTTCATGTCAAGCAAGTATAGGCAATATTTAAACCATGAAGGCCTTTTCTGTAAATCTCAGGATTTTTCTGACTACAGTTGCTGAAAAACAGTGGAACAATTTCTACCTTTCAGACAGGAAACATATGAAAAATACATGCAGACAGCCTACATATGAATAGCCTAAACTCTGTCTACATGCATGCTCTTAAGGTAAGTAGGATCCGCCCTCACAAAATGGCCCCACACATGACCATCCTATATTATATATTGGAAGATGATGTGAAAAGGTATTGCTTCTTAACATTAAGTGTGTGTGTGTGTGAGAGAGAGAGAGAGAGAGGGAGAGGGAGAGGGAGAGAGGGAGAGTATGCACTTTTAAGTTGAATCCTGGTATAACCACTTTACAATCTTGATTTTCTAAGGGTCAGAGCATGAGCACTCAGTTCTATAGAAATTTCAAACCAATGATGTCTTGCCCACATTTATCATTCTAAATATATGAAATTATTATTATTTATTATTATTTATTAAATTTATTTATATCCTTTAAATGTATATTTAAAGGCAGGATAATATATATGAACACACAAGATTATACTAATGTCAGTTTGTCCTACCTACCTACCTACCTAAAGAAATCCAGGTTCAACCCTTCAATTCCATTCATCCTTATCTAGCACCAATTTTCTGCTGACTTACTTGACCAGATTCTTCTGAATAGATTTCAATAAATCATTTATGCTGCCACCTACATGAATGGTCCTGATTCTTTGTGCCTGACAGTGTTGGTCTCAGGGTGCAAAATACAAAAATACATTAGCTCCTCTCTGGCATTCAGCTCCTATGTACTTATACCTACCATCCTGGCAGCTGTTATCAGCAAAACATAAAGGTTCCTAAAAAAAATCTGATAGCTCCTACTGTTTGCAAAAAAAACCCACCAACTTTACATATATACATATAGGCTTTTCACATATTTATCAACTTACTCTATAAGAGAGAATAAAGGTACTAAATCTGAACTTCTGATCCAGAATGTTCTACATTTATTTAACTGGATGCATGTATTTTAAGTAAAAAGCAGTTATCTCATGAGGCTTAACAGTGAAATATTGCAAGGCAGCATTGAAACGGCAAAGCTTGGTGGCCTCCTGCCACTGATCTGCAAGCAGGTGACATGCTCTTTTTCCTTTAGAAATATGTGCCACAAAATGCTACAATCTCTCTTGCTGCTTTATATTTCATTTTCAAAAAATAATATCTGACTGACAAAGGGAGAAACGCTTTTCTTTTTTGATATACAGAGCTGGCGATGACATTGCATGAAATATAGCCAACCTTGTGATAGTTGATATTGTCATAAGATGTCCATGATCACAGAACAATCTTTCATGCTATCAGCTTAGGTTGCCTGACTTTTAGCTGAAATATATGTGTTGCTTGCAGTAGCTGACACCCACCACCATCATATTTCCCACCCAAAAGAATCACCATAAGAAAAATGGTACTCCAAGTATAGAAATAGAAATCATAATCTCAAATACTACAGGTAGTCCATGATTTACAACCACAGCTGAGCCCACCGTTTCTGCTGCTAAGTGAAATATTTGTTAAGTGAGTTTTGCCACATTTTACGACCTTTCTTGCCACAGTTGTTAAGTGAATCATTACAATTAAGTAAGTAACATAGTTGTTAAGTGAATCTGGCTTCACCCAAAGTCTTTGCTTGTCAGAAGTCCACAAAAGGAGATCTGCAGTTGTCATAAAAGGGGACACTGTTTTATCATAAATATGAGTCAGTTGCCAAATGTCCAAATATTTATCATGGGAACATGGAACTGCAGCAATGGTCGTGAGTATGAAAAATGCTCATAAATCGACTTTTTCAGTGCTATTGTAACTTCAAAGTGTCACTAAATGAACGGTTGTAACCTGTATATGATTAAGTATGTTGATAAAGAAAACCCAATATTTACTTGCTTTTTTAGGTATCAGATAGGTCAATCTCCAGCATTACATATGACTCCTTAGCAATGAGATCTCTTTCCTCTGTGCATCACTGTGTTCCCTCCTCTACAGAACATCCTTTTTTTAAAAAATTCATATTTATATGCCGCCCTTCTCTGGAGACTCAGGGTGGCTTACAATTTTTGGAGCACAACCCAATGCGCTCAGCAATAGCCTTCATTCCATTGTATATGCCTGCTTATTACTAAGCGGCATTTTTACAAAGTCAGCTTATTGCCCCCAACAATCTTGGGTCCTCACTTTACCTAACCCGAGAGGATGGAAGGCTGAGTCAACCTTGAGCCTGGTGGGATTCGAGCTTGCACTAATGGCAGGCAGCTGGAATTAAGTGCTAGGCATTTAACAGCCTGCACCACCAAGGCCCTTATGAATCCTAATGAATGAACAGAGGAAGTGAGTCCATTAGTGGATAATGGACCACTGGCAGATATTGCACTAATGGCAAATTAATCCAGAAGAACTGAATTGGATAAAACCAGTTCATTTAATAAGTTTTTAATTAGTAAATCTTTCACTATGTATGAAACCGCAAATTTGTATTTGTCAAAAAATAACTTAAGCAAATGCCAGAGAAGTTCCTTCCTAGTTCACTGAAGATAAAGGGAGGGAGGGGAAAGCACATTCAGACTTGGGAGGTTGATGTCAACCCAAAAAGGTAGTCTTGACTAAGAAACTAATGCCATATAGGTCAGGACTACTTTTATTGTAACAGCTATTTATTGGACCTTAACATCCTTTGTTGTTCCTTATTTCTCCCTAACAGAACTGGTACATAAACTGGGCATTTTCCTGGATTTATGGCTGCTGGTCCAGTAATAAGTGAAGGCATATCCAACAAGGCTGTCACACAACTGGAGTGCCAAATGTGACCCTTTGCGAGTCATAGTCATGGTCCCTCAAGGCCTTCTCATCATCCAATTGGACCATTTTAATGGCTCTATATAAAGATATCCTTGCAGATCATCTGAAAGCTTAAACTGGCTGCCCCTGAAGCAGTAGCTGGAATTGTTGCCATTTGTCAATTCAGATAACCCTTCATCTCTAGAGACTGCAGTAGCTGCCAATAAACTTACAGTTGCAATTCATGGTACTCTTATCACTTTAAAGTCCTTCTTGGCTCAGGACATGGGTTATCTCAGAGACTGCATATTCCAAATGAATCTGCCTATCTGGAAAAATATAGGAGAAAGATTCTGCTGAGGTTCCTGTTTCAAAAATAGTTCCATCTAAAAGGACCACAAACAGGACTTTCTCAATGGTGGCACCCCTTTTATGGAAAAAAAAACTTTCTTGCCTGCTGTCTAATCAGTTTCTGTAAATAAGTAAAGAATAAACATTTGGAAAGTTAAACTTTGGTATATGCATCTGTTTGTAATTTCCATTATAATTTATATTTTTATTGTCAGGTTGTTTTTAATCCTCTATTGTGTCTGCTTATACCACTCTGAACCACTGGGAGTAGAGTGCCATAAAATATTAGAAATAAATAAAAGATAAATAAAACTGCATCTGCAAAGTGTGCTTGCTTAACATGTTGTATATTTGTTAGTTTGTATATTTAATTATCTTAGTTCACCTGGAGCTACAATATGCAGTGAATATATTTAAACAGATGACATACCAGTTTTTGTTTAAATATTAGCTCGTAACAAAGAAAGCATGAATAAGCATAACAGCCTAGTGTGTGCAGTAACTTTGAGGAAACAGATGTTATGTGTTTATTTTATTTATTTCCACTTATAGTCCACACTTTATCAACAATATGCCACATAGGGAAATAGTAAAACAAATCAATGTTAAACCTTCTAGTTGCTCAGATTCTTTTTCAAAATGTGGCATATACTCAAAGTGAAAGAAGTTGGGTATATTCATTCTTTCCTCCTTGGATCAATCTCTCACTACATGTTTTTGTGTACCTCAGTGACCTTAACAAGATAAAATCTGTGGGGTTCCCCATACATTTGGTTAATCTCATAGGATTGCAGGCAATCCTTAACTGTCACTGAGGTCTTTTACTGCCAAATATGTATGATTGTTCTCTTGGGATGGACTGAGTATGCCCCACACGCTATTGTTTCTCAACTATGTGATCTGGTTCCTGAAAATTCCTTCTCTTAGGAAAGAAAAAGTATTCTGATCATGACACCAGAACTCACTGTGTCCATGAAACTAAGAGGTCTGCTTATTCTAAATATATTTATTTATTGGATTTGGACCAATAAATAAGCTTTTTTCAACCCATTTTATCGTGTCATGTTCTAAACGTTTGACCTTATATTCGTAGCAATTATATTTAATAGCAATCTTAGGGTCCAAGGCTCACATTTAGCTTCGCATTGTGTTTTTGCATAAATTAATTAAAACATATTCAAGACCCTATTAATTTGTATCCTTCAGTTCAATCTCCAAGCACAGCATGGAGCTTTTCCTAGATATTTTCAGCACTCTCTCACAAAACCTGTGATGCCAGGGCCATTGCAAATCTTATAGTTTAAGTTCCTTACATTAAAATCAGCCTTCTTGGGGACCGTTAGCTTGGTGTGATGAGCATGCAAACTTTCTGCCTTTCTGCAGACTAAATTATTCATTGGTTTTACTACATAAACACATGGTTGAATTGAGGCCAGTTACCACCATTCTCCCAAAGGCTGTGTCAGCATTCTGAAAACCTGTTGTAATATCTACAATTTATCCAAGTTTATCCCAATTTATCTCTATCTGTGGTCCCCTGGAATTTTCATTACAAAAAAATGTATTGTTAAAGAGCCCCCCACCCCCTTTTTTTTTACTACAACCGTGCAGAAGTCATGAGTGGCTTTTAGTATCCTAAGATGAATGAGGAAGGGGCTGCCAATTTTATCTCTTCATAATGAAAAACAGATCACTCCCATTGTTGTTGGCTTTTTGTCTATAGACAGCAAAGACTCATTATCTTAGGTGAAGTCTCATTCTACCAGAGCAACTGCCACTTCAGCTTTCTTATTTGTGATGTGATGTGCCTTTTCTGATCTTTGAAGACCTCCTGACAAATCAGAGCTGGAAGGAACCTTGTAGGTCATCTAGTCCAACCCCCCTGCCCAAGCGGGAGACCCTGCACCATTTCTGACAAATGGCAGTCCAATCTCTTCTTGAAATTCTCAAGTCCTATTTAGGCGCAGCCATTGACATGTATAACGTATGTGTGTATGTCAAATCTTAAGGACCTATACATTTTTGCAAAAAGTTAAAAATGGTACCTCCTTTCATGTCCTTTTGGGCAATCTTGCTACTCAGACATGAAAATAATATATATAGACTATGAAGAACAAAACATACAATTGTGTAACTGGATTAAGTAGGTTATCTGTGCATTCACACTACTCAGCCATACCTTTCATAAGTAATTTATTCACAGATATTTAGTGGTTTTCATAGGTTGCTTAAGCAGTCTTGGAAATTGAGAAAACATGATGAACCTTGCCAAGGAACATAGCACTATGGTTCCTGTCAAAATTCTTCAGGACATTCTAATGAGGTTTCTGTTTAACAACCTTATCTACATATGTGAATACTTGGCCGACAACTCAAGGAAACTTCATTACAAGTAATAATCTTCTCCTATCTGAAGTACTGTACAGATTTAGTAATCTATAGAGCTGATATTCTACAGCAGAAAAAAAAATACTTCGAACTGACTTTAAAAGTAATAAAAATGTAGGAAATTCTATTTCTACACAAAACAGGCAGTTTCAAGCAGCTAAGATCTGTTCAATAAATTGTTATGCATCTAGCATTAGTAACATAATATGGTTGAAGAAAAGAAACTTATGAACTCACCATAATGAATACTGTAGTAGATATCCTTTAGACAGAGAGGTGGAGAACTGATTAGCAACTGACAGAAAGCAAATATTGTGTTCTCCAAAGATGGGGATAACATTCTGGAGTTTATTTTCCTCAGTCCTTGTGCATCCAGGGATGATGGTTGAAAACAAAAAGACTCAAGCTTACATAAAATAAAAGGCCCAACTAATGTGAAACTTATTCTGCCTTACACACAAATTCAGTAAGCTTTCCAACCTCAGTTAGGGGTGTAAGCAATGCCTTAGCAATAGCAATAGCATTTAGATTTATGTATCTCTTCACAGTGCTTTATAGCCCTCTCTAAGAGGTTTACAGAGTCAACATATTGCCCTAAACAACGTGGATCCTCATTTTACCGGCCTTGGAAAGATGGAAATCTGAATCAACCTTGAACTGGTGAGGATCAAACTCCTGGCAATGAGCAGTGAGTTAGCCTGCAATACTGCATTCTGACCACTGGGCCACCACAGCCCCTTACTTATATATTCTATTTATTTATTTATTTATTATTTTATTTGTCAAGCAATTATAAGATAACAGGTATAAGTATAAACATTGTTATGAATACATGAAATGCATACATATAAGAAAAAAACCCAGTAGGACAGGGATGGTAGGCACGTTGGTGCACTTATGCACACCCCTTACAGACCTCTTAGGAAAGGGGTGAGGTCAATAGTAGACAGTCTAAGGTTAAAGTTTTTGGGGTTAGGGGAAGAAACCACAGAGTCAGGTAGAGTATTCCAGACATTGACCACTCTGTTGCTGAAGTTGTATTTCCTGCAATCAAGTTTGGTGCGGTTTACCTTGAGTTTGTATCTATTGTGTGCTCTTGTATTGTTATAGTTGAAGCTGAAGTATTCATTGACAGGTAGGACATTGCAATGTATGATTTTATGTACTATACTTAGATCGGACCGAAGGTGGCGTAGTTCTAGTTTTTCTAGGTCTTAAATTTCAAATCTGGTGGCGTAAGGTATTCTGCAACGAGTAGAGGAGTGGAGAACTCTTCTTGTGAAATATTTCTGGACTTTCTCAACTGTATTAATATCAGATACATAATGCAGGTTCCAGACTGATGAGCTGTATTCAAGTATTGGTCTATCAAATGTTTTGTATGCTCTAGTTAATAGTGTGATATTACCAGAGAAAAAGCTACACAGGATTAGGTTAACAACTCTTAATGCCTTTTTGACTATGTAGTTACAGTGGGCTCTAGCACCTAGATCATTAGAGTACTCCAAGGTCCTTGATGGAGTTTGGATCATCAACGAGGTCTTGACTATTCAGCTTGTATTTTATTTTCTGGTTTTTGCCAATATATAAGACAGAACATTTATTTGTTGAGATTTGAAGTTGCCATTTGTTTGACCATTCTGATACACAGTCGAGGTTTTTTTGAAGGTAGCAGTATTGTCGGTAGTGTTGAATAGCTTTACATCATCAGCGAATAGAATGCAGTTGCTTTTAATATGATCATAGAGGTCATTTATGTAGAGTATGAAGATAGTTGGTCCTAGAACACTGCCTTGGGGGACACCACTGTTGACAGGTACAGAATTTGATAGGACGCTCCCAATTATGACCATTTGATATCTGTTTGATAGGAATGCTTCTATCCAGTTATGCAGGTGTCCAGAGATACCATAAGATTTTAGTTCTAGGAGTAGTTTGTCATGTACCACTTAATCAAAGGCTTTACAGAAGTCTATGTAGATTGCGTCTATTGCTTTGCCCTGATCGAGTTGTGTAGTCCATATGTTTTTGCAGTGTAAGAGTTGCAGATTACAGGATAGTTTTTTCTGAAACCAAATTGTTTATTAGAGAGTAGGTTGTTTGTCTCTAAGTGGAGAATAATGGATTGGTTAATAATTGATTCCATGACTTTACAGGTGACGCAGGATAAAGAGATTGGTCTGTAATTTTCAACTAGATTGGGGTCTCCCTTTTTGAAGATGGGGATGACCATGGCTAGTGACCATAGGTTTGGCAAGGAGTTGGTCCTAAAAGATTTTTCAAAGATTATGCTTAGATGTTCGGCTATGGCAGTGGATAGCTTTTAAGAAGTAGTCACATATTCCGTCCAGTCCAATAGAGATGGTTTTAGATTGCGTAGTGCTTTTTCAACGTTGTCTTCTGTAAAATCGATATGTATTAGATCATTGTAGTTGTCTGTGATTCGACTAGGAAATACTGGGCATGATCTATTGCTGTTTACAAATACTGAGCCAAGGTTGGCTTTAATGGTGTAATTGTTGCAGTCTTTATCATTAGGTCCTTTCAGGTGTGGGATGGACCTTGAGTCTTTTAGTTTGTTGTTTACAAAATTGTAGAAAGTGCGAGTGGAATTGGTGCATAGAAGGTTTTCCTCTTGTTTAATGTGATAATTGGTGCATTCAGTCTTTATCTGGTGGCATAAATTTTTGTATCGGCTTTTGAAGTTGGCAACGTAACCACATTTGTTTTTCTGCCAAAGTGATCTCTTTTTGGATTGAAGCTTCCTTATTGTTATGGGTAATCTGTTTTGTCTGGTTTTGGGAGTTGTCATTGGTACATATAGTTTGATGACTCTTTTGACTTCAAGTAAAAATGTGTTGTAATGGTCTTCAACAGTATTGCATCCAGGGAATAGAGATTGCCAATCAAGGGATGAGAGATCGTTGTCTATAAGATCATAGTTGCCTTTTTTGGAGTTATAATTGGGGATCCTGTCATTATGATGATTGTTGTGTGGACGTATATTGAGACAAAAGTCAATCATGTTGTGGTCACTGTTGGAAAAGGGTTCTTTAATTGGTATTCCATAAATTGAATTCAAACTATTGCAGAAGATGAGATTGAGGCAGTTGTTAAGTCTAGTATTGTTGGTTACTAGTTGCTCCAGTCCCAGATTTGTTACAGCATTGTAGAAGGTTGCATGTATGGGTTCAGTTTTACATTCATTTAGGGTCCAGTTAATATGAGGTAGATTGAAGTCACCAAGAAAGATAAAAGCGTGTGGGCAGGATGTTGCCTATGTTAGTGAATTTAGATTGTTTACATGTTTGATGTCATAATCAGGGGCTCTGTAACATAGTAAGAATCAAAATGTGATATTTAAGGACAGTTCACAGATGATGGTCTCAGGAAGAGCAAGCTTCTGGGTAACTTGGATGTTTTTTAGATGTAAGGACTTTTTATAGAAGATAGCAACATCACCTCCTCTATAGATTTCACAATCTGATAGGTAAACATGATAGTCTCTTACTGTGGTAAAGGAGTCAGGGAGAGATGCATTGAGCCATGTTTCACAGACAAATATGATGTCGAATTTAGCCGTATTTAGTAAGAAGAGAAATTCAGGTATTTTATTCACAAGGCTTCTTGCATTGAGTAGCTTGCATTGTAGTTGGAATTGAGGTAGTTAGGGGCATGCGTGTCTAGTCTTGGGTGATGGTGGATTGGTTGAAGTAGGGTTGAATGCTGAGTTGTGGGTTGTGTGACTTACTTTTGATACAGTCAGCATGATAATCAATGTACAGGTCCTTCTCTCCATTGTCTAGATGTTTTTTGAGTTCTGTGCAGAGTTCACGGGAGCGGACACATTGTTGTAAGCTTAGGTCAGGGCGAGAATGGAGGTTCTTATGGTTGGTTTTCCTTTTCTCTGAGGAAGTGTTTCCAAGTTGAAGAACCAGCTCTCTTCTTTATGTGAATAATGAGTTGAGCCCAGGCCATGTAGCAGAGAAGAGGGGAAGACTTTGTTTAGACAGGCCTGGTAATCCAGCATGTGCTTTTTCTGCAGCCTTTTCATTATCATCTTCTATCGTCTTCCTTCAGACTTCTTCTCCAATCCTCCCCACTTCCCTCTTGCTCTTTTTTATTGTAGTCTTTAGGCTCAAACAGACACTAAGTCTGCTGAAACTCACATTCTGCTGTGGTGACTTACTCAAAAGAAGGCTGGTATTTGACTGCCAACAATTAACTATGTGAGTTAAGTTTATTGTGTGTCAGATTTTATGTTGTTCTGTATTGCAATTTTTTCTGCTTGGAATAAAAAATGTTTTGATATAAAAATTTAGAAGGTTTAAAGAAAGATAAGAAATCAGCATCTTCTGTTGAGAGTAGAGTTATCTATTTTAATGTTACTGTACAGATACATCAAAGTTTCATTCCAATTGTTGAACATATTTATAATATTCACTGTAATAAAAATCAACAAAAACAGAACAATAGGATCTTGTAGATCAATAGTGGTTTAGTTGTTCATATTAGAAACTAATGTTTTTGCCACTTATTGACTGATCTATCCATGAGGAATGTAGTCAATAGCATTTTCCTATACATGATAATGACAAGAGGTCTTGCCAAGATTTGCAGGCAAACAGTAATTAGTTGTGATTTCTTCTCTTGGCAAATTAAATCTAAATTGAAGGCTTCCCAGATTTCAAGGATAAACATAAGGAAAACTTCTGTGTAGAACATCTAAAAACATATAAGGCATTTGGGCTATGCATAGGTGAGATATTGGTTCTTCGGTATCAGATCTTCTGGAAGTGCCTTGCAAAACAATTGCCATGCAGATACAAGGAGTTGGATATTTTCATTTATTCATACAGGGCCTGATGTGGAATGCAGCTGCTTAGAAAGGGCAGAAAACAGTGGTGGGATTTTTAAAAATTTACTACCGGTTCTATGGGTGTGGCTTGGTGGGCATGGCAGGGGAAGGATACTGTAAAATCCCCATTCTCTCCCACCCCAGTAACCTGCTTTCCAGCTCCATTCTCCTGTGCAGGGAAACAAAAGAAGACCCAGCCAATCAGCTGGGACTCAGAAGGCAGACAATAGATGGGGGTGGGGCCAGTCAGAGGTGGTATTCTGAACTACTCAAAATTTCCACTACCAGTTCTCCAGACTACTCAAAATTTCTGCTACCGGTTCTCCAGAACTGGTCAGAACCTGCTGAATACCACCTCTGGCAGAAAACTATATCCTTCTCAAAACAACCTCTTAGCAGAGCTTCATTTGTGGCTAAAATTGGGCTCCATTTTCTTCTATGTGTTCCTTAGGGCAGGTTGGAGCATAAAAACAAAAGTGGGTCAAAATTACATCACAGCTCCTGAAATTGTTAAGACTTTTGTGATTAATATTCATTTGTTTACATCCATGTTTGTTGTGCAAAGTGTGCAGTGACATTTAGTTACACATACATTAATTAAATATTTAATTATTTTATTTACTGATTAAATACATTTAATTAATTTCAGTTCCTGGTACATTCATTTCAGGGTAATCCCTTTATACACCCTTATGATTCTGTGAGCAACCCTCAGAAATTATGTGCAGGACCAATGAACAAGATTACCATTTAGAGGAAACTTACATGGATAGTTGCTGTAGCACCTAGGCATTTGGTTAAATGTTGAAATACTAAGTATTCATGGGACCTAATCAGTGGTGGGGTTCAAAACTTTTTACTACCGGTTCTGTGGGCGTGGTTTGGTGGGCATGGCAGGAGAAGGATACTGAAAAATCTTCATTCCCACCCCACTCCAAGGGAAGGATACCGTAAAATCCATTCTTTCCCCACCCCACTAACCTGCTTTCCAGCTCCATTCTCCTGTGCAGGGCAACAAAAGAAGACCCAGCTGATCAGCTGGAACTTGGAAGGCAGAGAATAGATTGGGGTGGGTCTGGTCAGAGGTGGTATTCCAAACTACTCAAAATTTCCGCTACCGGTTCTCCAGAACTGGTCAGAACCTCCTGAATACCACCTCTGGACCTAATGCTTGCTTTTGTTAAATTCTTTCAGATATTGACCTGAATGGGGCATCACATACATAGATTATTTATGTAACTTCTATTGCATGTGGAGAGGGGCAATAGACCTGCCTGTACAGCACAGGCATTAGCTTTGGTGATAAATGCCTAGTTCTTCCTTGAGAGGATTATTAAAAGAGTTCTCTAGAGGACAAAAAATGGTGGAAGGCACACATTTAATAGTTCAGGTACAAAGAGTCAGATTGTGCCAGTTGGCAAAAGTTAGCAGGAAGCTGTCACAATAAATGGCAGCAGCTGCTCATAGTTCTAAAGAGTATGTCCCAGTCAGAACTGAAAACTGATGGCATCTACATTAATACTACCTTAATAGTCCATCTGCTACTCCATAGGGTCCCTAGCTGCTGTATGGAGTCACAGGCATTTGACAGGCAGTCTCTGTATGCCAGACGAGCATTGTACCAAATGTTTGAGGCTGCCTTGTATCATTCTGTTCTGTCAAACTTTCCCTACTCATATATCAGGTAAGGAGTTATGAGAGTTTTTAGAGAGAGAAAAAAAGCTACGCATCATTGCTTTTAGCATCAGGGCAGCCAGGAATTTGGAAGGAAAATTGTTTTGGTTACTCCCATCTCTTTTTATTGACAAGACACAGAAAATAACATTGGCTTCCTGTTTGCTTTTAGTGGCTGTGTTAACAAAGGATAGAAAGAAGCTTTGCAGCAGCATCAATCACTGGTTTGACTTTGCATTTCATAAACCCCTCTCTTATTATTTCAGGTAGCAATGAAAGCACATCCAAAAATCACAGAAACCACAGGAAAAAAAATTAAGCAAAATATGAACAGAAAGAGGTCATTTTAAAATTATTCACTGCACAACTATGTGCCAGCCTTGTTATATATCATTTCATGCAAGAACATGTGTACCACATCTTTAGAACTTTTTGCAACTATGTTGGAATGAACACTGCCACACATCTTTAGAAGTTCAAAAAAATAAGGGCACATAGAAAAGCTAAGTAGCACTTAAAGCATTCAGAAATGCCAGATTATGAAAATTGATCTTTCAAAAGACTGAACATTATAATTTTTTGTGATACATTATTAGTGCATTGTGGGAGAAATCCTTATGTAAATAAAAAGAATCCACTGTATTGAAACTTTATTATTGTATCATTATTGTTATTATATACAGCCAATATGCATTCTGCTGGAAACAACCTGGAGTGATGCAGTGATCTGTTCTGTAAAACAAAACAAAACAAAACATTATTAGAGATTTTGCTTAGTGTAGGAAATCATTTACTTCACTAAGTTGTACTTCCATATTTGCAAAGAAAATAAAAACATGAATCTCCACTTCTTCCCTCATTCCAGACAACAAAGATCTGTAGCATTACCTCCCATCGAAAGGGAGAAGTGCTTAAATATCACATTTGCTTGAAGTAATTCCAAGAAGATTCAGTTATGCTTACTCCGAAGCCTACTTAGTACATCCTCATCTGTACTAAAAACCACCACACGAAACCTGGAGCATTAATGATCCTAAGTATTTACAGTATGCAGAATTTCTTTTTACTTTACTGAGCGGTTTGTCTCCCAAAAACACTTTCACTGTAATCCAGAAATAATTGTATTTCAAGCATGGCTGCTTCTAAATATAGTGTCTGCAATGGCTTTCCTATTCAGTAGAAATGGATTCACATTTAAACTTACTTTATTACATAAACATGCTTGTTCCTTTGAAATGAATGCGGAAGCAATCTTTTATTTATTTTTTATTGCTGCTTATATTCCTTGTGTTTTGTTAATAAATTTCATTTAGAAGAGTGCATTCTAATCTGGTTGGTTTGCAATAAATATTTACTGATTATAGGATTTACAACCATTAGTTAACTTATAGAGGTTACAGTGAAGTTGACTACCTCAAAAAGAGATTTGGGGTGCCCTTAAATTAGTGGTTATTTTTGTTGTGTATTTACCACAGAGAAAGTTTCTTTCTGTCTTCTGCCTGGCTTTGGGAACCATGGATCATGTATCTTTTGACATTTATGAGTTGTTATTTCCTGTTCTATCAGCAAATGAAACGGTTGGGTTAACTCATTTTGTAGCAGTAGTTTAGCTCTTTCAAGTTACCCAGGAAATATTCTTAACTTCCTAGGAGAGTTTAACGAATAGATATTAGAAGTTAACAACATTATAATTTACTAATGTGTTTATATCTACTTGAACAATAAATTACAGAAAAGCTGTACTAGCCTTTTAATTACTAGTGACCTTTAGGATATTTTAGTATAGATTTAACTCCAACTATAAAGCTGGAGCAACTTCACCACCATCAATTCACTTAGTGATCCCATGAGAATATGACAAAATTCCAAAGGTCCTCAGGGGTGTCACTTTTTGTTGAGTAAGGAATCTAATTTTCTATTGGAGTTGTGATATAATTTCACTTTATTGTCATAAACACAGTGAATATTCATTAAATGGACATTAATGCACAATTCTATGGTTTTTTCCTCCACAAATAGGGCTCTGCTTTCTTTGAAATCTTCTGAAAATAGTCTGGTGTGCATGTTTGTGATTTTAAACTAAGAGTTCCCCATACAATTCTTTTCATGTTCTGAAGTTTTCTTTTCAAGGTAGAAATAATAGAAGAGATTTTTCTTGACGGTTTTCCAAAATACCATAAACATTATATCATGTGAGAATGCTAGATGAAATTAGTAAGCAACTTGAAAGCAGTAAAGCAGCTTGCTGTTGGCATTACTATGAGGAAAAGAAATCTGTAAAATATTTTTAAATGAAAACATTGTGTTTTTCTTTATTTTTTCAAAGGTTTTTTTTAATAAACACCCCCACCCACATACATACTTCCTTTATTAATTTATGCTTGTCTGCATAGTATGGATTGTGTTAAAAAGGAACATTTCAGAATTTAGCTTCATGGAAGTTTTTTAACTTTGTTCTCACGCTGAAGTGACTGGATGTACAACATGCAAATGTTATATCTCCTGATGAATCTAAAATTAACATGAGCCACTACTGTCTTTGACTGACACCTTTTGGATCTTTTCAAGCTTCTGCAAACTACTGTGTGTAGGCACTTCTAAAGAAATTGTCACTCATTTCAGCCACTCAATCAACATTTGTCACATTTTTGCATACTTTTATGAAAAACCCAACCTGGCACACCAGATGTGGCAAATTTATGGAAATGTAATGCTTTCTTGCTGAAATGCCTTATGCAACAGAAGAGGGCAGTGCGTAATAAGCTTGGTTTGCAGCACTATGTATTAGACTGTTATAAAACCTTCTCCTTTTATAACCCTCTGTCTTTTGAAAGAATCAGCCATAACAACTTCATCCATATTGTTTCTCTTTGGAGGCTTGATAAATAGCTAGTCAACTTAAAATACTGCAAATCATACCCCCTTTTGTCATTTATCTGACAGATATTGTAGGGTCAATATGTGCAACAATATTTAGAGCATACCTAGACAGGTTATAAATGAAGTAAATGCCATCAAGATTTGCTTGTAATCCTGGAAGTCATGCATAAGAGAAATCCCACTTATTTGAACCTCTGTATCTCTGGCTGATTTGGCTGTTTCCCAAGTCTGTCAAGTAAACAAAAGTATTATATGGTATATAATGTTTAAGCTATTTTTTTATCCTACTTTTATTATTTTATAAATAACTCAACCTAATGCCTCTTCTCCCCCCTCCCCCCAACAACACTGTGATGTGTGTTGATTGGTCAAAGTCACCGGGTGGCTTTCATGTCTAAAACATAGTCTTCTAGTTTCTAGCCTGGTGATTTTAACCACTAGATCAAACTAGCTCTCTATTTTATTTTATTTGCCTCCCCCCCCCCAAAAAAAATCTTTATATTTCCTCTCTGATTCTTGTTTTCTGTTACTGGTTAAGGTGTCAAGACAAATAGAATAATACAATCTTCATATCAAGAAACTTTCTTAGTACTACCTCATTTCTTGTAAAAAAAAAGCAACCCCATTTCCTTACTTGCTGGGGGACATGTTTAACTAAAAACTGGGGACAGAGAAGGAGAGGAGAGAAAAAGACTGTGAAAATAGCTAGAGAGAAGAATTGGAGAGTGGAGTTGTGTGGCTGTGTGGAGCAGTTGCTAGTTCCTCATCAGGGAGGAGAAGAAAATCCATAGGTGACTATCCTGGAAAATGGGAAAACCTGGAGAGATGACATTTTCATACAAGGCCCAAAATGGGAAGGAAGAGATTGTCTATTATTGACTAAGTCCTGGTAGGAGGTCCTTTGAGCTACAGAGAGGTAATAGTGAGTGTTCAGCTCACAGGTTCAGGAGAAGGTCAGATTGTGATGTGTTCATTATAATAAATCCAGCTGATTCCCTTGCCTTGATAAGCTCAGAAATGCAGAAGAGGGACATGGAGTGAAAGAGGTAAGAAGCAGAATTGCTATGGGGTGGGCTAGGGAATACTTTCTGAGATAGAGACCTAGAGAGTACTGGCACTGGGTAAATATGGATATTGTGTTGTATATACCTGTAGTAAATACTTATAAATAACTTTACTGTGAACAGTAGAAAGCATAAAAGCCTCCACTTTTCTATGTTGCAAAGCAAAATACAAATTCCGTTCTCCCCCAAAACATCCCATTACACTTCGATAGTGGAATACCAAAATGTTTGATGATATAAGCTATTTATTTGACAAAGATTTAAAGCAACAGCTTTTAATCAAAGTTACTTAGCATTTTATCAGATTTTTTTTCCTGTAAAGAGTCTTTGGATAAGTTTCCAATAGCTTTTTGTAGTCACAACTTTTTTAAAAAGTGATTTACTTCTTTCCAAAAAAACTTCAATCAGAAATCCTAACTTTTTATTAAATAAATTCTTGGATGATCAGAAATAAAAGAAGATACTTAATAGTCTATTTTTGTAAGAGGTACTTTTATTTTTCAGCCTAGCCTGATTTATTCAGGAAAATAACTTATACCAACAAGTGGAACATTCTTTCAAAATCTTATCTTAACCAGACTCTTACACAGGTCATCCTTGAGAAACACATGGTGCTCTTTCAGATAAAGTAGAATTACTTTGATTAATAGTAGACTTTCCAGATAATTAAAGTGTTACTATAACCCTGCCTGCCAATCTGAAGATTTGGATTAATTGTCTTATATTGGTCTCTAATTAAATAAAGCAGATGGTACCTGGAGGATGGTTACCTGCTGTTGGAAAGGCAAAGTTAACCTTCTTTCCTGTGAAGAGGTCTAGAAAAGAAATAATAGTAAGCATCAAGTCAAAAGTCAGATAATAAATATGGAAACAGAACTTTCCAGGGACTGGGAAGGGCTCAATTTTAGAATTCCTTCCTCCTAGGTTTTTGGAGTTTCCTTTTCTAATAGGCCCAACATTGATGTTGTCAGTCAACTGAAACTAGGGAAGTTATTTTTAAGAACTTTTCTCAGCCCAATTTTTTAATCTATTCTTACTTTCTCCATGGGGTTATATGTTTTACATTTTATATGTATGTGTGTGACATTAAGGTTCAATTCAAGATTGAATTAAACAGTTCAGTTGTAATTAGTATTAAAAATGGCAGTACTTTCCTGAAAATAAAATATTTTTCTAATTATTTTTTCAGATGTTGAGGGGAAAAATACAAGTATAAAAATAAGCTACGGAAAAGGCACATTGATTGCAAATGACAACATAAAACTCGAGTAGAAGTAATTTATTTTACAGATAATTGTGTGGCAATTTATTTCAACAAACAATTTCTTTGGTGTAAAATGGCTGCATAATTTCTTAGATTTAGTAATTTATGACTTTGTATTGATAACAATCAACATTTCAATACAAACAGTACTGAATTCTTTTCCTATTGTAGAAAACAGACGTTTCATTTTATTCTTCCATAATGGTTGCTTTTGTATCTTAAGGGTGGGTGGGGGTAGACATTGAGCTACTATTTTCATCACAGAAAATAACAAAAAGTGAATGCACTTCTTTTAGCATTTGAAGGAAACATTATTTTTTTAAAGAGAACCAAGCTGTATAATTGATTTTAATTTGTATTTTATTTTTCTAATAATGACAGTTTAGCATGCTGTAGAATTTAATTTTCCATTTCAGATTAAAGAGCTAAAGTGCGAGAACCTTTTTTAAGAATAAGTGGGAAGATTTATAAAAATAATTCATATCCAGTTGAAAAAATGAGGTTATTACTGAACATTTTCTTCTATAAAATCCTTGGCAGTTTACAACATGACATTTTAAAATAAATGGCCTTGTTCTGAATGTACTTCACTGAGAAATATGACTTGTAGAATTAAAGAATTATCCTTATTTCATTTTTATTTTGTATCCTCCCCCCCAAAAAGCCCACACACCCCAACATATTAGAAAAGGATACAATAACACACTCGTCCCTCCTGAGGATACTGTTCAGTTACATGGGACACTGGATGTTTCTCTATACCAGCAAGAACTATAATTTCCTTCTCATTGAAGAGTTCCTAGTAGCATATGCCAGGCATAGAAATTTATTTATTTATTTATTTATTTATTTATTTATTTATTTATTCAACTTATATGCCGCCCCCTCTCCAAAAAGGACTCAGGGCGGCTCACAGCTAAAAATACAACGATAAATAAATTAATTAAAAGTATATTAAACAAGTTAAGCCGAATTGAAAATTAAAACCCATAGTTAAAATAGGACCAACCCCAGAGAATCAGCACAGCCCAGATTGTAAAAAGAGCCAAATCTTCAAATCGTGGCGGAAGGTGCAAAGATCGGGGCCACAGAGAGCGAAGAAGATTTGAGTCGCAGACGGCACCCGAGGAGACCCCGTCTGTGAGCCCGTACATGGCGGTTAGTATTTGATGTTGGGAGGAGCCATTCTCGTAAATAACCTGGACCCATGCCATGCTGGACTTTGAATGTTAATACCAGAACCTTGAATCTCACCTGGAGGGCAACCGGAAGCCAATGCAGGTCGCGCAGGAGGGGTGTAACATGGGAGTATCGGGAAGCCCCCATCACTACCCGCGCGGCCGCATTCTACACCAGCTGAAGCCTCCGAGTGGTACGCAAGGGCAGTCCTAGGTAGAGAGCGTTACAGTAGTCGAGTCGGGAAATAACGAGCACCTGAGTGATTGTGAGCAGGGCATCTCGGTCCAGGAATGGGCGTAACTGGAGAATCAGCCAGATCTGGGCAAAGGCCCCCCTGCCATGGCCCCCACCTGCTCCTCCAATTTGAGCCGTGAGTCCAGGAGGACCCCCAGGTTCCGTGCCCTGTCCATGGGGGGCAACACCTCCTCCCCCATGACCAAAGATGGAACATCCAAACTGGACTGAGATGTCGGTATGCACAGCCACTCTGTCTTGGCCGGATTGAGTCGAAGCATGTTCCTGTCCATCCAGATCTGTACCACCCCAGACAACGGGACATCACGGAGAGAGCATTACTGATGTGGCCTGGGGTGGAGATGTATAACTGCGTATCATCAGCATACTGATGATAACTCACCCCAAAGCCATGGATGATCTCACCCAGCGGCTTCATATAAATGTTGAACAGGAGGGGCGAGAGGACTGAGCCCTGGGGCACCCCACAAGTGAGATACCTTGGAGTCGACCTCTGTCCCCCTGCCAACACTGTTTGCGAATGTCCCAAGAGGAAGGAGGAGAACCACTGTAAAACAGTGCCTCCCACTCCCAACCCCGAGCGCTGCAACAGGATACCATGGTCGATGGTATTGAAAGCCGCTGAGAGATCTAACAGGACCAGGACAGAGGAAAAACCCCTGTCCCGAGCCCTAGAGAGATCATCCATCAGCGACCAATGCTGTCTCCGTGCTGTACCCGGGCCGGAAGCCCGATTGGTACAGATCCAGGTAGTCCGCTTCCTCCAGGAAAAGTGGCAATTGCTGGGCCACTACACTCTCAACAACCTTCGCTAAAAAGCGAAGGTTGGAGACCGGATGAAAGTTGTTCAACGCGGCTGGGTCAAGGGCAGGCTTCTTCAGAAGGGGCCTCACCACCGCCTCTTTCAAAGTGGCAGGGAACAGCCCCTCCCTTAACGAAGCATTGACCACTGCCCGAGCCAGCAGACGTGACCTCCCTGGAGGCATAAACCAACCAGGAAGGGCACGGGTCCAATAAACATGTGGTGGAGCTCAGCCGCCTCATAATCCTGTCCACTTCATCCTCAGAAACAGGATCGAACTCAGTCCAGATAACATTGGCCAAACCACTCGCATCCCCATCCTAAGGCCACTGCAAGTCCGAGCACAACCCTTCCCGGATCTGAGCGATTTTATCCTGCAGATACTGGCCAAATTCCTCAGCTCTGTCCTGCAAAGGGTCCGCCACCCCCCCCAGCTGCAGGAGGGAGCGGGTGACCCCAAACAGGGCAGCTGGGCGGTTATCTGTGGATGCTATGAGGGCGGAGAAATAAGATCTTCTCGCCGCCCTCACCGCTACCAGGTAAGTCCTAATATGGGCTCTTAACTGGGCTTGGTCAGATCAGGAGCGGGTTGCCCTCCACCTGCTCTCTAGTCCCCTTCTGCGACGCTTCATCTCCTGGAGCTCCTCGGTATACCAGAGAGCTGACCAGGATCTGCGTTGAGTAAGGGGACGCATGGGGACAACCCTATCGAGAGCCCCCTGGCCGACTGCTGCCAGGTAGCCATAAGGACCTTGGCAGGGCTGTGGGTAAGGGATGCAGGAAAAAACCCCAGCTCTGCCTGGAACCTCTCAGGGTCCATCAGGCGTCTGGGGCGGAACCATCTGGGTGGCTCCTCATTCCAGCGGTGTGGGGCAGCTTGATGGAAGACCAGCTGCAGGAGATAGTGTTCTGACCATGAAACAGGGTGGGTAACTATGTCACCACCCCCGAGACCATTCCGCCACTGCTCCGAGACAAAAACCAGGTCGAGCATGTTACCCGCCTCATGAGTCGGGCCATCTATTATCTGGGTCAGACCCATGGCCTCCATGGAGGCCATGAATTCCTGGGCCAAACCCGACGCCGGTCCCAAGGAGGGCAGGTTGAAGTCACCCAGAACTATGAGTTCTGGAAACTCCACTGCCACCCCCGAGACGGCATCAAGGAGCCCAGGCAGGGCAGCTGAGACATAGCTGCGGGACAGGTATGTAAGCAGCACGCCCATCCGACCTGCAGGCCCACAGCTCAGGAGGAGGGATTCACACCCGCCTATCTCCGGGGCAGGGACCTCCCTTGGAAACAGGGTCTCCCAAATAACAATAGCCATCCCACCACCCCTTCCCTGGGGTCGTGACTGGTGCAATACCCGAAAATCTGGGGGGCAAATGTCAACCAGAGGGACTCCACCCTCTGTCCCCAACCAGGTCTCGGTGATGCAAGCCATCACCTGGGTCCTTTTTCCTTATCCCTCCCTGAGCCCCGGCCCCTACCCTTTCCTGTGTCATGCCATCTCTCCGGATTCCAGAATCCTTTCCTCGAGATAGGCTGATGATAAACCAGTGGGCCAAACCCAAAAGAGGGGAGAATTCCTCAGAGCCCACAATTCAGCTGCCTGAAAAGTCTGCATATGTTGGTACATGTCCCATCAACAAAGGGAGGAGCGGCCCTAGATGTAAGTGGTATGTCCTCATAAAAATCTTATAGTCTAACCATTGGCATAATTCAAAAACCACTGAGTTGCCTCCATCCCTGGATGCCCTCTCATGGCATTCCAGGGGGCTGTTGGTTGAGCATCTAAGGCTGGCCACTGCTCTCTCACCGCTCGTGGCCCCCAGTGATTAAAAGAGATGTTGCACCGCAGTTGAAGTTGCGCTGGGGAGGAGTTGGTACAACCCATCCCATTGTTCTCTCACAACAGTGGGTGGGTGAGCCAACAAAGTTCCATCACCCTCGCCAATGAAGACTAATGAGGGTGGGAGAGGTAACTCCCACAGCATGGAGGAGACAAGAGTTCTGGATGGCAGATGGATAAAACCGTCCGATAGTTCACATCCCAGATGGAAACAGGGAGAGTCTTCTTGCCCCTCAGCATCACATCAATTGGCGCCAACAACCCAGTCATTCATCCCAGATGTTCAAGGAGTCAGAATTAAAGAAGGCAAAGGGGACAGAGAAGATCAACCGGGGGCAGCATCCAACGGTGCAGCCGCCCTCATCTTCATCGGTGTCTACCTCCCAGCCAGGGGCAGCCTCCGGGCTCACCTCCAACATCCACACCTGGTTCCGGCAACCACACTGGCCTTGGGTCCACACCGCCGCCGTGACCGCCGTTGCCACCATCGTCACCAGAGCAGGGTCCCAGCCAACAAAAGCCATATCCTGTCCACCCCAGCTGGGGGGGGGTACAGCCATCGTAGCCAGGGCCGTGACCTTCAACCAAACCCCCAGCCAAGATGTAATTTTCCAGGCCCGCAAGATGTTCCAACCGCTAAGGCCTCTGGCGCTGCTCCCAGTGACTCCGGGGCCAGAACGAAACACAAGTTCGTTATAGATGTTATAGCAGCTGCGGACACCAAAACGCCTGCCCGCTTCTTCCCCGGAGGCCTCTGAGAGTGGGCTGGTTGCTGGCGAAGTTGCTGCTTCTGGGGCGGCGCCAGTAATTTCACCCCTGTCATTCCAGCCGCAAGCCCGCGCCGGAGATCGTCATGTTTAACACGCACGACTCTCCCGACGGGGCTGGATCATTCCGGCCCCACCTGACTCCTTGGAAGTTCCGCTGGGAGTTTCGTGAGTTTTCAGGGGGAATACAAGCCTCCAAATGCCCCCAGGGACAGAGAAGCCGGCTACCTCCACAGAAGAGACCATCGCTAGCTGCTAATCGACATCTTGGACATGCGCAATGAAATGAGACTCTTGTTCACCATTTTTACAATTATGAACAAAATAAGGAATTTGCCTTATTTTGTCCAAACACAATCCTTAAGAACTTCATAATTAATCATTAATAGAGAGATTGGAAATACTCTTTCCCATTTTCTTAGGCTAGTCACTAAATATTGAACTTACTGGCTTTTGTAGGCCAATGCTTGGTGTCAGAAAAAGTCTATCTGAAAATTATATTGTAATTGGGTTGTTGGCAGCTTTTAACTGAGGTATGCTGTATAATCCAAGAAATTATTTATTGCAATCTCCTCTTAGTCTAACATTGTCATGAAGACTCTGTGCAGTTATGACAGTTCCAATCTCTTGACTGACTCCCTTGTAATTGACCACCAATAGCCTGCAGCTGTAGTAACTCCTCTGAGGAATTGTGAACTATTCCATGCCGCTGTCCCATGGTCATCTGAAATGCCCAATTCTCCTTTATGTCCCCTTTTGGGGGGCTAGGGGTCTAACCCACATAGTCAGGTACCAAGCAGGAGTGGTGAGCGAGAGAATCGCTCAGACTTCCCATATAGAGGTCCCTCATAATAACTGTCAGATTTAATCAGAACCTAATTGCAAAATTCCCTTTATGGATATGCTGTGTCAATTTTAATTTCTTATCCGGAATGTGTATATTAGAGGGATGTTAGAAGGATCCAGCCTGAGGAATTAGGAATGATGATCATGGTAAAGATGAGGATTTAAAATATTTTCTGATATTATTGGCAGTTTATTTCATTGTTCTTTTTCCTTATCTGATTTTGCAAAAAAAAACAAAGTCAAGTATAATTTTATTTACCAGAATTTTAAAATGAAATGTGAGGTCTACATTGAACTGTGCAAACTTTTCCCCTTCTGACATTGATACTTCACCCCATGATATTGTCCTCAAAATACAAGATTATTCTTTTAGTTCCAGACTTGAAGTGTAACAAGAAAACAAAAATAAGGATTTAATCCTGGAAAAAAATAAGATTTTAATAAACAAAAGTGGGATTTATAGTTGTATCTAATAGACAGAAGTAAACTGTCTATATAGGCTTCCCAACCTATTTCATTTTTTCTGAATATTTTGGTACATCAACCAGCATTTCAATGTATCAATCCAGATACAGGCACGGCATAGCACCACAATGAAATTAGCAGACCGAACACATTCCTGAGAGCTATCATCCTAAAACCAAATTCACTATAAGCCTGCATGGCTAAGAAGTGAAATTTATATGCAGAAACATGTTTGCCATTTTTATGGCTAAATATTGATATACTGATTAATATAGGCACTTCACTTCCAAACGTACAGCCTTTCATACAAACTTTATTTTGTAAGAATGGCTCTTGGTAGCTTATGGTAGAGTGAAAGTCAATCTGATCAAATCTGATATTATGATCATGGAATAATAATTACTGTTTCCTATAAATTACAAAGCCTTCCATTTCATGTCTCAGCCCAAGGCTGCAATTTTTAAGCTATTTGAAAGCCCAATTTTATCACAAAAATATGAATTCTCTCTCTCTCTCTCTCCCTCCCTCTTCCTCTCCTTCTCCCCCCTCTTGCTCCTTCCCTTCCTTTCTCTCTCTCTTTTTCTCTCTCCCTCTCTTTCTGTGCATGTTTTTTCTGCACAAACTATGAAATCAATATACCATCTTAAATGCATCATTGTAAACAAGTTATTGATGTGAAAAGCCATGACACTGGAGATAGATCATGATATTATTAATTTAACTTGCAGTTGTATAATAAGTGCCATGTAAACCAACTATCCATCACCTGTAAAGTTCTGCACATTTTGTGGAGTTAGTTCTATGGTATTTTGACAGCACAAAATCACTTTTAATTTGTCAATTTTAAATGTTCTCATCAAGAAGTTCAAGTGTAGGACGAAAGTCTGGTTGACTCATGTTATCTTCTAAAATATGGAGTTTCATGCATTGATTGCAAAATATCTCAAAAGTTAAAAATATATGATGGCATGCTACACACACACACACACCCCACACACACACCATAAATATGTATGAAAAAATAAAGTATGGAAACTAAAGACTTTGTGTAAATATGTAAATAATGCATAATTTACTTAGGAAACTTACCAGTAGGTGGAAAGGTTTAATTAAACAGCTGCAGTTATCGGTAGTCCTCGCTTAATGACTCCCTCATGTAGCAACCATTCAGTTACCATGCTCATGAAAAAGTAACTTTATGACCAAGGACGATGACGTGTCTATTCTGTTGCGGTCCCTGACTTCTGGAATCAACTTCCCTTGGAGCTCCGCCTGGCCCCTGACCTCCGCTCCTTCCGCCATGACCTGAAGACCTGGTTGTTTAACCAATCCGGGCTGTGACCCTTGGGAGGGGTGGTTTTAGATTTTGGATTGATTTTAAGTTTGTATTTTGCAATTATGTTTTGGGGCTGTTTAGTTTAATTCTTTTTTAAGTATTTATTGTTATTGTTCTTTTAACTGTGAGCCGCCCTGAGTCTTCGGAGATGGGGCGGCATATAAGTCCCAATAATAATAATAATAATAATAATAATAATAATAATAATAATAATATACAATCTTTGCAGATCTGTAAAACAAAGGAGAGCTGAAGTAAGATCATAATCACAGTTCGAGTTTCACTTAGCAACCACTTTGCTTAATGACTGAGTGACTGGTCCAAATTACTTTTGAAAATTGTCTGCTTTTTTACTTTTGTCTATGGATTGTGATTACAGTGAACAAAAAATGGAAGAGTTGTGCTTTGCTAGCGCTAGAAAACAGATACACACTTCTCTCTTCTTTTTTTCTTGTCTCATTCAGATCCTTTACACCCCATTCTGACACATCAGATTTACACCTCATTCTGACACTCAAATTTTCTTCATTGCTCTAAAGTCTTTTCGGGTAAACCAAAATTCCCACTTTTACTTTTTCCTGCTTTTGTTAATTATAGCTATAATAATACATGCAATTGCTGTATATTTTAACTAATGCCATTGTTAGTGACTTCAATGCTTTGAGGCTCGTTTTCAGGCTCAGTATCCCTATTCAGTGCTTTGGAAATGGCACTTTTTTCCTACTAATCAAAGGATACAGCAGTATGTTCTGAGATTCAGTGTATATTATAATAATATCTTGCATTGTTATTATTTTATATTATATTTTATATTATATTATCGTACTGAATTCATTGGCAAAATATTTTCTTTTTTTTCTTTTTCTTCTTAGTTTGTATTTTTTAGTTTGTCATTTGCTTATTTTTTCAAAATAAAGTATTTTGTTACAAGAATAGAGACATTAAATAAATTTAAAATCCTTATTGTTTACTAATATGCCCAGAATTTCAACATGCTTTATCTTGTGGCATTTCAATGTATCTTGTTTTTCCCTTCATTTTTAAAATGTATTTTAATGCATTTTATTTATATAACAATTACTCCCAAAAAGCTATTGGTGGCTAAGGGTTTAAATAAAACACTAAATAAACCTACCCATAAAATAAAACCTAATCTTCAAGAATGCTAAATAACCTCATCCATAAAATAAACCAAATATATCATCTGAACGTTAAACAGAGAAAATACATCAAAAACACATCTTCACAAATGTATGTCTTCAATCATAGCATGCTGTCCTCCTCTGATTGATGGATCAGTCATGTCTTAACTGTCAAATGTCCCAACAACCTGGAATAGAAGGAGTATATTGGAGGGTGTGGAAGTGGGGCTTGAAAAGGCGCAACTTTGAGTTCCTGCCAGGTGTCATCCTGACATAGATCTGGAAAGAGCTGACCTTATTCACCTGAATCAATAGACACATAAATGCAGGAGAAGGCAATCCTGCAAATGCTATCCCGAGACTAACAAGAAATAGAACCTGTCACATTGCTATTTGAAGAAAAACAAAACCTGCACAGGCTGCACACAATAAAAGTAGAAACTAGAAATATGTATCTAGGAAATCATTTAACAGTACTCATTATAGAACTCACTATAGGAGACATAGACCAAATTTGCTTCTTTCTCAGGACATCCATTCTAAGCTTCTTAGTTTCTGTTCTGAAGTAGAGATGGATGATCGACCTGCCAGAGATGATAATCAGAAACACAGGGACCAGATGAACAATACATGAAACAATACACTGATACCACATGCTCATTTAGAAAGTACAATATTAAAGTTAGCTAGTAAAAACAATCATATTATCTAAAATTATTGCAGAATGATTCCTTAAATCCTTCAGGTAAAATTAAAACTGTCTAATTTTTGTATCTCTGCATTTTTACTTTATTCTTATTATTTTTCTGCCTTGTTGCTTTTTAGCTGTAATTCTTGTTCTTTTTTCAAACTAACTAGGCAAGCAAGTATTTTTCTGCAGTAATATCAATGTATCATCTTTAATTAATCAGAAAGTAATTAATGGAGAAAGAGATTCTCAATGCTACAAACATCCTGTTTTAGAATCATCAGTGCTATACAGCAAGTTTATCTGCATGTTCTTTTCATTTTCATATTGTAGATTTTAATTGGTCTATCTTTAATATGCCACTTTCCAATCTGCCCATTTTTAATGTACCCATTTTATTTTAATATCCAGCTGTTAAAGTATGTTTCTTTACTATTATAACATTATAACATTTTCATGTGACAGAAGTAGACATTCAAAATAAAACATATGCATTAGTTAAAATGTACTGCTTCAACAGATGAAGAACATCTTTAATAAGCTCCGGTACTCCTGCTGAGTTCAAACCATTGGAACATGACTCTACCAGGCCAAATTTCATATTCTATTACTTTCCAATTAAATAATATGATGTAATTATCTAAAGCAAGAATAATTAGTTGAAATTGTTTTGATTTTTATAGACATTCTTAAAATCTGTTAAGCTTTTATACTTAAGCATATGATTTTGCCATGTTTTCATTTTGACGTATTATTTAACAATAATGATGTATTTCTTTTAAAGCAAGATTCAATTGTTGCAATCCAGAATCCTATTGTTGAATACATGTGTAATGTTAAATACTTACAATTACAATTGTCAAGTGGAAAAAGATGATGAATTCAAGAATCTTGTCATTTTTACTGAAGAAAACATTCATCAAGCGTAATACATTTCATTTCCATTAATGCTACTGTGGTGCTTCAACTTCTAGAACAAAATTTACAAGAAATAGAGGGAAAAATTGATTTCTCAACTCTGAATGGATGATAAACTTCACACTTCTCAAGATCAGAATCAAATGTATAGAGCAGAGTTCAATAGTATCACTGCAATATATTCACTTTTATTTGAGGTGCAAATCAAACCAACCCTCCTTTGTTAACTAATTCAGAAGCTATGCTCATCATTCTTCCTTCTCTACTCAAGAAAAACTGAATTGTGCAATAAATACACCAACATCATTTGAAATTGCATATGCTGTGTCATTAATCTATTTATTATATGTTGAAAGGGTTGAAAGGGTCTTTGAGGTTATTTTCTACCCTGCAATCAAGATACCACTAGGTGATTATTAAAATGGATAGAACTTATTCATACCACACGTTACCACATCTAGTGTATATGGACTGCATTGGGGCATTTTCGTTTATAAGTGAAAACTTAGCAACATTTGCAATACTTTTAATAAAACAGAAAGAACTTCTTATTACCTTAATAATTCAGAAGTGAAAGTAAATGACATATAAATGAAAAGTCATAGATTCAGTAACAGGTAAGATTAATTCTCTTGTCATCAATTTTGCTGTCAGTTGTATTGATATGCATGCAATCCTTCTACTTTTACTATAACTGTTTTTAGTTGAGTCTTCTGAGATAAAAAGAGAAAGTTAATGGTAATGAAATACAATGTTTAAATGATTTTCGGCCAATAAAGTTTAAAAAGAAAAGGACTGTCAAAGCATTAGTATTGACATTTCTAGTTACATGTAATTAATCTTAAAGCAGATGCTGGATTTATGTTTCTGTCATTGTGCTTTTCATGTGCTAGGCCTTCTGAAAAATACAGAGAGTTAAAGTCACTAAAAGTTAATTACCTGTATTATCTGCCAATAAGAAATTGGAGATCTTTAACAATTTCCTGAGAATTTTAATTTCTGTTAATACTTATCTCATAATAATAGGATAAGATTGCAAACACATTTAATTGTTGCTGCTGCTATGATTTTACTCCTAAGCAGTATATAGGCAATTTAATTTTATACTAATTAAAAGACAGGAAAAGACTATATATAGTAGTTTAGATTTGTGACAATTCAAATTAGCTGAGATCTAATTGAGGACCATTAGAAGTCCAGATTAGATGTCCATGTACTATCCTTTCTGTCACTAGAAGTCCATCATAAAGAAAGAAATACTTCCTGGATAGAATAGAAAAATTAGTCGTGTTTCATGTCCAATATGTGGCAGTTTAATGACATTAAAAATAGCTGAGGATGCACATTCTCTCAGAAAGTGATTGGCAAGACAAATGATTCATATCATAACATAAAACCTGGAAACAAATAAGGACGAAAAAAATCAAATTCAGGAGAAAATGAGATAGGAAAGGCAATTGAAATGAAAGACCAAGCATATGACTAATTGATTATTGATGCCCTTTAGAAAGCTGGCCTCTTATTTCTATTATTCAAAAACAGTACAGGTAGTTGTCAAATTGTGACCAGTAACATGGATGTTAAATGAATCTGGCTTCCTGCTGATTTTGTTTGTCAGAAGATCACAAAAGCTGATCACATGAACCCACAACACTGCAACTGTCATAAATATGAACCAGTTGCTAAGCATCTGAATTTTGATCATGTGACCATGAGGATGCTGCAATGGTCAAAGGTGTGAAAAATCATCCTGTCACTTTTTTCATTGCTGTTGTAACATTGAACAGTCACTTAATGAAGTACCTATACTTTGTATAGAATTAAAACACATAGTTCTTTTATATGTGTTTCTATGTGTTTTTTTATTCTATGAATAAAAAAATGGCATTTTATCCCCTTTTTTTCACCCTGAGAATCAGAAACCAGAAATACAAAATGCCAACTTTAATGTTTCTTCCTAAATAGCAATAGCATTTAGACTTATATACCGCTTCACAGTGCTTTACAGCTCTCTCTAAGCATTTTACAGAGCCAGCATATTGCCCCCAACAATCTGCATCCTCATTTTACCCACCTGGGAAGGATGGAAGGCTGAGTCAACCTTGAGCCAGATGAGACGCGAACTGCCAAACTGCTGGAAACTGGTGATCAGTAGAAGTAGCCTGCAGTACTGCATTCTAACCACTGAGCCATCACAGTTATATTTCAAAATAATAACAGTAATATAATATCTTTACCATATAATACCTTTGCCATCATCAGACTACAACATCTGCTTATACCAGGTCCTTGGGAAGGACTCGATAGTTGGATAAAAATGCCAAATCTAGTCTAAATATTTGGCTGACTATATGACAAGCCATAAATGCTAACTGTTCTGGTAGTTGATGTAGTTCAATAGCATTTATTTAAAAACAAGCTCTTTCCATTTGAGCAGAAAGGACACTGCTCAAACAGCAGATACAAAAGATCAGCTCCTAATTGACAAGATGATTCTGGAAAATTGTAAGAAAAGGAAGACCAATTATAATGTATCCTGGACTGATTACAAGGAAGCATTTTACTCCCTGCTACATGATTGGGTAATCAAGTACCTATCTTGGTGTGGTTGTGGAGCTTGTATGCTGTAAGAGAGATATTAACTGTGACAGAGTTTTGGTATTGGATAGGTCTCATCAGAGGAGTTAGAGTGTCTCTTCCATAAATTTATTTATTTATTTAGCGTATGGCATATGTTAGCCAGGGATCACTGAGGTGGCTGGCTGCCTATGTGAAAGGAAAATTTTCAGGTGGTGTTATCTTTACCTATGGGACACCTGAATGCTGGTAGACATTCAGTGGAAGCTCCTTTCTTGTCCCTGTGCAATTTATTAGGTCGTGGGAATTGAACCACCAAGCTATTCACCTCAGTAGTGTGCAGGCCCAGCATCTTATCACATGAGCCACTGTGGCGTCCTCTTCCATAAATAATATGGTAATTTACAGAAACCCATAGTGGATTGATCATTGCCTGGGTCAACAAGAACTCTGGAAGGTGTTGGAGTTTCTGGACATCTAGTGACAAATCCAGGACTCAGCAGCTGTTGGCTGAGAAACCCTGACCAGCAGCTTCAAGGCTACTGGAAGAAAATATTCCCCTTTAGCAAATAAAGATTGAAAACAAAGAAATAATGATTTGTTATTATAAATCAAGTCCAATAAAAAAGAGGATATATCAAAAGAATGCACCAGTTTTGGAAAGAACCACATCCAGAATAAGAAATAACATGACAAAGCCTAGCAGATTAATTTCAATTCAGAAAGAACAAAGTCTTCAAACTAAGAAAGAAGAACTGAAAGAAAGAACAATTGAGCATCCAGAACACCCCAAAAACAATGGAGTAAGATTGCCTGCATTGAATCTGGTTCCAAAGAAATAGCTATCACAAGTATTAAAAGATATCAATACTGTAATATCAAAGATAAGTACCAGTTCACTGCAAGAAATGAACCAAGTAATGACTTGCTGCAACATAATTGGAAACTCAAGTGCCTAGATATAACAGGAGTCAAGTAGAAAGATCAGAAACTTTGTGCAAAGATCAATGCCACAATGGAAGACATAGTTGCTGCTCAAATGGTAATTGACTGGGAAAGATTAATATGAAGAGAGAAATCTTTCAAGGAGACTTACTTTCAAACCTAAGAAGGCAACAACATAGAGAAAAGGACCCAAGATTGTTGGGGGCAATAAGCTGACTTTGTAAAAATGCCGCTGGGGGGCAAAAGCCCTAGTAATAAGCAGGCATATACAATAGAATGAAGACTATTGCTGAGCACATTGGGTTGTGCTCCAAAGATTATAAGCCGCCCTGAGTCTCCGGAAAAGGGTGGCATATAAATGTGAATAAAAAAAATAAAAATAAAAAAAGCTGTTGCTACAAAGAAGTGGAAGAAACAGCAGGCTATTTATTTATCTATCTATTTATTTATTTATCATATTTCTGAAATGCCCATCTCCTCAAAGAGGAACTTTGGGCAGTGTACCAAAAATGTTAAAATATCAAGCAGTAGATATAAAACTTAAAAATTTAGGAGGCAAGAGTGATTAAAATTAGTTAAAATGTGAAGGAAGGTCTTTCGGGAAACTAAGGAACCACATGGCTCCATGATCCTCTGTGCTCCCAATACAAGCCACAAAGCCATGTTTTAACCACTTTATGCAAGGCCAGGAGAGTGAGGACCTGCTTCACCTTTGGGAGGAGAATATTCAGGGGTGGGATTCTACTGATTCAGACTGGTTCGGGTGAACTGGTAGTTCCGGTGAGCATTTGGCCCCACCCACCCGGCCCTGCTATTTTGTGTGCTTTATTTCATTGTATTATAGCACAGCTGATTTGCGCAGCAGGGCTGTTTGCTGCGCCTCAGCTGTTTTATTCACAGGGACTGCAGTAGAAGGTAGGGCTGAAAATGGGCTTTTTAAAATGCTAAGTGTTTTCTCTGAGAGTTCACCCAACTGACTTTGTGCCTAAGATGAAACTAGAGCTTGCATTCTTCTGATGCCTTAACCACGGTGCTAACTGACCTCAAAGTCCATTAACTTCAAAGACTTAGTTATGATACTACTCATTCAATATGCTTATCAGAGTAGTATACAGATAAAGAGTTTTAATGCATTACAATTCATTCATGGAAAATTGCTGTTCATATTCTGACATACATAACATCAGTTGAATAAGATTTTAAAGTCTATAATATTTTTAGCAAGTGTGTGTCAGACTTAGAAAGGACACTTAATTTGCCATTCTTGTTTTCTTTTGCACAAAATAATAAAAAACAGTAGTTTCACTGTACACTTCTGTATATAATTTTTAAAAGAAATATAACATATTTTATCTCCACATCATTCCAGGGTACTCATACTACAACAAAACTTTCAAAAACACCTTGCTAATTTGTAAAAGATGTACACCCATACAAATACCAGGGAATCTGAACATACCAGTATCCCTACAGAGATTAGTAGTGAATTTGCTTTATATAAAACTATTTACTTGTTGCCAAACTTTTCATTTGTAATTATCTGTACTATGAATATTCATTATCACTTCAGTAAATAAAATCCAGAGAGATTGCATGCATTTATTAATTTGTTTGTTCAAATTTGTAGGCTGTTAAATAGATGAAATCCTTTCACAGAATTATCTACATGAAAAGGGTTGGGTAGAAGTGGGAAATAAATAGCAAAGGATATTCTTCTTTCTAATGTAAACATCTGGCAGTAATCCTTGCTTACACAATTAATGGGCATTTAATTGGCAATGATCAGTTTATTGCAGCAATACAAAGTGAATGTTTCCCCAGGAACAAACAGCTGTTGCAAGAATTTCACAGTGATTTAGCAAACACCAGGTGATAGTGTGTCTAGAATGGAGAGTTCTCTTGCTGACTATATATAGTTGAGGCACTTCAGAATGGGGGTGGAATAGGAAAATTAGCACATTACATATTGTTAGTTTTTCACAAGCACAAGTATTTTCTGTTTAATTAAAATTTAATAGAGCTAATCTAAATATGAAGTGCTTATGGAAATATTTTGTACCTTATGTTTCTGTTTAATTGTTATCAGCTTTGAGTATAGAGCTAATTTAGGCATATAGCCTACAAGACCAACTTAAAACAAAAACTTCCTTCCTTCCTTCCTTCCTTCCTTCCTTCCTTCCTTCCTTCCTTCCTTCCTTCCTTCCTTCCTTCCTTCTAGAATTGCAGCATTATTGTCAAACTATATATTTGGCTACAGTTGTTATTCTATCCTTCATGATTTCTATAATGGTACATGAAAGATTTTAAGGGATACATGTTTTGTCATGGGCTTCTCCTGAACTTCATTATCAAATGTGAATAAAGATGCAATTGTTTTCTTCTTTGAAGAATGAAGGATATATAGTAGTACCTTTCCCAGATTCAGAGACAATTCTAATGTGATATTGCATATCCATTTTTTCCCAGTGTAAGTGGTACAAGAATGATTTCTGATAGAAAAATTCCATGCTTTAAGGGAAATGTATGGCAAATTTTAATGTAATCAGACAAACACCAAATATTTAGTTTCCCTGGATGGTAAGTAATAGAATGATCTAAGGAAAATTACCAATCAATTCAAAAGTTAGCCACTGCAGAGCTTCAGGAAGAAAAACTAACTTAAAATTGTTTCCAGCTTTTTTAGATCAACTCGGAAATATTTTACTTAGACTAAGGAGAGGGGATATTCACTAAGACAATTACTTGCAAAAATATGTCTTTTTCATAATAAAATGAATGCAATTTTTTTATTGGAAAATGTGTTGCTTGAGCTTCCAATATTATTAAGAACATTTCCTAACTCTAATCAGATATAACACTTACAGAATGTTCTTTTTCCCCTAAAATTCATATTTCAGCTACTTGTTCTTGTTCCCATAAAACTTTTTATAATTATTTTTTACTATGTAATTTTGTTAATAAAATGATAATAGCAAATTGCTTGGCTCTTGACATATATTAAAATATATCCTACTGTCCTACTACCGCAGCTCCATTGAGAGTGTCCTGACATACTGCATTCTTGTATGGCATGGGAACAGCTCTGTAGTGGACAAAAAAGCTGTATAGAGAAACATTAAAACTGTTCAGAATATCATTGGGGTCCAGCTACCAGCCCTGACGACATCTTCACATCTTGCTGTTTGAAGAAGTCACACAACATTCTCAGAGACTCTTCCTATACTGCTTACAGTCTTTGTGAACTGTTGCCTTCTGGCAGAAGATACAGAACAACTAAAACTTGGACCACACATTTTCAGAACAGTTTTTATCCCAGAGCTATAATTGCACTTAATAATGAACTTAAGGACCACCATCAGTGAGCTGTTGGACAGTATTACTTGGTCTGTTTTGTGGATGCTTGTGTGTTTTTAGGGGCGGGAATTTTTGGGTGGGGGTGTTTGGGGATTGTTGTGTGTGTTGGGTCTGGTCTCTGGGTGTTATGTGAATTTCATTGTATGTGAACTGTGTATATATGTACAATGAGAATAAAGAATTCAAATTCAAATTCAAATATACATTTTAAATTGGAACTTACCGGCCAGGTGTAATTTCCCAAAAGTTGCTTTTCCTTGAGGTAGAATAATTCTGTTGTAGCCAAATGCTTTTTTTTTAATTTACTAAGTTAACAGACTATGTTGTACCCCACAGTCATGGCACAAACATGAGCAAATCATCAAGGGTCAATGTGAAAACAATATTTGTTTCATATATGCTTTTGGTAATAATTTCCATGACAAGAGGAGACAATCAATCATCTTCTATTGTGCATTTCTTCAATAAAATTACCATTTTTGATATCACAAAGGAAGATGCTTCTTAAGTAATTTGAGCATGCTTACATGGATCAATGCATTGATCATGCATTCGCTCTTAAAGCCCCCTGGAATCATTAATATGACAATGCTGGGTTGAATTATTTTTTCTATATTTATATTGAGTTGCTACCCAGGCATTTTTAAACCTTTTTCTTCAAAGGAACAAGGAATTTCTGTATCTGACAATCTATATTAGTAAGTAAGTGTTAGCTACATTTCTTTCTTACGCCATAGTTAGAACAGCAGAAAACATTTTGAGAACTGCAATGACAGTTCATAAACTAATTTTCTACAGCAACTAGGCTCCCCCTAGTTGACAATTTGTAATAGAATTCTGTTTTTGTTGTTGTTGACCTTTACTCACAAAAAAGTTACAGGATTAAGTCAAGGTAATAAAGCAACATACCATTAATTAGGAAAAAAAATCAAATTACGTTATAAGTCCTGAAGGTTTATTAAATTATTATTTCTTGATGAATAAAATCAGATCATGAAATGCGTCCACAAAATGAAATATTTTGCCACAGAATGTATGTCTTGGCAAGACATCATATATACACAAGAGTATTGGGGATTTTAGGAATAATCCATGTACCTATTATTTTTATCTCTGTTAAAAAAAAATCTCTAAATATTCATTACTAGTATAAATACACTGCTACATTATCAATTAACTTCCAACAAACAGTGGCACTGTGGTTGGAATGCAGTATTGCAGGCTAACTCTGCATTCCCACTGCCAGGAGTTCGATTTTGACCAGCTCAAGATTGACTCAGCCTTCCATCCTTCTGAAGTTAGTAAAATAAGGAGCCAGAATATGCTATAAAGTACCCTGTAGTAATATATAAATCTAAGTGCTATTGCTAATGTATTTCTTTAGTGAACTTTAGTCCTACTCTTAGTATAAAAATATTTAAGAAAGCTACTAACAATAGCTACTGTATTCACTAAATTTTCTTAAGCACTGTAGGCATCAGAATGATTAATTCAAGCCCCATTCAGTTTTTGGATTCTGTCATTTCTTTTATGCTTTACCTATATTTCTGCATCATAATATTATAATTGCATTATTCATAGACAATTTCAAATATATGTAGATTTTAGTGATTAAATAATTATATACTGCCCACCCATTTTATTTAGTAATTTCAGCATTATAGGTCATTTTATATAATAGCATAACTCTTGCACACACACACACACACACACACACACACACACATATATATATGTAGGTCTTGGTGTATTCGGGTCTTGTCCCGTGTAAGATTGAGAATACCTTGGCAACGTTTCGACGAAATCTCATCCATCATCTTCAGGCTGGTGTCTTCAGCTTCGTTCTCCTGGGAGAAGTGTGTGATAGTGGCTGTTTTTCCCTTTTAAACTCCAGAGTTGGCTGTGTTGTTGATTGGTTGATGGAGTTGATGTATGCAGATTGGATGGCTTTTTCCTGAGACCCTGTGTGGCTGAGGTGCTGGCTGTGTGTCTCTCAGCCTTTTGTGTTGTAACGACTTGGGTAATGGGCTGTGTGATGACCTTCTGAGTTCTATTGTTGTGACGTCCTGGGTGTGGTGCTGTAATCTCCTGGGTCGTTGTCTGTGTTGCAACCTCCTGATGTTTTGTGTTGTAATCTCCTGAGTTCTGTGATGTAGTATCCTGGGTGGAAGGCTGTGATGTGACATTCGGCCTTGGTTTGGCTCGAGTTTGAGGTCTGGCTATGTGTTTATAGCGTGTGTCAGTTTGCTTAGTTTGGGGGTCGGAGGGGGGTGTAGCAGCTGGTGTTGCAGCCATGGTCTGGTTTCTGGATGGTGGTTGCTTTTCATCTGTGGCGTGGGCTTGGGTTTGAGTCTGGTGAAGGAGATTGGTGGTGACATCATGTGTTATTTTGGATCCAGTGTTGGTTTTCATGGCTGGGACTCGTTTGTTGATTAGGGCTAGTTTCCAGATGTCTGGTAGGCGGGAAGTATCATCCCGTTTATTCATGTTATGGGGTGTTTCTCTATTTCGATGGCTTCCCTAATTATTCTCTTGTTGAAGTGTTCAGTATTGGAGATAAGTTTGGATCCCTCAATACTGAACACTTCAACAAGATAGATCTTTTAAAAAACATATAAAGTAACCATTTTTTTAAAGAGCAAGCATTTAATGAAAATCAGGGCTAATATAAGATTCTGTCATATCTGTTAAGAAGCAAGATTCTCCCACACCCATATTAATCTACCTTTTGATTATTAGCACCTGTTGTGGAGCAGTGGAATAACTGAGGCAACATGGAAGCAACTTCAGCTTAACTTTATTTTAACAAATAAAGGGTTGCCGCGGCTGCCACACTAACAAGGCAGCTGGCTGGCAGGCAACAGCTGATGCTGCTTGACAGCTCCCTTTTATAGCTGGCTGTCAAATGGTGTCAGCCAATAGGAGGTGTCCGCGCTCTTGCTGGAGCTGTGGATCAGAGTGAAGACTTTATGCAAAAGTCCCCTCAGTACGTAACACTCCTTCCTCCCATGCGTAGTCCTGCAAATAGCCTGGGCATTTGCGCAGTCAGCCAGATCTTCTTGTCACTGCTGTGGCTGCTGCCGGATGGAATTCCTCAGTGCGGCTCAAAGTTTCTTGCGATGAGGAAGCAGCTATCTCAGCCTCAGGAGGTTTGGAGCATGGACTGGACAACTGGTCAAGTAGGCTTGTGTTTCTGTTGGGACCATGGTGGGTTACTTCAGCTGACGGAGGTTGGTAGTCAGTCAGGGTATCTGGAGGTCCACCTGCAGAGATACTCCAATGCCCCCTTAGCTGGTCAATATGGCGATGCCAAAAGCACCCGTCTGGTAGCTGGACTCTGTATGACTTGGGGCCAGTTACTGCCACGATTTGCCCAGGAAGCCACAAAGGAAGTCCCACATAGTTTCTTGCAAAGACCTGGTTGTACTTCGCAAACTGCCTTGCCAGGCTATCAGAGCCTAAGGGCACCGCTGGGGCATAATTCAGATGGAGTCTATCTAAGGTGGTCCTTAAATGGCGACCCATGAGAAGTTCAGCTGGGGATCTACTTGTGGTGGCACAGGGTGTTGCGTGCTGGGTAAGAAGGTACCTAGCAAGTCTAGAGTGCCACTCTGTAGGCCCTAGACTCTTCAGGTATCTTTGGCTGATCTGATCGCTCTTTCAGCCAAACTATTGCTGGATGGGTGAAAAGGAGCTGTTAGAGCGTTCCTGATTCCCAGATTAGCTAGGAAAATCTCAAATTCGCATGATGCGAACTGGGGGCCATTATCAGACACAATGGTGTCTGGAAGGCCATGACTGGCAAACATTTGTGACAGTGCCTTAATTACAGCTTCTGGAGTTGTGGATGTCATTAGCGCTAACTCTACCCATTTTGAAAAGGAGTCAACTGCCACTAGGAATGTTTTTCCATAGAAAGGGCGGCCAGATCAATATGCAACCTGGACCATGGAGCCCCTGAATCTTTCCATTTCTCTGGTGTGGCTGTGGGTGGAGATGGTCTGGTGGTCTGGCATGGCTGGCACATGTTCACCCAACTAGTAATTTGAGCGTCCATGCCTGGCCACCATACATAACTATGAGCTAAAGCCTTCATCCTGACAATGCCAGGATGACCCTCATGCAGGACCTCCAGAACTGAAGACTGCAATTGTGCAGGAATAACTACCCTGGTTCCCCAAAGTAGACAGCCTTGCAAAGAGGAAAGTTCTTGCTGTTGCATTTTAAAAGGTACAAACTCAGACGAGTAAGGGGATTTAGGCCACCCCCTTCCCACCCAGTCAAGGACTTGGGAAATTACCTTGTCCTTGGCAGAGTGGGGAGCGATATCAGAAGCGGTGATAGGCAGCTTGAGTTTGCTGATGAGTAGTACAACATTGGTTGGTGCAGGATCTTCTACTGGAGTAGGTAGGGGACAGCAACTGAGAGTGTCAGCGTGGCTTAGACTTTTGCCTGCTCGATGAATCAGGGTATAGGAATATGCAGCCAGAAATACAGTCCACCTGGTCATTCTTGGAGACAAAATCTGTGGTGTTTGCTTGTTGCCAGCTAAGATGCCCAAAAGAGGCTTGTGATCTGTAATTAACTCGAAATGGTGGCCATAAAGAAACTCATGAATTTTTTTTAATTTTTTAAAATTATTTTTAAACAAACATACCCAGAAAAAACATAGGATATGCTGGTAGGTTAAAGCTCTTTTTGTACATCTTCTCCATTCTCATCTATTAATTGTTTTTGTACACTCTCATATGCAAAATATTCCATATTTTTAAATTAATTTATCTTACAACACTTCATATTATCATCTCAGAACCATTCCTGGCAAACAAATACATACAAACAAATATAGAAAAAACAAAAAACCTAAAAATTCTTTTTTTGAGAACAGTATGCTACCGGACCCTCCTTTCTCCATACAGATATAATTTCAATTATTCACTCATTTTGTATATTCTATTCCATTTGTCATAACAATTTTCACTATTTTCTATAATTTCCCCCCTTTCTCTAGCTTCTATAATCTTATTTCAATTATTTCATCATTCCATCATTTCATTAATTAAATTTCTTTTTCCAATTTTCAATATCTTGCCAATCAATATTATTATACTTTTATCTATCTTGTTTACAATTTTATAATATCTTATAGAACATATTTTGCCCTGTAATTACTACCCTGAAGGATAACACCTCTATCTCTTCTAACCAATTGTTATTTAACTTTTATATTTCACCTTTACCATTATTACCTCTATTACCCTCTATTTTATATCCATTAAATTCTTAACAAGAGAGAAAAAAGAGAAATATGCATATATATATAACAATAGTAACTAAGGTAATTATTTCTTTTCGAATTCACTTCAGCCATTAATGTTAGTATCCATCTTATTCATTCATTTCTATTTAAAATATTTCCATTTTATTACCATTTAACATCCATATCACTATATTTCATCATCAAAAAAAACAATATTAAAACATTCCATACTTCTTATAATTTTCATATTTTCTCTTTAAATTATTAAAGGCTTTATTCTCTTATCCTCTTTACCTCATATACTTATTAAAAGAAAAATACATATCACTTTAATCATCTAAAACATTTCTAACTTCTTTCTATTTCTAACTTAGCCATGTTTATCTCACGTACCCTTGCAGAATCCCCTCAATAACTTAAATTAACCATTATCTAGCTGTCGAGTTAGGTAAATAAACCCTTTAAATTTTGTATACTTTCCTTGCTGTTGCTCATCTTGATTCAATTTTTTGCAGCTTCCTTTTTTTTCAACTCCCCCCTCTTCTCCCTTCCCTTTTTATTCCCTTTTGTGTCCAATTCCCACTTCTGCAATCCTACCTTTTGACTCCTTATGATATTATAACTATTTCCCAGATTATATATTTTTTGGTTGTTGCCTCCAATCTTAAATTTTTAACTCTCTTTCCTCTTTTCCCCTTTTCCTTCCCCTTTTTCTTAACCACGTTTAAAGTTATTTGATCATTGAAAATGGCTTCTTCTTCTTTGTCCCGCCCTTCTTGTTCAACCAGTGCTTCCTGTAGTTTTCTGTATTTCAGGATATCCATTTCTATCGATTTTGCCTCTTCTTTAAAGTCTTTAAATAGCATTTTTAATTCTTCAATCTGGAAATGATTTTTTTCTTTTAAAACAACCCCCAATTGACTTTAATCCACTTCGCTAAAATCCTCTGTCCAGGAATCCTTCAAAAGTCCAAAGCTGTTTCTTGATTCTTTTTTCACTTTTGCTTTTCTGGGGCTTTAACAGGCTTGCAACAGAGTTTCAATTACAATGTATTCTTTTCACGTCTTGTTACAGCTCCACTCTCAATACAATTTAGCTCCAGGTGGTATCCTTTGTTTCCAAACTCCACCCTTTCACTCTTTTTCGTCCTCTATTTTCTTTCTTTATCTCGTTTTAAAAGGAATTCTTTAAGGTTATTCAAAAATCACTTGACACTTTATTTTCAGCTGAAAGTAGCCTATTAATGTCAAAATGAGTTAATGTCCACTTCTTTTCTTAATATTCCAAACCATTTAAAAGAGGAGAAATTATTATTAGAGGAGAAAAAAAAGAAACCATTTTTTTTCTCTTTTCACTTTCTTTCGCTGCTGTAAAAGTCTTTTTAGAGATAGTATTATTTGGGTCATAAATTCAAATTCCAGGTACCTTTGATAGCTGTTTTCAGTAGCATGCCCTGTATGTCACACTTTCTCTTTCAAACTTCCTCCTGCACATTCTTTTCCATTTGAGTTCTTCTTTGAGGAGCCCATTTCTGGCCACCGCTGCAACCACCTTCGGGAAAGGGAAAAAAACCAGCTGGGGAGAAGAGATGTGGCTCTCCTCGACCCTGCTGGCAGCTCCCCCGTCTTCACCACCTCTACGGGGTGGTTTTAACCCCAAAGCCAGCTGCCTCGGGGTCTCCAGTGGCAAGCACAGATTGAAACTGCGCACAGTCGCAATTTTCAGTCTGTTCGCGAAGAGGCTCAAACTGAAACTCCTAAACTCATGAAATTTTTTTACAGAAGCAACTGCAGCCAAAGCCTCTTTATCAATTTGACTGTAATTTCCTTCTGCAGAAGATAATGTTCTGGAGAAAAAGGTAATGGGTGCCTCAAAATCATTAGGTAGTCTGTGACTTAAAACGGCTCCTATGCAAAAAGTGAAGCATCTGCAGCTAAGACTAAAGGCAATTTTTTGTTGAATTGAATCAGAACAGCATCAGATGAAAGTAATGATTTGACTGCTTTGAAGGCATTGGCCTCCCTAGGTCCCCAATGCCACTGTGCTTGTTTATCCAGGAGTCTATGTAAAGGTTCTGCAATGGAAGCCTTATGGGGCAAAAATGAGGGGTAGAAGTTAAGGAGGCCTAAGAAAGATTGAAGCTCAGTCTTATTAGTAGGAGTGGGCACATCCTGAATAGCCCGAACTTTGGATTCAATTGGATGAATTCCTGAGGCATCGACTTTGTAACCTAGAAATTCAACCTGTGAAGTGGCAATAGTGCACTTTTCTTTTTTCAATTTAAGACCAGGCTTTCTGAAACAGTCAGAAACACCTCTGACTCTCTGTAGTAATTGAGGCTTGTCAGCAGCGGATATTAAAATGTCATCGAAATAGGGTGTTATGCCAGGTAACCCATGAAGCAGTCTTTCCCAGTCTTTCCTGGGGTCACACTAACTCCGAATTGGAGGCGTTTACACTTAAAAGCACCTCTATGAGTTACAATGGTTAAGTTCAGCACCTGTGTCATCAACAGGAAGCTGTTGATAAGCTTGGGACATATCCAATTTTGCGAAAATTGTTCCTGGCTTGAAGGAATGTAGCAGGTGTTGGATAACTGAGACTGGGTATGCACTGATATGCAAATACTTGTTAAGAGAAACCTTGTAATCGGTGCAAATTCTCAAACTGCCATCTTTTTTTGAGGGGGGGGTGTTACTATTGGGGTTTCCCATTTTGCAAAGTCCACAGGTTCCAATACATCCTGGTTAATTAATTTATCGAGTTCTTTGTCTAGTTTAGGACGGATTGCAAAAGGCACTCTTCTAGGTTTTAAACGAATAGGCACTGCTGAAGGGTCCAAATTAAAAGATATTGGAGTTCCCTTATAACAGCCTAGGCCTTTACTGAATATATCAGCATAGTCTTTGTATAACTTATCCACAACTGAATTGCCAATAGAGTGGATTCCAATTATATGAAGGCCAAGGGCAGGGAACCAGTCTAACCCTAATAGGCTGGGGAGGCTACCATCCACTACTACTAAAGGCAAATGTTCTTTAAAATTTTGAAATTGAATAAAAAACTTGCCTTTTCTGAGGACTGGGATGCCTTTGCCTTGGTAGTAGTGTAGGGTCAGGTTGCAGCGTTGGAGCCTCCTCTTTGTCATTCTGGGAAGTAGTTGTTTCAAGGTGCTCCATGAGATGATGGAAAGTGCTGAACCAGTGTCAATTTCCATTCTGCAAGACTTCCCTTCTAAGGAAACAATAACACTAATTTTGTTAGAGCCTTTGTCTATAGGTTTGGTTTGATAGCAGGTAAAACAGTCTTCAATTTGTTTTTGAAAATGTTGGGTTGTCTGAGGCTGCTGGGATTGTGCAAAAACCTTTCCTGCCTGGCAGATCCTGGCTAAATGCCCTTTCCTTTGGCATTTTAGACAAATAGCGTTCCTGAACTTGCAGGATGCTCTGAGGTGATTTCCTCCACAACTTAGACAGATGGGCTGAGATTGTGGAGGCTGAGTGGGGATAGGTTTGTTTCCCCTCTGACTGTTTTTTGGCCACCTAAGGCGAATTATATCCCTAAATTCCTCAGACCCTTCCTCATTTGAGGCCTCATCATAATGGACAGCTGAGCTGTTCTGACTGATTGGGCTTCCCTGAATTTCTGCTGCTGAGAGTGCTGACATCTCTGCAGCTTGGGATTCCTCCAATGCTATTGTAAGGGGTAAATCTCCTTTAGCTAGAAGGCGTCTTTGTAATCTTAAGTCTCTGACCCCACAGACTAGTTGATCCAATAACATGTCCTCTAGATAAGCTCTAAACCCACCGTGTAAGGCAGCTGTTCGTAAAGCCATGTACCCACTAATAGTCTCTCCCTCAACCTGGGTCCGTCTCCTGAAAGCGTGATGCCTGGCAATGTGAGAGGGTTTAGGGGAATAGTGTTTACATAAAATCTCTTGTAATTCCTCCCATGGAACAGTTTTAATAGAGCATGGTGCCAGCAATGCTGTGGCAGTGTCAAACACTGTGGCCCCACAAAAACTTAAAAAATAAGACTTTTTTCTGGGCAGAGATATCAGCAAGGTCAATGGCATCTAGGAGGCAGTCAAATCGATTAATGTAGGACTCCCAAGTCTCTGATGGAGGTCTGAAAGGCAGGAACTCAGGGGTTGAAGTCATCTTGTCTCAGCAGCTCCGGTTTCTTCTGAGGAAAAGTTGAAATTCATGGTCGCAAATAGTGACAGCAGCTCTTAAAGTGACAGCAGCTCTTTTTTTGGCTTCAGCTCTTTTTGTAGTGACTTTGCTTTGGCTCTTTTGCTCGGTTGCCTCTTAGGTGAATCCTGCCCTCTTTGCCAGTGTTGTGGAGCAGCGGAATAACTGAGGCAACACAGGAGCAACTTCAGCTTAACTTTAACAAATAAAGGGTTGCCGCGGCTGCCGTGCTATCAAGGCAGCCGGCTGGTGGGCAACAGCTGATGCCGCTTGGCAGCTCCCTTTTATAGCCGGCTGTCAAATGGCGTCAGCCAATAGGAGGGGTCTGTGCTCTTGCTGGAGCTGCGGACCGGAGCAAAGACTTTATGCAAAAGTCCCCTCAGTATGTAACAGCACCCTGTTCTGTTCCTTTCTCACCATTATCACAAATGAGATTTGAAGAGATGTAATCATGCCAATCTTTAGCAACAAGAGCAGCAGCTTAAATACTGATCTAATTCTTTTCACATTAGTTTTGTGTGATCAGAACCTATTTCACCAGATCTATGAGTATGACCCTGTGAAAGGAGTAATATTGATGTAGAAGGAGAAAGAGACAGAAAAAAGGAATAGTAAAAGAAAAAAATAGAGATAATGATAATTAACCTTGAATAAGTGATCATATCAGTAGTTAATTGTGATACAGGCATTCTCACATTGCTGGTTAATCCACACATATACTGATTAATACAGAGATGCTTTATTTATACAACATGGGTAACTAAGGCCTAGAGATTGCTTATGACTAACATATTAAGTTTAGGTAATAATCCTAATTTTGTTGTGATACAGAGTATCATACGAATATAATCATATGAACATTCATATAGGTCAGAGCATCATATGAATGTAATCTGTTTGGTATTACCAGCATATGAATATAGAGAATATCATATGAATGTAGTCTTTTTGGTTAGCTATGATTCAGTATATTGTATAAATCCAGAAAATGGTTCAGTTTATAATCCAGTGAAAAATATTCTATTACAACCAGAATGTGATGAGGAATGTTTTCTCTGTTTAGCCCAAAGATATTTTTTCAGGAGGCAACTGGACTTTCTAGAAGAAAAAGCACCTTTGGGACAACCATGACCTGGATGACTGAAAATCTCTGCATGTTAAATGTTAATTTTGTTAAACATGTTAAATTTAATGTTGAAATTTCCCCTATTTTCTTTCAGGTATTTCTTTTAGAAGTTTGTGGTAATAGATTGCTATTATTTTCTGTTTTTTTTAGAAATTGAATGAATTTGTCCATGTTTTTATAACGTAACAAGGGAGAAGACTTTCCAAGCAATATGATCACTTTAGGAGACTTTTTCGTTTTATACCATAATTTCTCAAATATTTTTTCTCTTTCTGACATTGTTCTTATGATTGTTGCAGGGATTTTTATCCTGTTAATACTGTTAAATATATTCTTCTGATCAAGGAGTTTGATGCAATAAATATAAAGTAACCATTGCACAGGTGACTAATGGAAGTATTGGAATAGCACTGGACTTGGTCTTCAGGTCCTAATCAGATAAAATAAATAAATAAATAAATAAATAAATAAATAAATAAATAAATAAATAAATAAGATAAAATCCTGCAAGTTCCTTGGATTGCAAGTCGATCAAACCGGTCAGCTCTAGAGGAGATCAACCCTGACTGTTCTTTAGAAGGCCAGATTCTGAAGATGAAACTCAAATATTTTGGTCACCTAATGAGAAGGAAGGACTTACTGGAGAAGAGTCTAATGTTGGAAACGGTTGAGGGCAAAAGAAGGGGACAACAAAGAATGAGGTGGCTGGATGGAGTCACTGAAACAGTTGGTGTCAGCTGAAATGGACTCCGGGGGATAGCAGAGGACAGGAAAGCCTGGAGGAACATTGTCCATGGGGTCATGATGGGTCTGACATGACTTCATGACTAACAACAAGAACAACAACACAGATTTTTTTTTATCTTCCTTATGAATCTTCACCCTTTGGAAAGTTGTTAGCATCAATCCAGTTATAATGTAAAATTGTTTATTTAATTTGAACTCTTGAAGAGAAAGCTGAAAACTAAAATTTATCAGATTGTAATTATCTGGGCTGTATTTGGGGGGGGGTGCATGCCTCCAAGTTAACCTTTACTTCTGGCAACTACTATGAGACTCTGCAGTCTTCTTGGCAACATTTTTGGAAGTGGTTTTCACTGCCTTCTTCCTAGAGCTGAGAAAAAGAATTGCTGTCCAAAGTTGGCTTCCTATCCAAGGCAGGATTAGATCTTGCAGTTTCCATTTTGTATCCCAGTGCCTTGAACCACCACAACAAAGTGGCTCTCATTTCAGTATTATCAATTCCATTTTTACCCATTGAATGAAATAAGAATAGTATGGGTCATTATTTTCAACTTTCTCAAAATCAAAATTAAATGTATGGTCTGATTTTAAAAGAAACCCTCAATTTTTGCTCTGCAGGAATAGCTTTGCAATCACTATTTTATCACTTCTGCTTGCCTCCCCAGTTTCCATTTCATCTATCTTTAACAGCAGTATATGTTATGGGAGGGTTATTAGGTTGCTTCAGGTAATGTTATTTCAATAAGATTCTGCTTCTTTTTCAGCATAGTATTTTACCCCACTGAACCTTTTTTTTCATAATTTCTGGTAGCTTTCTCATATTTATTATTAAACTGAAAAGAATATTTGTAAAGCAAATCCTTATAAAAATTACATTATGTTTCAGTTGTGAAATGACAAAATATAAAAGATGACAACATATTGAGAATTTAGTAGTTACTACCATGTATTTACAATTATTAAAATAACTATTATGTTCACAAAATAAATTAGCAAGTAAAAAGTAAATAAAAGTATGGGTGATTTGTCCATCATGACTTGTAGGAAAAATAATGAAAATTGTTGCTGTGTAGCAATTTCTTGCCATGATACTTTGAACATCATTTTGCATGTGACTATCCCGAGGATGCTGCCTGATCCCACCCTTAGGTCTAAAACCCTTTGATGCTTAGACTCTTCACATAGTTATATCAAGATGCATCAATGACAGTTTTTCATCTGAATAAACTAAAGGCCTTTTAGCTGCCCCTACATCTTTCTTTTTTCTTTGATAAAAAAATAGCAACTTCATATACAGTACTGAATCTATTCATCAGAAATATTCTTCTAGTGAAAAACTAATTGTGTATAGGACAAAAATGCGGTGAAAACCACACAAATATTAGAAGATCAGAATAGGAAAAATTCTTAGTTATTGATACCAGACAGTCCAAAGGTAGGAAGAACAAGATCACACTTTTTTTTCAAAGTTTACTGTTACATTTAACTGCAGAGGAGAGTAACGAATAATAAGTGAAAGAAATAAAAAGCATGATATAAAAGTAAAGAACAGAAATGTAACTAAATGCAGTTTATTTCACATTAATAGATAGATAGATAGATAGATAGATAGATAGATAGATAGATATAGATATAGATATAGATATAGATATAGATATATAGTATATATTGCAAATCACCCTACCTTTCACTAAACCTTTATATTGCCTCATCATTACCTTTTGTTTTTTTAAATTTCTTGCCTCTGGAGAATCTTGCCAGTTTCACTATTTTTATTCAATTTCTTTGATTTGAGAGAATGTTGATTCCCTTTAACATGCTGATGCTTTATGAGAAGAAACCAAAGTTATTATTCTGTAAGTCAAACTCTAATTTTGTAGTCTTCTTCACTACTTCACCATGATTATTTTAAAACGTCTGTGAAGGCACACCAAAGAGTCTTGCTTCCAATGTATCTTTGATTCTCAATTTTAATATGTTTAACTTTTAGACCTGAATAAGACTTTTCTCTCTGTCTTACATGCCCACTTGATTGCCAAACTCGCACTGACACAGATTAGATCCCCAAATATATTATAGTAACTTTCAATTATGTGAATGGGTACTTTAGCTAAGATTTCAAACAGTTCCCTAACACTATAAAATCCAGATTTTTCTATCAACACCTGGACTTACAGGTAGTTCTCAACATGATCTATTTGTTTGGTGACTATTTATAGTTATGACAGTAGTAAAAAAAATAGATGTACGACCAGAACACTCATGCAATCACATGACTGCAAGCCAGGCACTTGGGTGCCTAGTTCATATTTACAAGATGACAGGGAACCATGGTCATATGATCCTGTTTGCAACCTTCTCTGTCAGCTTCCGACAAGCAAAGTCATTGGGGAAGTCAACCTGACTGATTATAAATCAGTCTGTTAAATCTCTCCTATTTTTCTTCCGCCTGCAGCATACATCCACCTGCTGGCAGCCTTCCTCAGCCTCCACTGACATACATATGGCCTGCATCAGGATCTCCCCTACCAGGGTCTCCCCTACCCTCCATAACACTCCCATACTCTTTACCCGAGACTCCTGCTTTTTTGCTACTTAAAGACCCAGACATATGGGGTTGTAACAGCAACTTGAACTGCTGGGATTGGCATTGCTAAGTGGTGCAGTCATGTGACACGGCACTTTATGACTGCGTGGCTTAAAACAAGCAACCCCCAGCCCAAATGCCATCATAACTCAAGTACTGTCTGCATCATAACCCAAGGACTACCTGTATTCTTCTCAATATACTATATTTATATTTACTATCTGGTAAATGTTAGTTAGGCTAAGTCTGCCAAAATATGTGTATTTAGATAACTAAGTTTCTTTTATTACATGTTTAATCTGACCCTGTAATGGAAGTAATGTCATATAGTATTTAACACTGGCATTTGGGATTTGCCCTAGAAGATGGTCTTCCTTTTACTTAAGTGCCATTACTTTTATGTAGTCCATTTTCATTGCATTTAGTCCTATTTTAGTAATAATGCTTGCATGATTTACCAGGCAAATGCAATCTTTGCCCTGAATGGCACAGTGCAAGAAAAAAATGGAAGCTGTTAAGAGGCAGAATGGCAAAAAAGTATTATTGACCTATGCTGGCAGCCATGTGTTTCAATTATTTTCAAGAATCCATTTGTCAAATAAGTGAAGCGATGTGGGACGTCAAGTTCAAGCTGGGGTTAGTGCCTTTCTCCATCTGATATGATGTATCTTCTGTAGCCATTTAATTGAATTACCCAATTTATTTTTCAAGCAACAATGCTCTACCAAGAGCCATGACATTAAACAATTAAATATGAGTTTAAAAGTCTGCATTTTGTGCAGTTCATCATTTCACTGCAGCAAAGAATGAATCTAGGAGCTTGCAGAATTCTGACATGGTGAAAGACGCTTCCTTGGAGGGGGAGGGAGGGAAATGAGAGAAGGAGAGGGAAGAGAGGCAGAGTCCAAAGAGTCATTGCATGCAGATGAAAAGCCAGGCAGGGATATTTTTCTTCTCTTCTGCTTCCAATTTTCACTTGTTAGTTGCTTGCCCTGTAGCATCTCTAGAGAAAACTGTGGAGCTTTATTAACATTGTGCATTGATTTTTCTTGTATTTAAACACCATAATTTCTGCTAGAGAATTGGAGAAAAAATTATCTAAAGGTAAAAGAAGTGAAGTTGGGTCCTTATAATGAAATAGGATCAGAGGAATGACAGATTGGCCTAGTCAATGCAAATAAGGTACTTTTTCCAGTTATGAATTATCTGCTATCTTTTAGGGTTTTACTAAGGTACAGGTTTGTATCTTAAACTAAATTAAGTACATTAATGTATGGGAAATTTCCTATGCTCTCCTGTCTTTCTTCTATTTTATGTTATTTTATTTATTTTATTTTATTTATTTGATTTGTCAATCACTTACAAGATAATAGGTATAAGTATAAACATGAGTAAAATACAGGAAATAGGTAGGAATAATTGGGGACAATAGGACAGGGACAGTAGGCACAATGGTGCACTTATGCACGCCCCTTACAGACCTCTAGGAATGGGGTGAGGTCAGTAGTGGATAGTTTGAGGTTAAAGGAGTGGGGGTTAGAGGATGTAACAACAGAGTCAGGTATGCATTCTAGGCATTGACCACTCTGTTGCTGAAGTCGTACTTTCTGCAATCGAGTTTGAAGCAGTTTACATTGAGTTTGTACCTGTTGTGTGCTATTGTATTGTTGTGGTTGAAGCTGAATAGTCATTGACTGGTAGGACATTGTAGCAGATAATTTTGTGTGCTATGCTTAAGTCTAACTGTAAGCGGCATAGTTCAAGGTTGTCCAAGACAAAATCTCAAGCCTGGAGATATAGGGTATTCTGTTGCGAGCAGAGGAGTGTAGTACTCTTCTCATGAAATACTTCTGGACTCGCTCAATTGTATTAATGTCCGATATGCAGTGTGGATTCCAAACTGATGAGCTGTATTCGAGTATTGCTCTGGCAAAAGTTTTGTGTGGTCTAGTTAGCAATATTTCCGGAGGAGAAGATTCATAAGATTAGTTTTACAACTCTTAATGCCTTTTTGGCAATGCTGTTACAGTGAGCTCTGGCACTTAGGTCATTTGGTATGAGAACTCCAAGGTCCTTGACAGAGTGAGGATCAATGAGGTCATATCCACCTAGTTTGTATTTGGTGTACTGATTTTTTTACCAATGTGTAGGACAGAGCATTTGTTGGTCGAGATTTGAAGTTGCCAGATGTTTGACCATTCAGACACATAATCAAGGTCGCTTTGAAGGATAGTAGCATTGTCAGTGGTGTTGAATAGTTTTACATCATCCGCAAAGAGGACGCAGTTGCTTATAAGGTGATCACAAAGGTCATTTATATAGAGTATAAAGAGGGTGGGTCCTAGAACGTTGCCTTGGGGGACACTGCTGTTAACTGGAGCAGGGTTTGATATAGCACTCCCTATTTTTACTATTTGTTGCTTGTTTGACAGGAACACAGTAATCCACTTATGAAGGGATCCGGAAATGCTGTAAGAGTTTAGTTTTAACAGTAGTTTTAACAGTAGGTTTTCAATGGACCACTGAATCAAAGGCTTTGCAGAAGTCTATGTAAATTGCATCTATAGCTTTACCCTGGTCAAGTAGAGTAGTCCATATGTTTTTGCAGTGTAGGAGTTGAAGATTGCAGGACATTTTTTTTCCTGAAACCAAATTGTTTTTTGGAGAGTAGATTGTTTGATTCAAAGTGGAGAGTGATAAAGTGGTTAATGATTGATTCCATGACTTTGCACGTGACACAACACAGTGAGATTGGTCTGTAGTTTTCAACCAGGCTGGGGTCACCTTTTTTGAAGATAGGGATGACCATAGCTAAGGACCATAGGTTTGGTAAGGAGCTGGTTCTGAATGATATCTCATATATAATGCTTAGGGGTTCAGCTATGGCAGAGGAGAGCTTTTTTAAGAAGTATGCACATAATCCATTGGGGTCAATAGATAGGGATGGTTTTAGGTTATGTAGTGCCTTTTCTACATTATCTTCTGTAAAGTCAATATGTAGTAGGTCATTACAGTTAGTTGTGATACGACTAGGAAATGTTGGGCATGAACCGCTGCTGTTTATGAAGACTGAACTGAACAAAATCTCCAAGATGTCACCCAACAAGGATGGTGAGGTTCTTGCTCCCGGAGAGCTTATCATCTTTTAGATCCTTTCAGAACCTCCACCTTCACCAGAAGTTGCCAGAAATTATGTGCTGAAGCTCCTGTGAGTAACCAAGATCCCTTGGGAGCCCGAGATTCCCCCGCAGCCAACCCCGGTGAAGCAGTCTCGGCAAGCTGCTGCAGCCTTCCCCAGCAGCCATAGCCTTCCATCCCTGAGCCCCTGCGAAGCGCAATTCCCTGGTGGCAGGGCAGGGCAATTTCCTGGAGGTAGGGCCATTGGTCTTTCTTCTATAATCAATCACAGCTCCTAAAACACTAATATTATTGGTGAATATTTTCACAGTGATACCATCCTCACAGAGGCTTATAGGTATCTATTGGGACCAGGATTTAATTTAATTTGTCAGTTTAAATTAATTTTGCCAAAGAACCATACCATACTGAGCACTTGAATTATATATTATGCAGCTTACTGGCAATATATAAAGCTTCCAAACTATTAGCCTTATCTATGTTTAGCAGGAAGTCTCACTTAAATGATTATATTAATTATTTTAAATTTGGAATTAAACTCAGTACCATAATTCTTTAATGGAACCCTAGTGGAAACAACAATTTTCACAAGATACACTAGTGATTTTCCTTAGCTCCCTCCCTTTCCCCCAATGGATTTTGTGCAGAAAAGCTTCCTGTGTGATTGTGAAACTTCCTTAACTCCAAACAAGCTAATTTTCCACTGTTTAATACAAATTACAATGTGCAGTAGACTTCCTCTGTGACCATAGTTTGTTGTTTTGTTCTAGTTGGACAATAATTCAAATAATTCATTGGCCAATTTGGAAGAGTTTGTGAAGTTTCAACTATGTTCCTGTTCTTAAAGATACAATTTTGATCTTGGAGAATAATTACTAGAACAGAGAGAACAGCAAAGCCTTCTGTTTTTATTTTTCAATTAACATTCAACAATTAAATTTTAATATGGTCAGGGAATTGTTTAGAACTTTTTGTATGGGGATACTGCACCTTTAATTATCTGCCCTCTGGTGCCAAACCTCTTCTTTGAGTAGCTTTATAAAAGATTATTGCAGCTATAGTGACTGAGCAAATTAGTACTTGAGTTTGGGTGAAAAACGTCTTTATTAGTCCTAAAACTGAAGTCACTGAGCATTCCCCAAAGGCGTGATTTTGTTTGATGAATAAATCTAGTAATTATCCTGCTGTTAGGGCTGCACCGCAAATGTCATAAGCAGATAAACAGAGGGAGCAAGCCTTCCGTAAATTCTCTAATTATCTACGTTGGACCACTTATTGCCTGCAGATGATTTATGAATATGGATATATCCTTAAGTATGTTCATCGGAGTTCACAGATGCAAATAATTAAGGCAATATCCATTTTCAAAAAGAAAGAGATAAGACAGTGTTGTGACAGGTTAAGGTCATTTCAGTATAAAGCTATAGCCTACATTTGTGTTACATAAGAGAAAAAATGTAGACACCATTTACTTGATTTGGCTCTTTCATGGAGATATTCCAGGTTTAACTTTTCCTGTTGTCATTTGCCACAACTGGGGCCTATCCAACAATGCTAAGTATTTGCAAGTAATGGACTGGACACTTTTGTCCACAAAATTGAAAATTGTCCTATCACTATAATTTGTCAACAGCCCTTGGAGAAAGACCATCTGCATATGTACATGCATGCTCATTGACATGGAGGGGGACCTAAAAGAAACTTTGGAGCACTTTTAACACAATGCAGTGTCTTTATTCCTGGAATTTGGAAGGAATGTTTTGGTCACTCCACAAGCTGTCCCTTGAAGGTTCAAGTAAGTGAAGTTTATACACATAAATATCAAGGGCCCCCCAAAAAAAGAAAGAAAGAAAAGGAAATGCTGCATCTTCCTGCTGTATCAAAAAATGCTGTGAAGGAAATGCCTAGGCCAGCAGAAAGAGTTCTTGTAATGTATCAGCAATCTCCCATTTCAATGTTACCTTCGTCAAGATAACCTAGCTGTTAATGAAAAAGTAGCATTGAGCATGAGCTGTGGTGGTGCAGTGGTTAGAGTGCAGTACTGCAGGCTACTTCTGCTGACTGCCAGCTACCTGCAAGTTGGCAGTCAGCAACTTTATTAAGACAACAGAAATATAGGTGAACAATAAAAAAATGGAATTAACAGAACTGAACTATGAAAATATAGTGAACTTCATAGTATAGATAAGGATGTTATAGATAATAGTTAAAATAGAAGATAGCTTTATTCTTAAGATTCATTTCTACAATAGTTGTAAGCATTTGTAAGTTACAATTGCCTTTTCTTTCTTTTTTGATAAGCTTTCCTTTAAAAAAAATCTCCTCACTCTCCTATTACTGAGAGGAGTTGTCCAGATTTCTAATGCTGTCGGGTCTGTAGATCAAACTGGTTTATTGGTGATTCAAAAAATCACCAATGACAGCCTGCAGATTTGGAGGAGTTGTAATTTATATCTCAGTAGAAAGCATATTGGATACTTACTGGGCCAGGGTAACATATTTCCAAATCAAATACTGGTAATCCTCAACTTATAACCACAATTGAGCCCAAAATTTATGTTGCTAAGCAAGACAGTTGTTAAGTGAGTTTTGCCCATTTTGCCCATTTTATAACCTTTCTTTATACAACTGTTAAATGAATTGCTGCAGTTGTTAAGTTGACTTTGCTTCTCAGAAGGTCATAAAGGTGGTCACATGACCCTGGGGCATTGCCACCATCATAAATATGAGTCAATTGCCCAGTATCCGAATTTTGATCTCTTGACCATGGAGATGCTGTGATGGTTGAAGTGTGAAAACAGTTGTAAGTCATTTTTTTTCAGTGCCATGTAACTTTGACCAATTGTTGTTAGCTGTTAATTGACCTGTATTCACATACTTTAAGACCCTTGAACCAAGGGTCTTCAAATTTGGCAAGTTTAAGACTTGTGGACTTCAGCTCCCAGAATTCCTGAGCTAATATGACTGGAGGAGGAATTCTGGATATTGAAGTCCACAAATCTTAAAGCTGTCGAGTTGGAAGACCCCTGCCTTGAACAATAGCCTTGCTTACCTTTCTCTGCCTGCCCAGTTTTCCAAACTTCTCAGATTCGGAAAAACATTTTTTTTCAGCTTTTGATCTGATATTGTTGTCCAGACTGTGTTATTACTTTTACTGAACTTTTTAAAAGCTATATTTTGTAAAAGATTTGCAGAAAATTTTAGTTTTATTTTCAGTAACATTAGTTGATGATGAGTACTGTGTAATAAATAAAAATAATCTACCATAGCTTCGCAAAGGAGCAAAATGAAGCCATCCACCAAATGGACTCAGGACAAAATGGTAATGATGAACAGAATCTATTAGAATCTATCATTCATTGCCCCAAAACTTTAATTTTTAAAAATTCTTATAAACTGAAACTTGGTTACTCTATTTGAAAAAGATTCGTGCAAAAAAGCATGTATTACACATAATATTTTTTTTAAAATCTTGATCAATGAAAGTTTAAAAAATGCATAAAGCATAGCTTTTCTTATTTTTGATTAGGAAATTGTAAAAAGATTGTTGGAGCAAATAATTTGTGAAAACCATGAGTACTGAACCAGATTTATAATGATCTAGACATCTGAAGCTGGATGTGCAGATAATGGTCACTTTTTGAACATTCATATGGTGCTTTGAATATTCAGTGCACTTCCTTGTAGCACAGCATTAAAACCTGTTCTTTTCTTTTCTTTTCTTTTTTTGCCCTAAGGCTGACAAAATTATGGCTTGAATAGACCATTTTCCTTTCTTTACCACAAGAGCAGAAATAACATATGGGGTCTGTGTTCATCCATAGTGATAAAATGTAAGCACAGAACTGTGAAAGCTTTTATATTGCCAAGCCTCTAAATACAGGACACATAAGGCACTGTACAATTTTGTGTTATGTATTAAAAGATTATTTCTATTGCTTTTAATACAATGAACTTGCCTCTGGCAGATGAAGGGGTATCCAGGTGGAAAAATAGATACTATTTCTCCCCTTCTTTTCCTTCTCTCCTCCCTTGTTGTGGAGCATGTGCACGTGTATGTGTGATACTTCTGCATGTGTTAGCCTGCTATTACTTCAGCAAGGAGAATAACCTTCAAATGGATTTCACACAACCTTTATTATGAGTTACTGGGCACAAGTACACAACCTTTATTATGAGTTACTGGGCACAAGTACAAGCAGTCTGTGCATTTTTAATATGGCCAAACAGCTATCAATCATTTGTCCCACATACCTAATTCATGTAGGGCTCAATCTCTCCTCTCTTTCAAAGAATCCACAATCAATGAATTACAACTGCTAATCAGTTTGAAAGGAAGAATGCTGCCATATTGCAATACTAGCATGCTTAGTTTCCATGTCTCATTCACATATGCAATCACAATTTCTAAGGCTCTCCAAGTATATGTTGTTCCTTTCATTTTAACCCATAAAATTTACAGACCTTTGAGTATGGCTAAATTTACAGGCATTTGAGTATTGCACTAATATTATGAACATCACCTGTATTGTCCAGCAGTTCATTGGATTTCCATGAAAGCATTTATAGACAGTAATGAGCCTATATAATATAATGATAAAATATTAAATTTGTATTGGGAAGATCCAGGTTCAAATCTCCATTTGATCATAGATCTTAATATAGGATTTTGTAGCAGACATACTCAGGGGTGGGATGCAAACTTTTAAACTACCGGTTCTGTGGGCGTGGCTAGGTGGGTATGGCCAGATGGTCATGTGACTGGGTGGGCGTGGGTTTTTTTGCCTACTGGACCTCAGGGAAGCCTTTTGGGCATACAACAGTGAGGGAGGGGGAATCAGCTGTGCCATGAGATTTAGGTTAACTAGAAAGCAAGAAATCCGATGATTTCCTGCTTTCTAGCTAATCTAAATCATGCACCACAGCTGATCTTTGGAAAACAGCTGATTGGGGGGGGAAGGAAATACCTTTATCTTCCGAATGAACTGATTCACTCCCAGCTGATCTTCAGAGCTACCGGTTCACCCGAACCGGGCCAAACCGGTAGAATCCCACCCCTGATCATACTTTAGTTCAGCCCAACTTACTTCACAAAGTTATAGCTGTAGGGATAAAAGGTCAGGACACCCCATGGAGCTCTTTAATGGGACACAAGATATACTAAATAAAAAATATAGGTAGTCCTCAACTTTCAACAGTTCCTTTAATGATAGGTCAAAATTACAACAGCACTGAAAAATGTGATTTATGACCATTTTTCACAGTTACATCCTTTGCAGCATCCCCAAGATGATGTGATCAATACTCAGATGCTTGGCAACTGATTCATATTTATGACCCTTTCTGTGTTCCAAGGTCATGTGATATCTTTTGCAACCTTCTGACAAAGTTGATGGGGAAACCAGATTCACTTAACAACCAGGTTACTAAAATATCAACTGCAGTGATTCACTTAACATCTGTGGCAGAAAAGTCATTAACTGTTGTCAAATCATTTAGGAACTCAGTAACATTTCAACTCCTTCTTGGTGTTTTTCCTCCTTCCTTCTCTTGCTCTTCCTAATATTAAAGTTGTAGATTGAAATAATTGCTGTTTTACTAACTAAACCACTGAACTGTCAGTTTACTCATACATGCAAGGCTGCAAAGGAAAATATACAAGTATTAAATCAGCCCCAATGACTTTTGCAGGTCATGAAAATGCAGGTTGTGCTCCAAAAATTGTAAGCCGCCCTGAGTCTCCGGAGAAGGACGGCATATAAATATGAATTTAAAAAATGCACTGACAGACTACTATCTTAATATCATGGTGGACCACGGAGAGCTCCCTACTCCTGCCAAGCACTTTTGCTGCAGACCCGGGTATGGTGCTGACCTCAGGCCGGGTCAGTGGGCAGGCGGCAGCGGTGTGGATGTCAGTCTTGGCAGCAGGAGCACCACTTCCTCCACCACTGTGGCTTTCCCTTCTGCCCTCGCCGCAGCTTATGCTGCGTTTGGAGTGCTGCCATTGGGCAACATGCAGAGGCTGAAGGATTCTCCTGCTGATTCATTTATTCATTCGTACTTCTAAGGGGGTGCTAAGGGTCTGTAGGATGATTCCTCCCCCCCGGTAGTTTCAAAAAGGGAACCATCTATCCATTTTGCCCTTCGAGCAGAGGCAAACCTTCCAATCCAAGCATAAGAGAAAGGGAATAATCCTACAGACCCTTAGCAATGAATGAATCAGCAGCAGAATCCTCTGGAAAGCTTGGCAGGGAAAGAAGGAGGGGGGAGGGAGAGAGGAAAGAGTGTCTTTGGGATTTGCCAGGAGAAATCCAGGAGGTGGATTTCCATCCTATTTCTGTCCTTCAAGGAGAGGATTGTGGGGAGTGCATTTAAGGGGGTGCTAAGGGTCTGTAGGATTATTCCCTTTCTCTTATGTTAGGATTGGAAGCTTTGCCTCTGCTTGAAGGGCAAAATGGATAAATGGTTACCTTTTTAAAACTACTGGGAGGGTGGGGAGGAAGCTGCCCAGCCAGTCTATATTCTTAGGGAACTGACAAAGGGCATGAGAATAAAGAAAACTTAAAGAGGGGGAAAAGGTCCACAGGGGGGTTTCAGGCAGCTGGAGCAAGAGGAGAGCGCCCGACCATACAGGGGATGAGACCGTGACCCGAAGCTCTGGGATGGTAAGCAAAGCAAGGTGTGGGGGGGAGGGAAATGATGGCATCACCCTCCCACAGCCACTTCCACCCACTGAAGCCCAAATGACTCACCAACTTGCAGGACATTGTTGACACAGCCGCCATCAAGCAAATCAATGCCCCTGGGGAGGGCAGGTGGTTCTCATTGGCAGCAGGGTCTGTCTCACCACTGCTGCCACTGTTGTTGGAGACGGCGCTTGTGAGAGAGGAGCCACCACCGGTGGGAACTGTGGAAGCTACAGAGGTAGCTCTCCCACCCGAGAAGTGGAGGAAACGCTGCCACTGGAGGAATGCGCTCTAACTGTTGCTCCACCCGCTGGAAGGGCCACTTCTCCACTACCGCCATGCCACAATGTCCAGCAGTGACTCCGCCTTCTGCGGGTTGCCCAATGGTAGCACTCTGAACACGGCATAAGCCATGGCAAGGGCAGAAGGGAAAGCCATGGCGGCGGAGGAAGTGGTGCAAAGTGCCCCGCCACTGCCAAGGCCGACATTCATGCTGCCGCCGCCTGCCTGCTGACCCGGCCTGACCCAGCCTACCTGGATCTGCAGCAAGGGTGCTTGGTGGGGGTAGGGAGCTCTCCGTGCTCCGCCATGGTCGGCCATTAGGAGCGGCTGGTGGCGAGGCATGGCTGCCTGTGGGGCGCTCCTAATGGCAAGTTCCCCCCCTGCCCTTCCCCCCATTTCACATGTTTTAAAATAGGCCTAAATTTTGGGGAAGGGGCTTAATTTCACCTCATGCCTAGAAAACATGCTGGGCCTTCCTATTGCGGGGGCGTATTGTTGGAGAAACATGGTATGTAGCTCAGGGTTAAGCAAGGAATCCTTGGCATTCTCTGAATCATATGCAATTACAGTACATTCTCCTGTCTATATCTCTATATCAACAGGGAGTCAATTCAAAGGCTGAGACCAATCTCACCAGTGATATACAGATTTTCAGAAAATCCACTTTGTTTATTTTTGCATTTCTAAGGAGATTCTAAAAATCCATAAGGGATTAGTATTGTAGGATGCTATTTCTATAGTCACTAAATGGGCCCAGTGTAACAACATTCATCTTCATTCTCTCATCCATAGAGATATTGCCAAGCATTCAATTTTCTGCTTTTTTCTTCAGGTACCACAACAAGCTTATCCTTGCTGAATATAAAAACCAGAATATTTTCAGGTAGGAACACAAACTTTGCTGAAACATCACAGTTCATGATTGTATGGTATTTACCCATTAATTTTATTTCTCAATATACTTGCCAGTTAAATTTTGATAATTCTTCTTCTTCACTTCTGTGACTGTCATTTGTGCCACTACACTTCAAATATTTTATCAAATATTTTAGGGTTGTTGCTTGGAATCTGGTGCTTTCAGTATCTACTTACTTAGCAGAAATAGATTACTCCTTATTTAGCAGGAAGCAGGTATTCACACCAAATACTCAGTAGGACAAACTTTTCATATTCAGCTCTCACAGCTGAGCATGCACTATTTTAGGTTACTTCATTTTCTTTGTTTCTTTCCCCTATTAAACTCCACTTGCAACTTTCTGCTTGTCCTCCACTTTTCTCAGACAATTTAATATTCCAAATGAAAAACTGGAAAGGTTTAGAGCTGAAGAACTGATGTAGTGGTTTTTAGAAACAAAAAAATCAGGATTAATATCCTGTGTTGTCTACACCATGTATTAACATTAATAATAAAATAAAATTTATGAAAATATTAAATGTCAAACCTTCTTGTATAAATATAAGTTCTGATAATTCTGAATAAATATTTTCTTTTTATCTCTATTTGAAATCTTGTTTCGATGTCCCTTTTTCCATAAATTCTTTCAGAATTGTCAGAATATTATATCAGAGGCAATAAATATATTTTGATAGCTATTGCATTAATCCTTTGGAAGACAGATAAAAATTTCCTCTTTTCAACCAGAGCAGCTGAGTTTTTTTCCTGATGAATACTGTAAGGAGAATATTTCCTGTATACATTTTTGTCCAATTATGCTATTAAGAGTGAATATATATATATATATATATATATATATATATATATATATATTACTACCAGTGACATAAGAATTTTTTTGAAAAATACTATAGCATTCAGTGATTGAACTGTCAATTCTGTTTTCCACTGATATGTGATTATTTTGGTGGCCATATCAATGCTTCCCAGTGTTTTCTTGAATTCTGTGGCTAATAGCACTTTGGTTCTCTCATCTCTGTAACATAATGAGAAATTTTCAGGGGGATTTTTCCAAGCCCTTCTTTGTAAAACAAAAAAAATCGACTATTGTTCAAATAAATTTTGATACAGCAATCAAACACGATCTCTGGTCCACTTCAAGTTCCTTCAGGACTAATTATATACTGAGAATATGTAGTTGCAGTTAATAAGGTTAGATACTAGGGGGAAATAATCAGTGGAAAAATATACCACAGATAATTAATAAAAATCAATTAGTTTGTTAATGAGTACTCTACTGTTACCCAAAGTAGTAGAAACCAATTGGGGGGAAAAGACCTCAATATCTCTGAATAGGATATTCGGAAACTCTGTATCCTGCTGAGAATTTGAAAGGTAATAATGGAAGCAACAGCACTGCTTGGGTTAAAACTAGTTAAATTTCCTCATGAGGTTTCAGATCCTCCAGCTAATATATCTAGTAAAAAGTGATTCACCTTTAGTGTATGCTATAAAGTATTGTTGGATGCCTTAAGTATATTGCTCATTGCCCCGTATTAAAAGCAAAACCCATAGTTGTAAATGTCAGTGGCTAAGATGGTTAGAGCCTTTGCATCTCCTCGCATTTCTGTAAAAGCTGGAAACACCCATTACCTTGGCAATGACTTTAAAATAACATTTTGCATTTAGACATATAAATGGCATAAAGTCAAACATGAACTGATAATGAAATGCAGAATCTGCCTTCAAATAGTTCTGGAAGGTTCACAAGCATTACTTTGTGATGTGGAGCCATTTTGTAATAGAAAATATTCCCATTGTTTGCTGTACTTGGTTAGATTCTTGCTACATATTATTGTGTAGTGTGTAACATATTTCTTATAATTTCTAAAATAGAAATAAAAAACAATTTTTCTTTTGAATCTGTTTATTATATTCAGCTCTGTGTATCAGTGTGTGAATCACAAATATAATGTCCATTTTTCTAACATTGCAGTAGTTTCAGTATCATGGGTTATTATGTTTGGCTACATAAATAAGAAGAACATACCCCCCTTCCCACACACCCCAAAATAGCCAAAATGAGTTAGAGGCTAATATAAAATCAACTTGGATGGAAGTTTTGTTAGCTGGTTGTCTTTCAGAAACATCTGAAGATTAGGAATAAGACTCTGCTACTGAAAAAAAATACAAGGACCTGACTCCATCTGAACCTCTAGAAACAAAGATTCTTAGCACTTGCTACCAATCTAAGTATATATACTAGATGAACAGAAGCCAAGAAGATAAATGCCTTGTTCTCCAAAGAACCATTCAAGGTGTATTCCCAACTGCGGTGAAATAACATAGTAACAGCAGAGCCACCAACAGCAAAAACTGAACAGTATTGGAAGAACATATGAAAGAAAGAGAAGACACATAGCACAAGTCAAAATGGTTTCAGGACCTGAGAACAGACCACATCAATCTCCCAGAACAGGAACTAGTCATTATCATATTAGCAGGCATCAACAGCAGGTCAACAATGTAAAGAGCTGCATAGCACCTGGATCAGATATGATCCACACTTACTGACTAAAGAAACTCATGTAGCAGCACAGTTGTGGGAGAAGACTGGTCAGAGCTGGCAGTTAGAATTAAATGCACCATCAGTTTAGAGTTCTTGAATTACCACAAAAGATCCAAGTCCAGTCACTCTTGAATTCCATTGACCCTTATCTAGCACCACTTTAATGGTGAATTTTATTTGTCTAGATTCTTCTGTATAGGCCTGAATAAATCTTCTGCACTACAAACTCACAAATGGTCTTGATTCTTTGTGCCTGACCCAGATGAGCTGTGTCCCACTGGGTCTCACCCAGACTTCCTAACACAAGGAAAGACAATGTCAATCATGAGAGATCTCCACAAGGAACAGCACTGTCCCACTGCCAACCAATAACCTCTCCACAAAAGTCCTATTGAAAATAATGGCTGCCAAGCTACAGGGCCATATGGGTCCAAAATATGAGTACACAGCTCATGAGGGCAAGGTGGGAGCAATTCCAGAAGTTAAAAACATCAGTTGGACCCAAGACTCAAGGTTTATCAGACCAATCTGGGTATAGCTTGGATCGAGTACAAGAATGTTAGGAAGCATTCAGCCTTACAGGAAGGAGGCTAAAGTATGTAGTTAGCCTAGAGTCACTGCACAGGAATAGAACCAACCCCTCCCCCAAGTTCCTTGGAGTCTTATCTATTTGTTTCCAAGAATAGATTGCCAGCCTGGGACAATTCTATATTATCGGTGGAAGATAATAAAGTAATTAGCTTGTATTCTGCACATGTGGGTATGGTTGTTCGTGCCTGACATGGAAAGCCTATGATTACATGCCACACACATGGCTCTGTGAAGGCCTGATGCTATACAAAGTCAACAAGGCACTAAGGATCTTCCTCAAGAACTCAATGGAATTGTGGAAGACAACACTGGAAATCAGTTTAGGACAACTTACATAGATGGCCATCAAGTGTGACATATACCAAGGTGATACACTGACCATAGAGATGAGAAGGGGATTTTTTTAACACACACACAATATAAATACAGACACATTCATAACCCAACATTTGGTAATATACAGTAACTTTCTATACAATGTCCCATACTAATGTAGATTTAACATG